>JAKWJC010000372.1:2635708-2960098 GCA_027704865.1 Solanum neorickii
CTAATGCTTCTAGCTTGAACTGGGTCTTCTTCCTCATGTCTTGATGCCTTGAAGTTCCGGCATGGACTAGCTTTTATTTGTTTTAGCTTTTAGGATACTCTTAGTTTAGTCATTTGATCATAGATGTTCTTGTGGTGATGACTTCCAGATTTTGGGGATGATAATAATAGTTTTGAATTGTTTTTATCAATGAGTTTAAGTCTTCCGCATTTCTTTCTGTTGATATTATATTGAAATGTTAAGGTTTAGATTGGTTGGTTCGCTCACATAGGAGGGTAAGTGTGGGCGCCAGTCGCGGCCTCGGTTTTGGGTCGTGACAAACTTGGTATCAGAGCATTAGGTTCGTTGGTCTCATCACACAAGAACAAGTCTAGTAGAGTCTTAAGGAACGGTAGAGGGACGCCTTTACTTTTCTTTGAGAAGCTATAAGACTTTAGGAAAATTCCATTCTTTCATTCTTTCTTTCGTGCTATTACTTGGATCCAATTGGTATCTAGGTGATACAAATTGGTATCTGACCATCTTCACTCTATTTCGCAGATGGTTAGAACTAGAGCAACGACTACGCCAACACCAACACCAGCACCGGCGGGACAGGGTGCGTCTGAGCCAGCCACTGGGGCTGTAGCTCGAGGAAGAACAACGGCAAGAGGCCGTGGTAGAGGTCGTGGGAGGACGTCCTCTAGAGGAAGGGGACGAGCACCTAGCCCATCGGATACTAGGGCAGTGACTCCTCCACCGACTGAGGAAGTAGTAAGAGAGGGTGAGGAAGGGGAGACTGAACAAGTACAGAATGAGGGATCGCCTCCCCAACCTACCCCAGACATGATCAATCAGGTTCTTGCCTATCTTAGTGGGTTATCTGATCAAGGTCAAGCACCTCCAGTGTTTTCTGCACCAGCACCTCGGGGTTCGGAGGTACAACGTGCGGCTACTATGGCTCCCCGCATGGATGTTCCATTGGAAATAGGCACATTTCCTCGTCTGACTACAGGGCCTATAATGACAAGTGATCAGCATGAACTTTTCAGTAAGTTCTTGAAATTGAAACCTCCAGTCTTCAAGGGTGCTGAATCTGAGGATGCTTACGATTTTCTGGTTGACTGTCATGAGCTACTACACAAGATGGGTATAGTAGAACGGTTTGGTGTTGAGTTCGTGAGTTATCAGTTTCAAGGGAACGCCAAAATGTGGTGGCGGTCACATATTGAGTGTCAACCAACAGAGGCACCACCTATGACTTGGGCCTCATTCTCTAGTTTGTTTATGGAGAAGTATATCCCCCGGACTTTGAGGGATAGGAAAAGGGATGAGTTCTTGAGCCTAGAGCAGGGTAGGATGTCGGTCAATGCATATGAGGCTAAGTTTCGTGCCCTATCCAGATATGCCACTCAACTTTGTTTCAGTCCACAAGAGCAGATTCGTCGTTTTGTGAAGGGGTTGAGGTCAGAGTTGCGGATTTCAGCCTTACAGGTAGCGGCTACGGCAAAATCCTTCCAAGAAGTGGTAGACTTCGTGATAGAGGTGGAAGGAGTGAAGCCCGATGACTTCGCCTCGACATCGACATCAAAGAGGTTTCGAAAGGGAGGTGAGTTTAATGGTTCTTACTCTAGAGGACAGGGTTCCGGAGGTTACTCAGTTCGACCCATTCAGTCTTCACTACAGACTGTAGTTGGGGGTCCCCCTCAGACCGGTCAACACTTCTCTGAGAGACCCATGCTTGACTCTAGAGAGTGTTATGGATGTGGGGAGACTGGACATATTAGGAGGAATTGTCCCAAACAAAGTTATAGACCCCCAATAGCTAGAGGTAGAGGTGGTTATGGTAGAGGCCGTTATTCTGGAGGACGTGGTGGTCGAGGTAATGGTGGTCACCAAAACGGCCGGGGTGATGGGCAAACTGGAGCCACTACATCACAACATGGTAGGGGCAACGGACAGACAAGTAATGGGGCCCATTGCTACGCTTTTCCTGGGAGATCTGAAGCGGAGACATCAGATGCTGTCATCACAGGTAATCTTTTGATTTGTGATTGCATGGCTTCTGTATTGTTTGATCCTGGATCCACATTTTCTTATGTATCTTCCTCATTTGCTAATGGTCTAAATTTACATTGTGAATTACTTGATATGCCTATTCGTGTTTCTACTCCGGTGGGTGAATCTGTGGTAGTTGAAAAAGTATATAGGTCTTGTTTGGTGAACTTTGTGGGGAGCAACACTTATGTAGATTTAGTTATTCTAGAAATGGTTGACTTTGATGTAATTCTGGGTATGACTTGGCTTTCTTCGAATTTTGCGATCTTGGATTGTAATGCTAAAACTGTGACGTTAGCCAAGCCTGGGACAGATTTGTTAGTGTGGGAGGGTGACTACACTTCTAATCCGGTGCGTATCATCTCCTTTCTTCGTGCCAAGAAATTGGTTAGTAAAGGGTGTTTAGCTTTCTTGGCACATCTCAAGGATGACACTACCCAAGTACCCTCGATTGAGTCAGTTTCGGTAGTCCGTGAGTTTTTGGATGTGTTCCCTGCAGATCTTCCTGGTATGCCACCAGATAGGGATATTGACTTCTGCATTGATCTTGAACCGGGCACTCGCCCCATTTCTATACCCCCTTATAGAATGGCTCCCGCGGAGTTGAGAGAGTTAAAGGCTCAACTTCAAGAGTTGTTGAGCAAAGGCTTCATCAGACCAAGTGCATCTCCTTGGGGTGCTCCGGTTTTGTTTGTGAAGAAGAAGGATGGGAGTTTTCGGATGTGCATAGACTACAGACAACTGAATAAGGTAACTATTAAGAACAAGTATCCTCTTCCTCGCATTGATGATTTATTCGATCAATTACAAGGTGCTTGTGTCTTCTCTAAGATTGACTTGAGATCCGGTTATCATCAATTGAAAATACGGGCAACAGATGTGCCAAAGACTGCTTTTCGAACGAGGTATGGGCATTACGAATTTGTAGTGATGTCTTTTGGTCTTACGAATGCCCCTGCTGCGTTCATGAGCTTGATAAACGGGATTTTTAAGCCATATTTGGACCTCTTCGTGATCGTATTTATTGATGATATACTGATATACTCTAAAAGTAAGAAGGAACATGAGGAGCATTTGAGAATTGTATTGGAAATGTTGAGGGAGAAAAAGCTTTATGCCAAGTTCTCTAAGTGTGAGTTTTGGCTAGATGCAGTGTCCTTCTTGGGGCACGTGGTTTCTAAGGATGGAGTGATGGTGGATCCTTCTAAGATTGAGACAGTGAAGAATTGGGTAAGACCTACTAATGTGTCAGAAATAAGGAGCTTTGTTGGGTTAGCTAGCTACTACCGCCGATTTGTCAAGGGATTCTCTTCTATTGCTTCTCAACTAACGAACTTGACTAAGCAAAATGTTCCATTTGTATGGTCGGACGAGTGTGAAGAAAGCTTTCAGAAGCTCAAGACTTTGTTGACTACCGCACCCATTCTCACCTTGCCCGTAGAGGGTAAGAACTTCATTGTCTATTGTGATGCATCTTATTCGGGTTTGGGTGCAGTGCTAATGCAAGAGAAGAATGTGATTGCTTATGCTTCAAGACAATTAAAAGTGCATGAACGTAACTACCCAACTCATGATTTGGAATTGGCCGCGGTAGTGTTTGCATTAAAGCAATGGAGACACTATTTATATGGGGTTAAGTGTGAGGTCTATACGGATCATCGTAGCCTACAGTATGTCTTTACTCAGAAAGATTTGAACTTGAGACAGAGGAGATGGATGGAACTACTGAAGGACTACGACATCACTATTTTGTATCATCCGGGGAAAGCGAATGTTGTGGCAGATGCTTTAAGTAGAAAAGCGGGAAGCATGGGAAGTCTAGCTCACTTGCAAGTTTCTAGACGTCCATTGGCTAGAGAGGTTCAGACTCTGGCTAACGACTTGATGAGGTTAGAAGTAAATGAGAAGGGAGGATTGTTGGCTTGTGTGGAGGCAAGATCTTCTTTTCTTGACAAGATTAAGGGAAAACAGTTTAATGATGAAAAATTGATCCGGATCCGAGATAAAGTGTTGAAAGGAGAGGCTAAGGAAGCACAAATCGATGAGGAAGGTGTTTTGAGAATCAAGGGAAGGGTATGTGTACCCCGAGTTGATGATTTGATCAACACTATTCTGACAGAGGCTCATAGTTCAAAGTATTCTATACATCCGGGTGCAACCAAGATGTATCGTGACCTAAAGCAACACTTTTGGTGGAGTAGAATGAAGCGTGATATTGTTGACTTTATTGCCAAATGTACAAACTGTCAACAAGTAAAGTATGAACACAAAAGGCCCGGAGGAACACTTCAGAGAATGCCCATTCCGGAATGGAAGTGGGAAAGAATTGCAATGGACTTTGTGGTTGGTCTTCCAAAGACAATGGGTAAGTATGACTCCATTTGGGTGATTGTTGATAGGTTAACTAAGTCTTCTCACTTCATTCCGGTCAAGGTGACTTACAATGCAGAGAAGTTAGCCAAACTTTACATCTCGGAAGTGGTGCGATTGCATGGGGTTCCACTATCCATCATATCAGATAGAGGTACGCAGTTTACTTCTAAGTTTTGGAAAACATTGCATGCGGAATTGGGTACTAGGTTGGACCTTAGTACTGCGTTCCATCCTCAGACCGATGGTCAGTCTGAGAGGACGATTCAAGTGTTGGAGGATATGCTTCGTGCATGTGTGATGGAGTTTGGTGGCCATTGGGATAGCTTCTTACCCTTAGCGGAGTTTTCATACAATAATAGCTATCACTCAAGCATTGATATGGCTCCATTTGAAGCATTGTATGGTAGGAGATGTAGGTCTCCCATTGGGTGGTTTGATGCATTTGAGGTTAGACCTTGGGGCACTGATCTTTTGAGGGATTCGATAGAGAAAGTGAAGTCCATCCAAGAAAAGCTTCTAGCGGCGCAAAGTAGACAAAAAGAATATGCAGATCGAAAGGTTAGAGACTTAGAGTTCATGGAGGGTGAACAAGTCTTGTTGAAAGTTTCACCAATGAAAGGGGTGATACGGTTTGGTAAAAGAGGTAAACTAAGCCCAAGGTATATTGGTCCCTTCGAAGTACTTAAGCGAGTAGGGGAGGTGGCTTATGAGTTAGCCTTGCCTCCAGGGCTGTCCGGAGTGCATCCGGTATTCCATGTGTCTATGTTGAAAAGATACCATGGGGATGGAAACTACATTATCCGTTGGGATTCAGTTTTACTTGATAAGAATCTGTCTTATGAGGAGGAACCTGTTGCCATTCTAGATAGGGAAATTCGCAAGTTGAGATCAAGGGAGATTGCATCTATCAAGGTGCAATGGAAGAATCGACCCGTTGAAGAAGCCACTTGGGAGAAGGAGGCAGATATGCAAGAAAGATATCCACACCTGTTTACAGATTCAGGTATTTCTTTTCGCCCTTGTTTTTCCCCTTGTGATCGTTCGGGGACGAACGATGGGTAAATTGGTATCTATTGTAACGACCCATTTAGTCGGTTTGAGCACTAGAAATTTTTATGTTAGAAAATAATTTTCGATAGATTTAAGTGGGTGTTTTGGACTATTCATAATTATAATTATGAAATTAGTGGGGTAGTTTTACTAATTTATTTAGTTAATGGTTAAGAAATAATATTATAATTAATAGTGGGTCACTTTTATCACTATTTTAATTATATGAGTATAATAATTAGGGTAACAAATAATTTGTAAAGAAAGGAAAAGAGGAGAAGCGAAGAAAAGTTACGGGAACATCAACAGAACATCGTGCATATTTTTTTGAGGGTACGTTTTCTGTATAACTATTGAATTTTTTTAAGTGATGATGCATGTGTGCCACTGGTCTCGTGACCAGTGGCTTCAATTGTTAACAACATATTGTGAATTGAGGGTAATCTGCAGATGGTTGCCATTAACAATTGGAGAAAAAAGAGAATTATGCATGTGTGCCACTGGTCTCGTTACCAGTGGCTTCAATGTTTAATGTTAGTGGGAAATTAAGAAATTGTCTTCGAGGGTTATGATTCTGCCACTGGTTTCGTAACCAGTGGCCTAATTTTAATATTATAAAATTTTGTTATGATATAAGAAATTAAATATTGATATATTGAGATAGGTAATTAAATATAAAGTGTAGTATATTATATGAATTACATTAAAGTTATGCTAATGGAAGGAATTAAGGTTTACTTAGGGAGTTTTTGGGTCTAGGCTAGAAGTAGAATAATATGGATGGTTATAGGCTTGTTAACTTACAAATTATGCATATATATTTGATAGATTGAAAGGTTCAAAGCATTGAGGAAAGGAAAAGCATTGAAGAATTAGTTGCTTGACTTTGGTTCTTCGGTGGAGGTAGGTTATGGTTTTCATGCTTTCATAGTAAACTCTTAATAGAGAATGATATGTATTGATAGTATTGTAAACCCTGCTATGTGCTTAATTGTATGCATGCATGAACGTGATTATATAATTGTGATTATATTAAGCATGATGAAGTCATGGAATCCCAAATCTTGATAAAAACCTAATCTCTTGTTAACGATAATGCCTTGGTATAAAAGAAGGCTTGATGAACTAAAGTAATGAGATTGATGATGCCTTGGTGAGAAAGAAGGCTTGATGAATTGATAGAAAGAGATTAGGGGATCGGGTGTCACGAACCGACACGTAGAATTAGGGGATCGGGTGTCACGAACCGGCACGTAGAATTAGGGGATCGGGTGTCACGAACCGACACGTAGATGTAGGGGATCGGGTGTCACGAACCGACACGTAGAATTAGGGGATCGGGTGTCACGAACCGACACGTAGATTTAGGGGATCGGGTGTCACGAACCGACACGTAGACTTAGGGGATCGGGTGTCACGAACCGACACGTAGATTTAGGGGATCGGGTGTCACGAACCGACACGTAGATGTAGGGGGATCGGAGTGTCACGTACCGACACAAGAGGATTAATGAATATGAGGGAGCGGAGTGTCACGTACCGACACAAGAGGAATATGAATAATGAATCTTGAAAGATGTTAATATACTCAATCTAATGAATCTAATTCCCAACTGAGTATGATATTGAGGCTTGAGTCCTCATGTGTGAACTTGACGGTAATTGTTAATGATATAGTACTTGTTGTTGCTACATGTTGAGTATTATAGTTGAGTTTATGATATTACTTGGTATATACTGTTTTCTATTTTGAGTTGGCCGATGATATCTACTCAGTACCCGTGTTTTGTACTGACCCCTACTTTTATGTTTTCTTCTTGTTATCTGTGGAGTGCAGCAAACGTTCCGTCATCTTCAACTCAACAGTGATTCTAGCCAGTCTCCGTCATACCGGATATTCAGGGTGAGCTAATGCTTCTAGCTTGAACTGGGTCTTCTTCCTCATGTCTTGATGCCTTGAAGTTCCGGCATGGACTAGCTTTTATTTGTTTTAGCTTTTAGGATACTCTTAGTTTAGTCATTTGATCATAGATGTTCTTGTGGTGATGACTTCCAGATTTTGGGGATGATAATAATAGTTTTGAATTGTTTTTATCAATGAGTTTAAGTCTTCCGCATTTCTTTCTGTTGATATTATATTGAAATGTTAAGGTTTAGATTGGTTGGTTCGCTCACATAGGAGGGTAAGTGTGGGCGCCAGTCGCGGCCTCGGTTTTGGGTCGTGACAATATATAAACGAAATATTAAAGTTAAAATATATTTCTTTGATACATTAAATTTCATCTCCAACACATCAAAAGATAGTCAAATTCACAATTTCAATTAGATATATAAACATAATGGCTGATACTTAAATTTTAATATACTTATCAATAATTCATATAAATATGATACGTAAATAACAGATGCACGACTGTATGATACACATATACTATTATTTGATACCTATTATTGCATGCAAAATCATGTTGTTATAACAAAAATCGATACTTTATGTAGATATACAAATCGATACTTATAACATATCTATATGTAATTAGTAATTATTACCCATTAATATATACAAAATATAAGTAAAAATAAAACAAAGAATCATTCTATCATGAGCACATAAAAAATAATACTTAATAAAAAATAATTGAGCATACTAACAAATATATACAAAAATCATGATAAAATTAAAAAGATACTTAATATAATTCATCAGACTAATACTACCAAATAATTCATCAGACTAACTAAAAAAAATAAAATTCCATATACAATATAAACGACACTTAACAATCAGAATCAACAAACTAAAGAAACAACATGAAAATCATGTTGTATATGGAAAATAAATTTACATACCGTTGGTAATGTTGGTCGAACAGTAGGAGGTTCAGCCTTTCTACCCCTCTTCTTTGGGGTTTTTGGGTCTTTAGAAGTAGATGCATGTTCGTTTTTGGATAAATTTTTCTTGCTAGAGCTTGGTTTGTCATGACAATAGTTTGATGCAACAATAAAGAACTCAGATATACATAGAATTTGATTATGAAAATCAACAATATAATTTTTTGAACAATAAGCACAGTAAATATGCAAAAACGAAAAAATAAATTGAAGAAATAGTAATGTGGATGATGATATACCTGATTTAGGACTCAAATTCAGATGAGTATTGGTAATAATCCTTAAAATATTTTGAATTTCAAATTTGATTTACAATTGTAACTGAAAATTAGGGGGGAAATTTTGGGAGAAATTTTTGGGGAAGGCGAGATTTTGGGGAAATGAAATCAGTTTTTGAGACGGTAACTTCTTATTTTGAAAAGATAAATTTAACTTGTTAAGTTTTTAACGTGTAAAGTTAAGTAATATCATTGGGGGGTAAAAAACGAAATTTTTGTACTTTAATAAATTAATAGGAAATTCATGAAATTAGATAAATTAAAGTTGTAGTTTTATAATTTTTCCTTTAAATTTTTCTCACATTTGCCCAACTCCCTTTTGGGCCAATAAAAGGCTAACAGACATTATAACTATTAAAATGAGATAGCCCAACCAACCTAATTCAAATTTTATGAACAAAAATTTGACGAATTGACCTTTCAATTGAAAGTGATTTTTTTTTTGGCAAATTAAAGAAATAACATATTTTAAGGTAAAATTATAATTTATTTCTTAAAAGTTTATAATTACAAAAACTCCTCAAAATGGATAATAATTTAAACGCTGATACATTAATTCAATGGGCAAGATACATTAATGTTAAGTAAGATACATTACATTTTATACATGATACACAAATCTGATGTACATTTATACATAATATACACTAATGTGATGCGCGAGATACACTAATCTGATGTGCGAGGTACACTTTATACAAACACTAATGTGATGCGCGAGATACATTAATGTGATAGCGCGAAAATGAAATTTTTTGAAAATTTATAAAATTTATAGAGGATAATGGTAATAAGTAAACTAAAAGGTGAGATTTCCATAATTAATCATTTTTTAAAAATTGCTTGGTCTTAAATATTTCGAAACTTGAATTAAAAAATTGACAAAAAGATAAAACATTCTTTTAAGGTTTTAGAACGAACTAAAAGAAAAATACATGGACTAACCTGAAATAATCTTCCAACCCATGGACCGTCCTCGTTCCAGTTTCAAGCGCAAACAGATCAACTAGGACTAAGCTTATAATCCTCAATTTTGAATGGATCGAATAAATTTTAACTCAGCATTATCTAAGTAACAAACTGAATTGATCTTAAATAATAAACCTATTTTGACGAATCTAGTGACCATTTATCTCTTAATATAATATTAATCAAATCCTTCCTATGAATGCTATCATAAAACTTTTGTGCATAAAAGTTTTGAGAAAATTTCAAAATTTTCACTCTAATTATCAAATATAGATAATAATGCCCTCCTCTTTTTCCCAATCAGGACAATTCGTTGATTCGTTTCATCCTCCCATCTATTTAATCTATAGTGTCTTCCTTTTTTTTTCGATCGCAAATTTTTTTCGATCGAAACAAGTGTGTTGGTTCGTTTTTCAAATTAAATTGTTTTATCAATTTTAATCTCAAAAGACGTCTATTGACTGTCCTCACAGTCTTATAAAGTAAGAAATCATTTCCTCCACACCGATTCCATTTCCCTCTTTTTCTAATCAAATTCTCTCTCTCTACTAATACCCATGAGGAGGCTATTCGGTAGAGGTTCCGCCGGAGAGTCGCCGCAGCAATCTTCTCCGTCACCGTCGCCGTCGCCTCCACAGACTTCTCCTCCATCCTCTGTCAACATTGCTGCCGGTCCAGCCAGACCGATTCGTTTCGTGTATTGCGATGAGAAAGGGAAGTTCCAGATCGATCCAGAGGCCCTTGCTATACTTCAACTCGTCAAAGAGCCTGTTGGTATTGTCTCCGTTTGTGGTCGTGCTCGTCAAGGCAAGAGCTTTATACTTAACCAGGTAAATTTATAGTAAACTTTTTGTATTGTTTTATGTTAATTTAGGGTTTGTAGTTTAGTGTAATTGTCCGATTATGCATGAGAATGAGAGTATTGCTAGGGTTTTGCTTATCAGTGCTGTAGATAGTGGTCAACTATATAATTGTTTGATGACTCAAATTATCAAGCACATTGCTCTGGAACTAGAGATATAGAGTCATTAAATCAATCAATCAACTCTGCCATAATCCAAAAAAATAGGTAGAGTTCTTAGAGTCCTGCTTAAAGTTAAAGCTAGGAGAGCAGAAACTGAGGGAAAAAAAGTTATTTCTTATGTTAGATGGGAATAGAGGCTACTAAGATTGGAATATCACATTGCTTTGGAACTGGTGATACAGAATCATTAATTCGATTGCTCAACTTTGCCTTAATCCAAAGGATAGGTGGAGCTCTTAGAGTCCTACTTGAAGTTGAATATAGATCTTTAGTTAAAGCAAGGAGAGGAACTATGGGGAAGTAACTTATTGTTCTTACGTGTGATGGGAATAAAGATTTCTTAGTGTGGTACTCACGACTGAAGTACTAAGTATCATTAAAATGGGGATGCCAATCTTATACGGAAATACAAGTTGTCTAAAGTAACTTTGAATCATTAAATAAATCCATCAACTTTGCCTTAATCCAAAGATAGGTAGAGCTCTTAGAGTCCTACTTAAATTTTTTGAGGTATTCTTTGTCAAGGCAAGGAGAGCAGGAACAGAGTTAAAAAAAATCAACGTTCTTACGTGCAATGGGAATTATGACTGCTATGATTGGAACTCACGACCTAAGTACTACATATCCTTAGAATGGGGATGCCAATATTATACAGAAAATACAAGCTATTTAATGTAACCTTGTGGGTTGGGGGAGGGGGTTGCGTATAGCATTCTATATCATAAAAATAAGAAAAGAAAGAGGTAGAGAAGAAATGTTTTTGGAAGAATTGCTAAGCACATTTGGGATTAGAATGTTGGGAAGTATATTTATGGCTTGGTTGAAGGGCGTACGACCTAACTATTGTATGTTAGCACGGCATACTTATCGCGATGAGTTAGATAGTTTTACATGAGAGAAAAAGTATTTGATTCAGTTCATCTAAACTATTTCAATAGGATCAGAAAAAAATTAATGACCAGGAGTGCGGACATTAGATTCACTCTCACTTTCTGCTTACCATAGTAATTCACTCAATGTCAAAAAAAGATACATTTGTTCTGAGGATCAAAAGAGAGATGAATCATGATAAAATGATGGATAAATTAGAAACTATGTTTTGGAGGATTTCAACTTTCAACTGGAGTTCACCATATATGGAAGCATATAGTTCCTAGATTTAGGGGTTTACGCGTTACGCCTCAGATGGAAGATGGCTACTCTGATTTGCCGTTTTGAGAAGAAGAAATCTGAAACCTTTTGTGAATCAAGTATCAACTCCTGATTTATCTAGTTTTATGTTTTGGAAAGTTGCAGGAATTATATGTTAGAGGGGAGACCATTCGGCATTGTTCAGTTTCCTTTGTGTTGCTTCTGTAATTTCTTTATTTTCTTTCCATTGTGCAGTGAACTTGTCATCCTCTATGTAAATAATGTTTCTTGTACTTTTCATACATCAATCACAGTCAAATTATGAGTCAAAGCTATAGTACAGTGGCTATTTTTCTTTTAGAAACTCCATTCACTTATGTAATTAACTAGGTCTATTACAATGAAATCACAATTATCTTTATTATTATTAACTTATAGTTGTATACTTTCGCATGTCATTTATCATGTGTAACTTAGGGCTGCTTCTTACTTTACCGAAAATATGTAGCTGAGAGCCTGTTGTATCCCAATAGCTTCTTGGCAGGAGTAGCGGTTTTCAAGTGGCTGCAACTCATCGGCCATGCACAAAAGGTATTTGGCTGTGGAGTTCACCTTTAAGGAGAACAGCTCTTGATGGAACAGAATACAACCTGTTACTGCTGGACACAGAAGGAATTGATGCTTATGATCAAACGGTTAGTTTCCACCCTTTTAACATTAATGGTTTTCTGAAGGAGGATACTAACCTAGCACATGCTATATGTCTTTTATATTACATTGTCATACCTTTGTATTGCTAAACTTTTCACAAACTAAAGGAACTAGCTCTATAACTCCAGAACATGCCTTGTTTTTTCCTGTGTCCTTTCTATCCTTCCTGTCACCGACTTTTGCCTTTTATAAATTTCTGTTTTATTGTTGTTTCAAAAAAGTTTCAGTTTTTTTTTGCTTTTTGACAGGGTACATATAGCACACAGATATTCTCCCTGGCAGTCCTTCTTTCAAGTATGTTTGTATATAACCAGGTTAGGAGCACACAAACTTGGATTTCGTTTGCTTCTTTTGATATGCCATTTTTACCCCTTCTCCCTCAGGATTCAGTGAATTTCCTTGTTACTACAGTCAGTTTGTTTGTTAGGTGTCCTGATAATCTCTTTAATCCTTTAATTTAGATGGGAGGTATCGATGAAGCTGCGCTTGACCGCCTCTCTCTTGTCACTGAAATGACAAGACATATTCGTGTTAGAGCCTCTGGAGGAAGGGCCAGTGCTTCTGAGCTTGGGCAGTTCTCCCCAGTCTTCGTTTGGTTGCTTAGGGTAATTCAGAATTTGTTTATTATCACTGTAGATTTTCTTCTGTTCTTGTTTGTGAAACTATTAAAATACAATTTTCTTTTCTGCAAAAGGATTTTTATTTGGATTTGGTTGAGGACAACCGCAAAATAACTCCACGGGACTACCTTGAACTTGCATTGAGGCCAGTTCAAGGTGGTGGGAAAGATGTTGCTGCTAAAAACGAGGTAACCACTTTACATGAATGTTTTGTTTGCTTTACTATGCTGTAATTATTCAATTTCTATTGTAACTACCTCTATTTTAGGAACTGGTTTCCTGAACTTGCACATGTTTTACTAAAAATAAAAAGAACCTGTACATGTTTTTATGTGATTTCGAAACCATCCTCCTTTTCCTTCTAATGAGTTTGCACTTAATGGTTGATTAACCATTGAGATTTTGACTGCAGATTAGGGACTCCATTCGTGCTCTTTTCCCTGACAGAGAATGCTTCCCCCTTGTGCGGCCTCTGAGCAATGAAAATGAGCTTCAACGGCTAGATCAAATACCAGTCAGTACTTAATTTTCTCGCACATGTTGCATTCTCTACTATCTTAGATTATATCTGAATTGTGATTGTGGAAACCTTATAAATATTCTTACCGTGGTAGCAATTTTCACATGCAGTTGGAAAACCTCAGGCCAGAGTTCAAAGCAGGTCTCGATGCTTTGACAAGATTTGTTTTTGAGAGGACGAGACCCAAGCAAGTTGGAGCAACTATTATGACTGGACCGCTCTTTGCTCGCATAACTCAGTCCTTCCTGGATGCTCTTAACAATGGTGCAGTGCCCACCATTACCTCTTCATGGCAGGTTAGCAATGATCTTAATGGCAGATATAGTGCTATTTCCTTTCTTTTATTCCACATCAATGATGTTCTTCTCTATATCTGTACAAATGGCGTGTCCAAGAACAATGTTATTCTTGTCATCACTAACACCTTTGAACCAGAAGAGTGACAAATAAAAAACTACTGATTACTGTTTCATGATTATTTCTCAATCATTAGTCAGATTACATTTAGCACCAAGAAAGTGCCCCTGAACGAAAGGAGCAAAGACAAATATCAGGTAGATCTTTTAACGCACCTCACCTTAGCCCTAAATAGAATTCCCAGAAACCAAGTTTTAGGGTAAGAGTTGCAGGTCCTCTCCTGTTAAGGTCGGTAATTTCATAACGAGGACACAACGCCATTTAGATACAATTTATTTATAAGAACATGATCTTTGAAGCACCTAAATAGAATTCGCAGAAACCAAGTTTAAGAAAAATAGTTGCAGGTCATCTCCTGTGAAGGTTGGTTATTTCATAACGAGGACACAATGCCATCAGAATAAGTGATTACTATGAGGAAGATATTTTACCAAATTAAGTCAAGATCACCCAAAAGTTGATCCATACCATAGTTCCAGATTAAATATAAAAAAGAGTATTCATCTAACTTAACATCACACCCCAATAAAATATCTCAAGTTAAGTGCTTGCTTTGGGATGCTTCTTCTTGTCCTTCTTCTCTTCTTCGATATACGTTGAGTTTGTTCTTAGCCTTCTTGTGAATTTGGAATTTAATTTTGTAATTTCTTGTTATTACATGAGATTTTCACTGTTTCTTCGTTCATCATTATGGCTTAAAGTATAAAGCCAGGAACAATTGACATATTTGGTTCTGCTCAGTGTCCATTTTCAAGGGCATTACGTCAAAATTAAAAAGTAAGTTCATAGTCTGATATCTGACATGACACTGATATGTAATCTACTATGGTGTCCGTGCTGGGCAAGTTCTTCCATTTTTTTTATTTACCTCTCTTCATGCATAAGTGAGTTAGTCATCTTCTGAACTCCTATGATATCCGCTATTCATTTTTCAATTTAAGAAAAGAAAAGACGGAAGAGAAATTCGACAGTGAAACAACATGACAAACCTTCAAGTGAATGATTATGGTAGAATCTTATGGTTGTTGTTTAACTCCCAAGTCCAAGTGTTACCGTGTTAGTTCATTCCGTATATCCAGCTTATGCATTATAGTGCATGCTGATGGATATTTTCCTTTTTGATTTCTGCAGAGTGTTGAGGAAGCTGAGTGTCAAAGGGCATACGATTCGGCTGCTGAGAGATACATGTCTTCATTTGATCGTTCCAAGCCTCCGGAGGAAGTAAGTACTACTTTAGTTTCATTGGTAACATTTTCTGGTTGTGTCTAATATTCAATCACTACAGGGTGCACTAAGAGAAGCACATGAGGTTGCATCTCAAAAGGCCATGTCAGAATTTAATTCTACTGCTGTGGGGGCTGGATCCATCAGGATGAAATATGAGAAGCGTCTCCAAAATTTCATAAGAAAAGCGTTTGAGGTTAAGCTTTTCCTCCACCTTTTACTTCAAATATTGAGGATAAAGTGCATATGAGTGATATAAGCATACATGAGTGTGTCATAATACATCCCGTAGTAGAGGATGAGCTAATACTAATTTTTATTTTGATTCCTTACCATACTTACCCCCTAGAGTACTAAAAGGA
This sequence comes from Solanum neorickii, assembly GCA_027704865.1. Lineage (NCBI taxonomy): Eukaryota > Viridiplantae > Streptophyta > Magnoliopsida > Solanales > Solanaceae > Solanum > Solanum neorickii. Next base: position 2,651,317 of record JAKWJC010000372.1, read on the forward strand.
AATTCGGTATACTATAAAATTCACAAATAACCACTTTTATGACTGCTATTTTGAAAATAAGTCATAGCTCCAAAACTAATTGGAATTTAGGCACTTTATTATGTGGGAATAATATTTGGACAAAACTACCCTCAACTTTAAAAAGCAGCTGAAACCTGCTATTCCATCATTTTTACTTTTTTTGAACTTCATGACAAGGTCCAGGAGTTTTACTTGTATAAGTTCGAAATCCAGGACACTGCTGAATTTATATCAGTGGATTTCCTTTATGTGGAGGATTTCATCTACAAATTGCACCTTATGGAGGGTATTTTCTGTTTTTAATAGAATGAAAGAACCTATTTTGCACAGAAATCAAACCTTGGAGGTTTTATTTGATCTTTTTGTTTTTTGATAGGTAAAACCCAGCATTAGGACATTAGATCTTCATTTCGAATTTGTGGAAAAAAAAAAGACGAGAGAAATAAATGAATTAGTGAAAGATACATTCAAGACTTCTCTAGATAGTAACGAAAAGTTCCTACTTAACAGGGTTCTTAATAATTAATCTGTACAATTGTTCTGCATTTTCTGGAAGTGTACAATTATGTTGCTTAGGTTGTGTATTCTCATTACTTCAAAATTTGGAATGGTGAAATACTCTAGTAAATCTCAATATTGAGTTTCAGTCAATTGCCTGGTTACGAAGTTATTGCTGCTTCTTTCTTTGTATAAGTGACCTGTGGAATAAGGATCATAATTCTTTCCATTTACAACTCTTTTCTCTGCAAACCAGGTGATAATTGAGTCAAAGTTTAGACATATGGCTTAATGCCTGTGTGTTTGATCTTTTTGTTTCTTCCTAGATGAGTGCCTGTTCTTGTGTAATATCGGTTCTGTTCTTTTAAGTTTTATATCAGTACATGGGCCCCCGTCTGCCCCCATGATATTGATTATATATTATATGGACCCGTCCATGGACATTCTGTCTGGGATCCAACTAAAGGTCCGTGGTCCATCAAATGGAATGACTTTTCAACCTAGATAGTGTTGTCAGGATGTGTATGGGTGAGTATCTACTCTATGCTACTGAATAGCTCTTCCTAATCGCTGATTCGGTTGTTTATGTTGATAACAGGAGCTTAAAAAGGATGCCTTTAGGGAGGCTTATCTACAATGTTCAAATGCCATACAAGACATGGAAAAGGAACTGAGGTTGGCTTGCCATACTCCTGATGCAAATATAGATAGTGTGCTTAAGGTATGCCCTTATTCACTGTTAGATAATAGCGTATTTTTAGGTGGCTAAACTGGAATTCAGGTTTATTGAGCTACCAATGTCCTAAATGGAATATGCTATATGCAGGTTCTTGATCGTCTAGTGTCCAAGTATGAAACAACTTGTCAGGGTCCTGAGAAATGGAGAAAATTGATAGTCTTCTTACAGCAAAGGTTTGTATACTAATGATTCTTTATTGAGGTACTTGGAATTGGAAATGTATATGTCACATCACATTGCTTTTCCAGCTTGGAAGGTCCACTTTTTGATCTCATCAAGAAGCAAACAGACCAACTTGGATCGGAGAAAACTAGTCTTGCATTAAAGTGCCGCGCCATTGAGGATAAGATGAATTTACTTAACAAACAACTGGAAGCTAGTGAGAAGTATAAATCCGAATATTTGAAGCGTTATGAAGATGCCATCAATGACAAGAAGCAGCTTGCAGATGATTACACGAGTCGTATAACAAATTTGCAGAGTAAATATAGTTCATTGGAAGAGAGATATTCAAGTTTATCAAAAACATTCACTTCAGCTAAACATGAGTCCTCAGAATGGAAAAGAAAATATGAACAACTTCTGTTGAAGCAGAAGGCTAATGAAGACCAATCAAGTGCAGAAGTATCTGTTCTGAAGTCCAGAACTGCTGCCGCTGAAGCAAGGCTGGCTGCTGCCAAAGAGCAAGCTGAATCGGCTCAAGAGGAGGCGGAGGAGTGGAAACGTAAATATGACATTGCCGTCAAGGAAGTTAAGAATGCTCTTGAGAAGGCAGCATCTGTTCAAGAGCGAGCAAACAAGGAAACCCAGTTGAGAGAAGATGCTTTAAGGGATGAGTTTTCAAGCACTCTGGCGGATAAGGTGATTATATTGCTATGCATATTGATTAAATTTGAAAGTGCTGCTATGTTTCATTTTTTTTCTCTTCCCTTTTAGAATTATCATTTTGTGATTCTGCTTGTTTAGTTTTCCAATATGATTTTGAAGTTCTCTTCCTATATGAAACTGCAGGAAGAAGAAATTAAAGACAAGGCATATAAGCTTGAGCATGCTGAGCAGCGTTTAGCAACACTGACTTTGGAGTTGAGGGTGAGTTTCTACTCTTTGTAAACCAACTTAACTTTCATTTGCATTAATCTTGGATTGAAAAAGGTGAGAGTGGGATGGAGCTAAGTAATGGAAAAAAACAGGGACGGAGGGGGAGGGACATTCTTTGTTATTTTAAAGTAGGCTCTATGGAAAGAGAATTCAAACGCGGAGCACTATAAAATAAGACCAATAGGGACTTCATATGGGACCATTTGAGCTGCACATTGTAATGCTACTAGTATTTTTTGTTTTCTTGAGCTTGTGATATTTTTTGTGTTGGTCCTCTGAAGTAGCTTTTGCGTTCGCATTGGTGACTTTCAGTTGGCGGTTAAATAACTTCAGTTACATGTCCTCAAAAAACTTCAGTTATGTGTAACCTTGTGAATCGAAAGGATAGTTTGCTATCAATTTTTGGGATTGATACCGGCTTGTCTCTAATACAACTGGGTATCCAGGCTGTAAAACTATGAATATTTACACTCAGTTATGTATGTGGTAATTTAAGAGATTTACATGGGTAGTAGTCCTAATAACAGCCCTAATGGAGCTAGACGGATACATAGGATTCATATAAGCCGAACCCAACTAGTTTGGGACTGAGACACTCTTTATTTATTGTAGTAGTACGATTCAGTATTCACTATTCTATTCTTACCATTATAAAAAAGAGAGTGATACTATTGACTGTTTTGTGATTATTACTTTTTACAGACTGCTGATTCAAAGGTAAGGAACTATGGTCTAGAAGTGTCAGCCTTGAAGGTTGAAATCAAGGAATTGGGTGAAAGGATAGAGAATATAAATGCTACTGCACAATCATTTGAAAGAGAAGCTAAGATTCTGGAACAGGAGAAGATTCATCTGGAGCAGAAGTACCGGTCAGAGTTCGATCGATTTGAGGATGTTCAGGATAGATGTAAATCAGCTGAAAGAGAGGCAAAAAGGGCGACTGAGCTGGCTGATAAAGCAAGGGCTGAAGCAGCTGCGGCCCTGAAAGAGAAGAATGAAATTCAACGGTTAGCAATGGAAAGATTAGCTCAGATTGAGAAGGCTGACAGAGCTATTGAAAAGTTAGAGAGGGAAAGGGAAGACTTGACCGATGAAGTAGGGAGGTATCATCGCGCTGAGAAGGATGCAAGGTCAAAAGTTGCAATGTTGGAGGCCCGAGTAGAAGAAAGGGAAAAGGAAATTGAGATGCTACTGAAATCAAATAATGAACAAAGGGCCAGTACTGTGCAAGTCCTTGAAAGTCTGTTAGAGACTGAGCGTGCAGCGCGGTCTGAAGCAACCAATAGGGCGGAAGCACTCTCTCTTCAGTTGCAAGCTACACAAGGAAAGCTAGATCTTCTTCAACAACAGTTAACTGCAGTTCGGCTGAATGAAACTGCACTGGATAGCAAACTTAGAACTGCTTCCCATGGCAAACGTGCCAGGATAGATGAATACGAAGCTGGAATTGAATCTGTCCATGACATGGATACAAATGATAGACCAATCAGAGGAAATAAGAGGTCCAAGAGTACAACCAGTCCCTTAAAGTATACCTCCCCAGAAGATGGAGGTTCTGTATTCAGAGGAGAAGATGATGGTCATAGTCAACAAACGAATGGTGAAGATTATACAAAGTTTACAGTGCAGAAACTAAAGCAGGAACTTACAAAGCATAACTTTGGCGCTGAACTGCTCCAACTGAAGAACGCAAACAAGAAGGATATCTTAGCTTTGTATGAGAAATGCGTCCTCCAGAAATCATAGCTTTCAGTGTGCCGGGTTGTGTAGAAAGGTTGCAAGTATCTCAGTTATAGTCAAAAACATACTACTTCTGGATTACAAAATTATGTGTTTGCATCCTAAAAACATCCTTTTAAGTTCTATAGGGCTTCTATCCCCATTAGGTAGCTATACTATCTTGCTATATGCTGCTGCCGCCATCGGGGCTTTTCGTGTGACATAATAGTTTTCATTCTGGTGTGCACTCTAACTTAGGTATTTTTGTTTGAGCCTTCCTAGTGTGGCAGTGTTAGGAAGATGGTTTAGAGAGATTATGATTGTCTCTTTCTTTCTCCATTGTGCAGTTATTGGTGTTTAGTGAGTATTTAATCCTCGTGTGATTAATAGTATTAGTATTCTCTTGATTTGCTAAATTTGACAAGTGAAAGTAGTTATTTAATATTTTTTTCATTCACTTTTACGTTCATCACGTTTTGTTTCATGAGAAATTTTTATAGTCCATGTTGTGTCATATTTAAGATCATAAATCTTAAAATGTCTTTTTTAAATTTTTTTTTTACTTGATGTATAGTTATAAACTGTCTCATAGTGAAACGAAATGAATATTTAGTATCTTAATTGAATATCAGTATAAAACTTCTTATTTATTTCCGTCTTAGTTATGTTTTTTTAGTTTAATCTGAATCCTCTTTCTATATATAGACTCCAAATTGAAGAAAAAAAACAAATAATTTTCCGATATCATTATTTTTGACAAGTAGTTCAATAATATTTCGTATTCATATAATTTAAATTTTGGACCCATCTAAATTGTAGGACATGCAATTATTTAAGGACTTCTCAATATTATTCAAAGGTAAGAGACAAGCTTCCCTATGCTTTTTAAAATAATTATTTGGCATCTATTCATCCGTCAGGGAAAAAAAATGATTAAGAAATGACAAGATATAAAAAGTGGGAGTCCCATATTCTCCATTTCATTAAAAAGAGGGAGTACTATATTCTCCATTCATTTTTTTTATCGTTTAGTTTTGATTTTGCATGCTTCTTGAAAAAATATGATTAATATGATAATTTTATTACAATATTCTATTAATTATATTTAGTATTAGATCTTAAAAAATAATTTAATAAATAAATAGTTAATATTAAGGATTACACATGAAAAACAATACTCCTAATAAGTACTCTTTCGTTTCAAAAAGAATAACCCTATTTCCTTTTTAATCTGTTTAAAAAAAAAAGACCCCTTTCCTTTTTTTGATAACACTTTAACTTTTCACGTGGCATGTTTAAGACCACGAAATTAAAGGACATTTTGGTACATTTGACATAACTTTAATTTTGAACCATAAGATTAAAAAATCTTCTTTGTTTTCTTAAATTCCATTCCAAGTCAAACTAGGTCTTTTTTTTAAAAAAAGGAAGAAGTTTTTTTTTTATATGTTAAAAATGACAAGTAATTAAAATTAAAAATTTATTTTTAAACTAATAGACAAACAAATATGCACGAAGAGAGTATATTTTATTATACTTTATATATACAAGGAGATAATCAAAGAGACATAACAAATTAAAAGGGGGTCCATTAACAATTAAGATAAGTTAAGAATTTGTTCAATCTTAATTTAGAGAATTTTTAATATTCGATATGAAAAAATAATAATGTGAGTAATTATGTTTGGAAGTCCATTTCCCTTATATGAGCCTATGTAGCGTGAATTCATTGGGAGCTCTTCTCCGCTTCTCCATTAAATGTATGATGCAAATCTGAATTAGTTGGGAACATTTCTCGAACAAATCATGTCTTATGCAATGAAAAATTAAATTAGTATAATCCCTGATAAAAAATCATGTTAAAAAGCTTTTTACCCTTAAATTGGTCTATGCAGTGCAAATCTGAATCAATCGAGATAACTTCTTCATTATATATATCTTATGCCACACAACTTTGAAATAAATTAGCCTATGTGACATAAATCTGAATTAATTAAATCACAATATAAATATGAAATACGGAATAAAAACATAAAGAAAATTCGCATTTCTTGGTCCCCAAGCAAAGTAAAAACAATAAATCAATTACACACCTTGTCCTATATATTGACAAATTCATATTATAACAAATATCTACATACTTTTATTAGTTTTCCCATTCAACAACATTCCATAATATCAAGGCATTGCTAGCCATACAAAATACAAAGTCAAAGTCCATAAAAAAATATTTACAAATTCTTAACTCAAATGAACAACAAAAAAAAATAAAAAAAATCAAAGATCCAATATTATTTTTATATATATAAACTCTTTAACATTTTTTCAATCACAAATGCCACCTAAGCATGACAATAATGTTATCTTGACTTGATTAATTAATCAAAACTTATGATAATCCAACTTCTAAACTATTCAAAATATTAGCAACTTGTACAATTGAAGGCCTATTTTTTCTAGAATTTCCAACACAAGCTAATGCAACTTTAGCTAATCTAACAAGTGGCCTAATATCATTAGGCAACATAAGTCTATTGTCCAAAAATTCACCAAATTTCATTTCTTTTATCAATGGCAATGACCATTTCACAAGTAAACTTTCTTGATCACATTTCCTTCCACTCAACAACTCCAACAAAACAACACCTAATCCATACACATCACTTTCTTTAGAAAAACCCTTTTTTTCATTACCAATCCAATATTCATCATCAACATATCCCATTAACCCTAATTGTCTTTTATCATAACATGTTAAAAAAGTATACAAACCATAGTCACAAACCCTAGCACAAAAATTAACATCTATTAATATATTCGAGGGTTTAATGCAACCATGCACTATATGTGGTACCATAACTTCATGTAAATATTCTATTCCTCTAGCTATACCAGCAGCAACTCTTAACCTACAATTCCAATCTAATAGGGACGTCCCACCACCACCACCACCATCACCACCATCATCATCATGATCACGATTTTGATGTAAGTAGAAATCAAGACTCAACATACCTCCAAATTCCATTACCACGATTCGTTCCCCAGGGCCCTCAGAAAACCCTAAAATTGGGACAATGTTAGGGTGATAAGCTAAAGATAGCCATTTCATCATAGATGTGAAACCAAAGCCAGCATTACTCAATACAAGCCTAGGATGGATCCTTTTTATAGCTACTTGTTGGTCTCCATTAGGTAATATACCTACATATACACTCCCTATACGTCCTTGACCGATGATTCTTCGATAATTGAATCCATCCGTTGCTCCATGAATGTCCATTAATGAATAAGAACATGCAATTTGCTTTGTTGGAAGAGTTTCTTCAGCTTTGATTGGTTTTCTCTTGCAACAAATGAAGAGTAGGATAACAAGACATATGATGATAATTGCAAGTATAGACAAAACAACATTATAAATAATTATGATCTCTCCACCACTCATCTATATAAAAAAAATCTCTATATATTTGGTGTTGTTGTGATTTATGTTGAGAGAATTTAGAAGAAAAAAATTTGGCTAGTTTATAGAGAATGAAGTGAGAGTATATATATATATAATGTTTTTTATATATATATAATAAAATGGAAGTAGAAAGAGAAAAAAAAGTGGAGTATTTTATTGGACTTTTGGTGTGTACTCTTTGAAAAAAGGAAAGTTGATTTGGTACTCCCTCCGATCCATTTTATGTGGTATTATTTGACTTGGCACGAAGAATTTTTAATTCAGAATCTAAAATAATTATTAAATATTATTTGTGTGGCTGTAAGTTATTTTACAAAAGATATAAGTTTAAGATAAAATTATTTTAATTATAATAAAATAATATATTTTTTTAATAAATTAAAAAGAAAAATGTGTCACATTAATTAAAAATTAAATAGGAGACAAAAAATCATAATTGGAAAAGAAGGTTGAAAAAAATATAAAACATTAATTTGGCTACTTTTAGTTCAGGGTTGGCTGCTAACTGTCATTTGACAAAAGTATAGGGGGTTTGGTAAAATTTCAAATTATGAAAACAAATCTACTCTTGTTATATAGAAATTTTTTATTATTGGTTTAATATTCGAAATTTACATGCTTGATAAATTTAAGTTTAAGTAGATAGATCTGTTGAAAGAGGAAGCGTTATACTAATAATTTTTCTATTTTAAGATTTAAATTCAAAATTTCTAACTGAGAAAAGAAAAATATATTTTGTTTTATAATTGTTTGATAAGATCATTATGAACTTATATTATCACTGTTTTATTCTTATTCAATGCCTAAAAAGGTTCAAATATTAATATTTGAAAAGAGAAATATTTAGTTATCACCCATTCTAATTAAGTAGGGTATATAATTAATATCATTCTTTTAACAGTAAAAATTATTTTGGAAAAATAATTTTCCCAACTTTAAAGTTTCAATGTGTTCAATTTGGTCATGGTTTTGATGTTACCTTTCTCTTTTTCATTTGTTCTTTTTTCCTTTTCAAATTGAATTTGTATCGATAGGTTAAACTATGGTGTTAGTATTCTTTTCAATAATTCGATACTCGTATTAAGACCCTAATTAATTTGAATCTGTAGAACGTAAGGCCTATTAAAGAAAAAAGTGTTCCTTATATTTGTAAAAATTGCTAGAGTTCAGTTGCCACGCGGTTTTAACATTATCTTGAAATAATCAATATCATCTCCAAATGGAAACTTCATGCATTGTAATACCTAGAATTTCATAGGTGAAATCTAATACTCTGCAATAACGGCTATATTTCAATTTTATAGGTTGAAAAGTGTCTATTTGTCATTTTTTATGTTTTTTTTTTTTAATATCTAAACCTTAAATTCGAAAACTTTAATCAAAATTGAAAGAACACTGTCTATTCCACATCAATCGTAGATGGTAGCTAGAACATCATTTCCCGCTTTATTTATTTATTTATTTGTTTGTTTGTTGTGACAACTCCTTGTTTCCTAACATATTAGCTTTTGGGGCCAATTTTTTGGTTATAAGAATTTAGTTACAACAACCCTAGCCTCCATTCAACCAACCTCATCTAACCCAAAGTTTCATATATAAAAATTAGTCTATTTAATATGTATAAAAACTTGTTGGATCATAATATACACTTTATTTTAAATTTTACGCGATACAAATCAATATTTATATCGAACATGAAAATAAATAATACTGTATATTCTAAACTGTCAAAATTTCATTATTCATTGGTTTTTTTTAATGAATATACACTACACTACTCTTCTTTCTAAAGAATATCTTTTTGTTTGCTTCCTGGTGTTATGTCACTATTAGTATTTAGGCTTTTCCCACTATAAATTAATAATAATAAAAAAATTATGTTATAAAAATATGATTATTTTTTTTCTCACTATTTTTCAACAAACTAGTTTAGTAGGATAACATTAGTAGATTTTCATTGAAATACGGTAAAGTTTTCTAAATTTTTTCACATAAAAATACTATTATATATTATAATAGCGCGTAAAAACTTTTTAAAGAATAAACACAAATTAAGGGCCCGTTTGGATGGGCTTAATAAAAGCAGCTTTAAAAAAGTATTTTTGAAAGTGCTGAAACTTATTTTTAAAATAAGCAGTTATGCGTTTAGATAAAAGTGCTGAAGTTAAAAAAAAAGTTGTTGATGTGTTTGGCAAATAAGTGCTGATAAACAGCTTTTTAAATCAAAATGTCTGAAATACCCTTAAAAGCTGTTAACATAATAAAAGTTAATTAATTTATATTTTACAGCCATAAATAATTATATTTTGCTATCATTCACATATTTCTTTCTCATCACAAATTATTTATAAGAGGAATATAAACTTATTATAGATTTTAAAGATATATATAATTTGAATAGATTAAAGAACGATTTAAGATTTTATTTTAGTTTTATCCATAGGTAATAATTGTCTATCATTCACATATTTCTTTATTATCACAAATTATTTATAAGAGGAATATAAATTTTTATTCAAGTTATATGTGCAACTTATTTTACATTTTATTAATATATAATTTGAATAGATCGCTTGAAAGATTTAAGATTTATTTTATTTTCATTCATTAGTAATAGTAATTGTCTATCATCCACACGTGAAAAGGGAAAAATAGAAGAAAGAGATGTTAGGGTTATGTGGGTAATTTGGAGATTGTATAAAAATATTAAGGGCAAAAAGGTAAAACTGTGGTCAACTTAAAACAGCTTATAAGCTTGGGAAAAAAAAAACAGCCCTACCCCAGCTTGTAACTTTTCGCTTAAAATAAGTTTTGTTTTTAACTTAAAATAAGTTATTTTGAGTATTGCCAAATAGCTAAATAAGTCAAAAATAAGCTTTTAAGTCAGTTTGACCAGCTTTTAAGCTGAGCCAAACAGGCTCTAACTAACGACGTCAAAATCGAGTATCCATGCACTTTGGCCCATAAATCACCTAAAATTCTTTTTGTGAAAGCCCAGCCCACACATCTATGGGGCTTCAACTTAGGGGCAGCCCAATAGAGTTTTTTTAACGACAAATTACAGAAAATACATATTTTTTGTTTTACTTATTTTCAATATTCCTTATTATTTTAAAAAAAAATTCAAAATTTTTTATTTCTTTAATGTATCCAATTTGCATACTAATATATTCGAGTCAGTATTTAATGTATCTGATCTACCTATTATGTATCCGAGCTAGTTTTTAATGTATTCAAACTACATATAAATGTATCTGAGCCAGTATTTAATATATCTGAGCTAGTTTTTAATGTATCCAAACTATATATTAATGTATCTGAAACAATAAATAATGTATCCGATCTTCAATTATTATATCCAATTTTTTTAATTTTCAAGAAATTAATATAATTAGAATTTATTAATTAGAAATAAATTGTAATTTCATATTAAAACTATGAGATTTATGTAATTTACCTTTTTTTTTTTTAAATCCAAACCTCATCAAAGGAAGGGAATTAAGATGATTAACTTTGCTAACGTTCAAAGAGAATCTAGTTATTAGAGATGGAGTCAATTTTCACGGAGGGATATCAAAATATAAAATAATACACCAAGAAAAAGTCTAGGGAATCGATAAATATACATAAAAAAAATATTTTTATCTAGCTATACAATATAAATTCTAATGAAATGATGACAATTATATATGCGGCTAGTTTTTAGTCAGTTCGTAACTATCTACCTAAGAATTATTTAATTAAAAAAGATGCAAATTTCATAAAAGTAAAAAAAAAATTGCTAATACAACTACTAAAATATTATGTATATATTATATCATATATATCCAAACTAATTTCATCATCCATACATTAAAGTAGTAAACTTTTAGGGATAATGCCGAAGTACCCCCTCAACCTATGTCCGAAATCTCAGAGACACACTTATACTATATTAAGGTCCTATTACCACCCTGAACTTATTTTATTAATAATTTTTTACCCCTTTTTAGCCTACGTGGCACTATCTTGTGGGTCCAACGATGGTTGACTTTTTTTTTTTAAACTAGTGCCACGTAGGCTAAAAAGGGGTAGAAAATTACTTATAAAATAAGTTCAGGGGGTAATAGGACCTTAGTATAGTATAAGTGTTTCTCTGAGATTTCGAGCATAGGTTGAGGGGATACTTGTGCATTTTCCCAAACTTTTACATACTTTATTTATAACTATAAGCACCAAATATGGAGGATATATATCATCATCCATAGTATCAAACAAATAACTTTTTACAACTTTTTGTTGTTGTGATGTACACACATTGTTAAGTTCTTTTTCTGTTACAAACCTAAGCTTTTATGACTTTGATATAATAAACAAAAAATTGAGTGATATGAAATCAATCCTTTCCTTCACTTATAAATAGGGGCGAAGCTAGAGCATAGAAAACAAATTCAGTAGAATTCAGTAATTTCAGTTTCAACCTTTCTATCTGTATTATACGTTTTAAATTCTGACTCTGTCTCTGCTTATAAATGCTTCTTGACACACAACAAAAAATCCAACACAAACTTGAAATGGAGATTAAAGTGGTACAACAAGAAAAAAAATCACCCCTCTTAGAAGAAAACTTAGAATTACCACAAGTTGAAAAAAATATCATACAAAAAGCAATTAGCCAAACATTTCAAAGCACATCACACTTAGCCAATCTTCTACCTACTGGTTCTGTTCTTGCTTTTCAACTTTTGTCACCAATATTTACAAATCAAGGCAATTGTGACAAAATTTGTAAAATTTTAACTATAGCACTTGTTACACTATGTGGACTATCATGTTTTATATTGAGTTTTACTGATAGTTTTAAAGACAAGAAAGGGAAAATTAGCTATGGATTCGCGACGATACGAGGTTTATGGATAATTGATGGATCAATAAGAATTCCAAATCAAATTGCAAGGAAATATAAGTTGAAATTTATTGATTTCTTGCATGGTTTTATGTCAATGTTGATTTTTGCTACTATAGCTTTGTTTGATCAAAATGTGGTGAAATGTTTTTATCCAAAGCCTTCTGATGAAATAGAGGAGTTGCTTGTTGCTTTGCCAATTGGAGTTGGAGTTATTTGTAGTATGTTTTTTGTTGTGTTTCCAACAAAACGACATGGGATTGGTTTTCCTCTCACCTCTAATTAACGTGGTCGGTGAGGATTCATACAATCGAACTCAATTTGATTGGGACTGAGATATTGTTGTTGTTGTATAAGTCGCGTATTGCTACTTGAATGAGGTGTTGGATGTGTTTTTTGTTGAAAACGTCGCGGAATTGGTTCTCCCCTTACCTTTTTGTGGAATACATATAGCAAATCCCAACTTGTTTGGGACTACATTATTATTTTTGTTGTTGTACTAGTCGCGTATTTCTTTTTGGAATATGACGTGGTGCATGTTTATATAATCGACTTAAATTTGTTTGAGACTGAGAAATAGTTATTGCTATACTATTTGCATATTGCTTCTTCAATGACTTGGTGCATGTGTTCATTTATTTCGTAACTGTTTTTTGGAAGAGAAATTTATCCTAATAAGTTTTTTGTTGTGTTTACAACAACGTTTTACATGGTTCGTACGTAAGTAATTGGGAAAATTACGCAACAAAGCAAATTTATATTATTTAATTACTCATCATAGCTATAATTATCATTCGCAACTAACATTATGCATTAATTACGTGGGCTGACTTCAGATTTGTTTAATTAGTCATGTTTGTATATATATAATTCGCCAGAATATACAAATACATATGTATAATATACAATTTTTAAGCTATATACATATACAATTCCATCTCTCCCACTCTCTACCCTCTCTCACTCACCTCTCTCCTCACTCTCTCGATCTCGCTCTCCTCTCTCCTCCCTCTCCCAATCTCTCTTGCCATATGTACAAATAAATATGTATAATATAGAATTATCTAACCAATATACATATACAATTCACCTTTCTTCCACTCTTTCCCCCCTCTCTCGCCTCTCTCCTCTCTCTCCCAGTCTCGCTCGCCTCTCTCCTCCTTATAACATGTAGCTACAATTGTAATTATCAAACTATAGCTATGAAAAATAATTAATTATTTTTAAGTGGCTATACGTAAAAGTTTCCTATTAAATTTAACTTAATTACTACCAGTGCAAAATGTATTTTTCTAGTAATATTAGTGTATATTAAATTGTTACAGTAGATTACGTAAAAAAAATAAAAAATTCAAAGTTTAGTAATTAATTGTGAAACACATTTGATTGGTTATATAAGGGTATTCCTCAAAACACTTCTTCTTTTTGTAGACAAGATTAAATGGGCCTCTTAATGGGCTCGTAGATAAAACATTCAAATATGGGCCTCAATTAACATCCTTTCGAGAAAATTACTTGTATGATATTTTTTTAAGAAATAATTTACTGATTCTAGCGACATTTTTTATGTATTGTTGTCTATAGCTTGTTTGTTAAGAAATTAACGTATTATAATTGTATTAATTAAATTATATTATAAATGTATTATCCATAATTGATACTTGTAGTATATGTGTCTTATAATTGTTCTCTATAATACGCATTACACTATATTATAAATATATTATAAGTGTATAGTGAAAAAAGTTATTAATATAGATAATAAATATTTTCTTAATATAGCATATCTATATAAGTTTTCCTGTTCTTCCTCAACGAAGTGGATGAAACTGAAGAATCTAAAACCTTCCCCGGCCTGTAAATTAGGTGGGATAGACAAATTTTGAATCGATAATTAAAAACTTAGTAGTTGTTTTAAATATAATAACTATTTTTTATCACGAAAATAACATTCGAATGCCCTTATTTAAAATATATATGGACCAACACCAACACAAAACATTAAGATTCAATAGACAATTCATAGAATTTAAAATTTCAGAAACTATTCATGAAGTTCGAACCTTATAGTGAGTTCTAACTCGATAGATTTGGTGATATGAAAAATATTAGTAATTGATGATATGGAAAATTCCTAAACAAGGAGATCCTATATAATTGGACTTTTTGCTTGTATGTTGATCATGAATCTTTTTTTTTCTTTTTTTGAATCTTCAAATACAATGAGTGCTCACTTATTCCCCATGATGTAACACATTTAGATATTCCCAAAAATATTGTTGTTGTACACATTCTTTTTCAATATATATCGCGTATAATAATTTATACATACGAGGGTTGAATAAAATAATTAAATATGTATATATAATTAAAAAGCTAAAACAAAAATCAAAGATAAATGTAATATAGTGACATGTTGCAACTCAATCGATTGATTCAAATACTTCATTTTCAAACTTAACTATAGACCTCTTGGAGGATAGAAAAATCCTCAATTAATTAGCCTAGAATAACATATATTATACGATGAGATAAAATTTCCTCTCGAATATATTTCTAACCCCTCTTGGATATCTTTTTTACATTAAGTAATATAGCATTTTGCAATGTATCTGACATCCAAGTACTGTATCCGAGAGCAATGAAAAATTTAATTTTTTTATATTAGGGTTAACTTCCGACATAAAACGTAATTAGCCCATATGAGATTTTTACACTTTATATTATTAAAATTATGCTCATGTTTCCCTAGTTAGTTAAATTAAAGTTTAAGTTTCCTAAATGAGATTATTTTGAGTCTATTTACAAAAATGAAAAATCATCAAGTTAATTGATGATAATAATATATGTAAGTATTATATTAATATTATGCTCTATTTATAATATGTACTTATTTTGTTTAAATATAAAGTTACTTAGAAAAAATTATGTGTACATCACTGATTATCAGACTACCAAATTTTATGTGGTGATTAACTATCATTTTCCACCAAAATCCAAATTGCCTCTTAAGTCCATCACTCAATTAATCTCAACCCTAAAAAATAATTTACACTTGTCATTTCATGACCATATATATATATATATATATATATATATATATATATTTAAAGAAAAGTACTTTTTTAATTAGTTCATAGTCTATTTTCTACTCATGGTGTTTTGTTGTTGATATATATGTCAATTTTTGAAAAGTATTTACTTCCATTAATATTTTCCTTTATAAATTACAGTTGAAAATGAATATTATCACAAGAAAATGTTGATAAGGGTATTGAAAATAGAGGCATTGGACAAGACAGGCTCTTCTTCTATGGCCTCTCAAATCCATATCTTAGGATAAGATAAGACCCCACAAAAATATTATAATATTATCCATAATATAAATTTTATATTTATCTACTATTTTTTTTATTACATTTTCCAATAATAATAATAAAAAATTTAAGAAAAAACAATTATCTAGCTATCCTTTTTATCTTTAGCAGACATTTGTCACCATGGATATGCTTCACCATGATATAATTGTCCTTTCTATAATAACAAACAAAAAAATACTATAAAGAAACTAAATATAGTTTATTTAAATATAAAAAGATTAATATAGTAAAAATAAAAATATTGAATTAAATTAACGAATTCATAAATAATTTAGTCAAATTAAATGTTGATTAATATCTTTCTAAAGAGCGTTGCTAAAATAGAATATAACATTTGAAATAAAAAGATTATTTTTTGAGGGCGATAAATAGATAGTTATATACGTTGATATCAAATTTATATTAGTAATATATAGATAAAACTAACTTTAATTGTAGAAAGAATTTTTTAATTTTTTTAAAAATATAAATATTTTTTAAAATTAAAAAGATATTTAGTTCTTTTTCTCAAATTTGTGACATGTCCCTAATCCTTGTAATAATTAAGTCAACCTAACAAGAAAGAAAGTAAAAAAAATAAAAAATCATACCTAAGGATATTGATCTATATATTATACTAATTCTTTTATTATAATCTCCGCATTACTAATCTGCATAATTATTATAATTATTACTAGCATTATACTTATTCTTGCATAACTTTGTCTCATAACCAAACAACCCCTTACTAATTGATGAATTAACTCATATTGTAGTAAATATGGTTAAATAATTCACCACCATATTTTGTGATGCCTAATGAATTTGTTACATATTCTCAAGTTACATGATTTGAGGATGTCTAATTAAGTGCTTAATTATAAACTAACCTATGATAGTATCATTAGTTGAATTTGGGATATATTGGCAATCCTTAACATATTACAAATTGATACAAAATCAAAATGCATAGATGAAAATAGAGAAACTTACTTCAAAACTTTAAAGAGAATCGAAAATATTAATCTTTATCCACTAGTCTATACTCTAAGCATCTCAATTTATATAATATAATTTTATTTAATTTATTAGTAAAAAAGTTATTTACTTTACTTGAATAAAAAATCTATTTAAAACAACTTTTTATTTTACTCACAAAATAACGCATATTATTCTTCTCAAATTTCACTGATAAATTTATAATGATTATGCTAATATTGTAAAATATTTTTTCTCTTTCTATAGTTAAAAAAAAGTGACCTTAAATTTCTCTTATACTAAAAAAATGTCTTTAAATTAATTAGATCACACATTTTAAAAGAGAAAAGTATTGAGAACTCTATTAAACTTGACAGCAAATTATATTAAAAATAATGTCTTTAAATTATTAGTTTCATTTTCGAATTATTGAAAATCTTAAAAACATTCATCTATTTAGCTTAACTAGACTTACACTCTCGATACACTCCCTATCTGTCACATAACATAACAACTAATATCAAACTCTTGCTAGAGTATGAGACTAGCAATAAAAAAAATCGAGAGAAGTGTTTGAGAACACTCTTAAATTTGAAGAGATATTAGGAGCATAATTAAGTTTAGTTAATTAGATAAAAACGTATTTTTAAGACTGTTAATAATTCAGGATGAAATTAATAATTCACGCCAAATTTTTAGAACGCTTTCAATAATTCTGAATGAAACTAAGTTAAATTTTTTAGAGCGCTTTCAATGCTTCTCTCTATTAAAAGTTTTATTTTATCGTCAACTAATACCAATTACGATGCCACATAATTTGAAATAAATATCATACGATTATAATATTCCGCGGTAAAAAAAATAAAAAATTGTGAAATACTATTAGGATATTTTAGGAAGAAGACAAATAAATCGAAATAATACGAACCGTTCATTCGTCACCTGAAAAAACACCCCCTCCATTTTTAACAGCTTTTCTTCCCCTTACAAACTTCTCTGTTCAGTGTACTTCTCTGTTCACAAGTCACTATTTTCTCTCTCTACTCTCTCACTGCCAATGGAGTCTCGCGTGTTGACCGGTGGCGCCACCGCCATTCGCGGTGGTCTCCCACTTCTCCGGAAGCCGGCGGCAGTGATGAAGTTCACCACCGCCGCTACTTGCGGCAGTAACAGGGACTTCCCTGCTGGTGCTGTTACGGCAAAACCAGTCGGACCTCTGATTGCCGGCCCCAATTTGATTTGGGGACGACAATTACGTCCGGCTATCCTTCTCGAAGCTTCACCAAAAAGGGAATCCATTAAGCCGTGCTCCGCTGCAGCTTCTTCTTCCGCCGGAAGCAGCGATTCCTCCGGGTAAGGTCCATTTTCAGTTTCTTACTTATGACCCGACCCGTATTATGTTTAATTTGAATTTTGACCCGTTTTGTTTTTCTTCGCCCAGGGAGGCTAAAATCGGGTTTTTCAACAAAGCAACTCTGACTACCGGGTTTTTCTTCTTCATGTGGTAATGTCTCGAAAACTTATCATTTCGTAGCTCGTTAGAATTACGTAAGATATTAATAATATTGAAATTAGTATCATTTATTTTATTTGTTATTCATATATACGTAGGATTTAGTATATGAATATTTTAGTTTTTATTCAACTACGATAGTATTTTAATTCTTTTATTAACAGTTAAACAGTTTTTGTGATGAAATGACTAATTTGACCTTGATTTTTTTGTAGGTATTTTCTGAATGTGATATTCAATATCCTCAACAAGAAGATCTACAATTACTTTCCTTATCCTTAGTACGTATTCCAATGTGATTTTTTTGTTTTGTTTTCTATGGTGTAACCAATATTTGATTGTAAAAATATTTTATCCTTTTGTTTTTTTTAATAATAATTATTGTGATAATCTTTTTATTATATATGCAGTTTTGTTTCTGTTATACATTTGGCTGTTGGAGTGGTATATTGTTTGGTGAGCTGGGCTGTAGGTCTCCCAAAAAGAGCTGTAAGTGTTTTTTTTAACTTGTGTATATTTTTTTACTCAATCAAATGTCTTGAGAGTTACTTATATACGTTGACAGCGTAAAATAAACTTTGGAGTCACGTTAATGATAAATACGATAAATGATGCTCATAAAGAAATGATATTAGTAATGTGGCAAATAAGGTAAGTTACTTGCTAAATATGTTGTTTGTGTAAAAATGTTTACACTCTCATCGTATATAAGTTTAAGTACATAGTGTGATACGAAAATTAGATTCTCGAGTGATTTGTGATTGATTTTTTCAATATGTATTTCCTTCTGGAGAAATTTTTTTTACTGGAGATCTCCAATTTGATTTGAGTTTGACTGTGAAAGACGATGATCGATGGCCATAGGGAAGTAATATTATTAATGTGGAACGCATATTTTGATTCTTGGTTCATTATTGTCATGTATAAATATTGTTAATAAAACTATATAACAATATTTAGGTATCGATTGTGTAACATTGTTTTAGCTTTAATAAAACACATTTTCCTTGACTAATTCGTTTAGAGTTTTTACAAGACTGCAACATTCTGATTTGCTGTGAGTTTTCGATTTCTCTTTGTAGCCTATTGATTCAACACAACTGAAGCTGCTCACCCCTGTTGCCTTTTGTCATGCGCTTGGCCATGTTACCAGCAATGTCTCGTTTGCTGCAGTTGCTGTCTCATTCACGCACACAATCAAAGGTCACATTCCACCTATCGCTGCAGAAATTTTTTACGTTATATAATCCGTATTCAAAGTCTAAGACTGTTCTTTTTGTCGTACAGCTCTGGAGCCTTTCTTCAATGCTGCTGCATCTCAGTTCATTCTTGGACAACAAATACCTTTAGCACTATGGCTGTCACTTGCTCCAGTTGTCCTTGGTTAGCCCTGTTCTTCTCTGTCTTGTTCCACTCAGGTTGTAGCGATAAACACATTCTTATTATTTTGAAATGAGGAAATAGCCTGAAAATTAATCAGTTTCAGGCTGATAAATAAAAATTGTAGATCCTTAACATTTTTTTTATATTTACTAGAGAAAGGGGAAAGTTGTGTGGTCGCCTTTTAGGTGGAAGAGGCAGGGGCCTCATATCCTCGTGTTTATTTAGTAATCACGTAGTTCTTTTTCTTTGATGTTTTCTGCTCTCTGTTGCTCCATTTTTCTCTGTACCTTGATATTTTGTCGTCATTTCTTTTTCTTACTGCAACCCTGTTTTGAATAACTTCACCTTTTGAGCCGAGGGTAAGGTCTACTACGTACATCTTACCCTCCTCAGACCCCACTTATGGGATTACACTAAGTATATATGTTGTTGTTTGTTGTAAAGGGGTGAGTTTTTAAATACTTATATGCAAGAGGTAATTACCATGTTGTGATATATCTTTCAACTGGATGTGCAGGTGTGTCGATGGCTTCATTGACTGAGCTATCTTTCAATTGGTTGGGTTTCACTAGTGCTATGATTTCTAACATCTCCTTCACATACAGGAGTATATACTCGAAGAAAGCTATGGTATGCTCTATGTAAAACTAATCCGAGTATTAAAACATTATCTAAGGCGATTTTTTCTGATGAATGCTTCTTTTGCAGACTGATATGGATAGTACTAACGTGTATGCCTACATATCCATCATTGCTCTTATCTTTTGCCTCCCGCCTGCCATTTTTGTGAGTCGGATAACATCAGCATGTCACTTTCTCTTTTTTTTCTCGTAAATCTACTTTTTCCTCATTATATACTTTTCATTCTGACAACGTTACAGATTGAGGGACCTAAATTGCTCCAATATGGATTCAACGATGCCATTGCTAAAGTTGGTCTAACAAAATTCGTAACGGATCTCTTTTGGGTGGGAATGTTTTATCACCTCTACAATCAGGTAAACCAGTTAGTAAATGCTGCTAGATTGATGAAAACCTGTGAAAAACCTTCAACCTCGTAAACATATTAATATGTGACTACATGCATAATAGGCCTGTTTTACAAGATTTTCCGTATTGCTAATCTTCTCTTTTATGTACTTTTCTTTACACAACCAGGTAGCCACAAACACCCTTGAGAGGGTGGCACCTCTTACACACGCAGTTGGAAATGTGTTGAAACGTGTGTTCGTGATTGGATTCTCTATTGTTATCTTCGGTAAATATCCATCTTTGCTAAGTTATATATGCAGAATCCCATGTTACTGGTATTCTGACAAGAAAACTTAAAACGTATACGTATTTTACAGGCAATAAAATTTCAACACAAACCGGTATTGGAACCTGCATTGCAATTGCTGGAGTTGCAATCTACTCTTTCATTAAGGCCAAGATGGAAGAAGAGAAAAGGGTGAGTCCAAAGCGAAATACTAGAAAATTTTTGTTCCAAATTTATCAAAATGAATATACCGAGGAAAGCATATGCTGTTGGTTAAACACTTTAGGATCGTTTGATAGTTGGTTAGAGTTATGCAGTTACCAAACATCATATTAAGTTTATAAATGAAAACTTACCTCCTAACCAGTTAACAAACGTGGTACTACCTATGCAGAACTTAATACGTGCATAACTCACCTCTAAACCAGCCATCAAATGACCCCTTGTGACTAGTGGTTTATCTTGCCAAATGCCAAGCTTATTTACCATTATATGATAGTGATCGTTCATGTATCCGTCTCATGTATCTTTACCACTCGTGTGAAAACTCTATTAGAACTCTGGACTTCACTCATCTACCACTCGACCTTTGCCACAAAGATTGTTTCCATGATTCTATTCTTGATTACCACATGCATTGATTTAACTATATCGAGTTACTAATATCTACTAAAACTGAAATGATTTTCTTCTCGTCGATGTTCATCTTATGATCTTATTCTTCTGCAGCAAAAGAAAGCCGCCTGAAAATGAAGGAACGCGTATCAGGAAGAAGGTTGTGATGGACTCTGTGTTGATTTTTCACTATTTTCTCCTGTCCAAATAAAAGATGAAGAAGGGAAACCTCTGCTTTTCTTGGAGTTCTGTAGTTTAGTTTGGAGTCAATTGTTTTGATTCAAAGGTCAATTGCCTGCTAATTTCTGTATACTTGTGATTATTGTAATAATAATAATAATGTACCAACTTCTATATATATTTCATTCCCTTACATCTTGAATTCATTAAAGACTGAAGATTTTCATTGTTATTACAACATGTGAATTTTCATGTATATATATATATATATATATATTGATGATGAGAAAATGATTTAGTGTTACTCTAACCTATAGATAGATGTTGGTGCAAAAATATATATGAATATGAAAGAAAATAAGTGTTATGTTGTGTTTTTGTTTGGGAGAAATGATGTGTTGAGGTGAAAATACAATATGAATGAAGGTGTAGGACAAGGTCTTATATGGATTTAAAAAAAATTGAATTTAAGTTATATATGTACGGGTACGGATGTTAAATAGGTGAATTGAGTTGAAACTGGACATATCAAAATAGCGAGCGAGTCATTGACTCTCCTTTAAATTCACATATACAATTTTTTTTTCCAGTTGGATTGAAATAGAGTAAAAATTGAATCATAATTCAATTTGCTCAATTTTTAATAACTTATGTATAAAAAAATTATTTGTTTGAATATCTAATACATAAGTCTCGGTTTGATTTTGAAAAGTCCTACGTATCAATTATCACCACCGTCCCTTGAGTCTCATAATTCTATTTGTAGCCCCACATGTTTGTAGTTAAGTCTCTTTGGTACCATTTATTTATTTCTACAAAATGAAGAATGATCGGTGATGTTTATGCCATGAAAGGTAAAATTTTGATAGGTAAGGTTTGATAATGTGATATTATCATATTATACTTGTGGACATTGTTGGTACAACTTTTCATTTTTTAAAAATAAAATAAAATAATATTATTCACTTTGATACTTAACAATCATAAAAAATTGTGAGAAATAATCAAGATTTAAATTCAGTACAAATAAAAATAATAGATGTTGGTTTTTCTATTGTTGATTAATAAAGTTATCGAGAATATGTATTGTTATATAATATAACAAAGTTAACTGATACATGTTCTTAGACTAGAGATATTATGACAGATATCTATACAATATAATAATCTAGATGCAGAAAATTGTTGATATGATACACCATTATTTTTCATAAATAAATTATTATTTTCTATCTCGATATGATTTTCAACTCGGATAATTATATGTGTATGCCAAGGGATGCTTTCAAGCCAACCTAATTGTTCGAGAAACTAATAAGGAATTCCCAACCCATAAAGGGATATATATAAATTATAAGTGAAGAAATGGTTATATAAAAAGTCGTCTTTGTTATTTCCCCATTTAAATTATGTAGGAGGAAAATATAGAAAAACTTGATATATCCAACACGTATAAATAGAGTGTATATATCTAATAAAGTTCATAAACTTAACGATTGAAATGATCGAATATAATGGCATTGATCCAAATTCGAATTTGTCTTTTAAGAAAATTATTCAATATGTTTGAATTATTGATCTATAACCTAATAACTTCAAATAATTAGAACTCCAAACTCATGCATTTCTCATCTCGACTTCATCTCTCAGAATAAAATTAGTTGAATAAGATTTGAATTTTTTTTAAATGAAATTCACAATCCTCTAATTAATTAAGAAAATTAAATTAGTCTGCCAATGTTGCACACAAAAGTATTAAAAAAAAAAACTCACAACATTAAGAGTATTTTTACACCTCTTATGTAGCTTTCTTTCTTTTCGATTATTGTTATAGTACTTTATTCACACACCCATCAATTTTCCCCTCAAACATATCACTAGTAGATACAAAATTGTAGATGAAAATCAATTAATAACATCATATTGTGAGGATATAAAAGAGGTATGAAGAGGTTCGAACTCTAGATATGGAGAAAATCTTGTTAGAAACGTCATTTCAAATATGTCCTGCAGAGCGCGATCTGAATATATTCAAATCTCTAATGCGAACTCTAGACATCGTGTAGAAAACCAAAAAAAGACGGATGAAGAGAGTTGGCCAAGAACATAAGGTAGGGCCAAAAAGATTGGTGCATTTCTTTGTTTTGTTATTGATGGTCAAGCATGCTCATCACCAAGATTATTTGTGGTCTAGTATGGAGGATTTAAGTGTGTTTGTTACTCACATCATTCTAGTAAGGGCAACTTTTACATATAGCAAACAAAAAATTTATATTTGTATGCTATAGCAAACTTTGCATAATTGCGCTCCATAGCAAACATAAAACTGTATAATTTGCTATACATATACAATTGTATAATTCGCTGGCCTAAATTGTATAATTCGCTGGCCTATTTCGCTGCAATTGTTATAATTTATTTTGCATATAGTTGAATCGAATTAAAATGTATATATATTGCATAATTATAAGTGTATAGCAAGAAGTTATATGTTTTTCTCACTTTATACAAAAACAGAAACACAATATATACAATTCTGTTGTATAAAGCTAGAGAAAATTGTATTTCACTGCAATTGTATAATTCGTTGGCCTTTTTCTCTGCAATATTTGAAGTAAAATGTTTGTAAATTGTATAATTAAGTGTATAACACGAAGATATATATTTTTGCATGTGTATATACAATTTTCTCTCGCTTTATACAAAACAGAAACAGAATTATACACTTCTGTGTATAAAGCGAGAGAGACGAGCGAGAATGGGGAGTGGCGAGCGAGATTTTTGGGAGAGAGACGCTGGCAAATTTTAGCTAATGTTTGCTATGGAGCACAATTAAATCAAATCCTAGCTATTCCATTTAATTTAGGTTATTAGTTTGCTATTATATACAATTTTCCCTTCTAGTAATCATTAATCATCAACACATACTAATTTTCTTTTTGTATGTATATCCAAAATTATATATAATGATGGTAAATACATCAATTTTTTTTATTACTCAGTCATTTTTATACTTATCTTTCTAATCATTATCAGTTGTTGGGCTAGTTAAAACGATTTAAAGATAATCTTAATATAATGTGCTATTTTCCTTTTAAGTTAAACATGTATAATTTTATTTAAAATGTATCACATTATTTATAGTTCTAACACTATATAAATACCTTATTTTTCCTTTATATACTTTATATGTGAGAGTTCTATTTACACACACTCAACAATTTATCCTTCAAACTAAGCTCGACATGACCCATCACAATCCACAGATTAATCTAAAAATTTATCATGCGCCGTAGCTAGCTCACATGTCATTCAAATATTTATGACCAACAAAACTTACTTGTTTCTTTTCTATAGTGATAAATTTTTGATTCATAAATAAATAAACTAAAAATATTATATCAAATTTCAACGCCTAAATTAAAGATATTATATCATAATCAATATCAACTAGAATGTCAAAGTATACTTCGCATTAAAGTTATACATCCAAATAATCACAATTCTTTTGACAAACTACTTTTTTTAAAAAAAATATATAAAAAAATTTAGTGTGACTTTTTTTTTTTGGGGCAAAACTTTTATTAATTTTTGAAAATTGATTTGATAATTATATACTTCAACTTCCCTTCGACAACAAAAGTTTTCCGTTTGAGAAATCAGCAACAATGAAGATGAGCAGTACGCAAGGTCCACACTCTCTGGCCTTTCGGGTAATGAGACTCTGCCGTCCTTCGCTTCACGTCGAAATTCCGGTCAGATTTGATCCTTCCGATCTGTTGTTCGGTGAAGATCTCTTCGATGATCCCGTCGCCGCTTCTCATCTCCCTCGACTCCTCGCTGACACCGTCTCCGACGGAACTACTACCTCTGCGGCTGATCCATCGGATCTCTCTTACCGGAATAGATTCCTTCTTCAGCATCCTTCTGATTCTCTTGGCCTCCCTGGTCTCCTCCTGCTACCTCAGTCCTTTGGGTTAGCTTCGTTTTGCTTTCTCTATCTTAAATGTTAGTATTAGTATACTCTGTTTGTGGATTTAGTAGTGGTTTGACTATAGGTTTCCAAATATAGATGGATTTTGGTTATAACAAAAGGAGAAGATAAAGCATTTTATTTTAATTTACGAAGATGGATTTGAAAAACAGGTTTGGAGCAATTCTCCAAATTTGGAATAACTCCAAGCTCCTGTGAATGTGGCTATACTATGTATCTGGATTTAAAATCATTACTCCCATACTTAATTTTTTGTAAGATTCTTACTATAAGGAGTAGTTAATATTTTTAGCTACATGATATGTAACTTACAGTGCTACTTTTTATGCAGTTTTAAAATGTGGACATTTAATGTTTTGAAATTGAAAGAAGTGATGTTCAAGTTGCTATATAATTGGATGTTTGGCCCTGTACTGTGATATCAGTCCTTTGAGTTAGCTTCATGTTCTTTCTCTTAACTAAAATGTTGGGGCACTTGTATCTGGATTTAAAATCTGTGTATACACTTCTTAAGATGTTCATCACCTACTTTCATTCTATTTTAGAAGGCTATTACTTTTGAATAGTTCAGTTGGTTTTAGTAGTATTATTTTTGAAGTGCACTACTTGATGTATACTACTTCTCAATCATGATGAGGTTGTACAAGGGATCAATCCTTAATATGTTCCTATGACTTACTAGCTGATGAATTGACACTACATATTCAAAGGTGGGTGTCGTGGTGTATGTTATTTGCATAGGATATACTATTGATTGAAGAGACGCATGGTGGAGTTAACGAGTGGCTAGAACACTGACGACAGGCCCTAGAGTCTAAAGGTTTCAGATTGAGTAGGACTAAAACTGAGTGCCTGAAGTGCAAGTTCAGTGTGAAGATCGATGCAAGATTCATAATCAAGAAAGGAAATTTCAAGTTACTTCGGTCCATAATCCATAATCATGTTGTGCATCATATTATAGAGGGTGGATGAAATGGAGACTCACATTTGGGTACTATGCAATGAGAATGTGTTGCTAAGGCTTAAAGGTCAATTCTACAGAGTGGTGGTTGGACCACAATTGTTGTATGGGGCAGAGTGTTGGCCAACCAAGAACGCCCACATTCAGAAGATAAATGAAGTGGAGATGAGGATGCTCAGATAGTTGTGTGGGCATATTAGGAGAGATATGGTTAAGAATGAATACATGGTAAGGTGGGAGTGGGGCCCATCATGGACAAGATGAAGGGAAGAGGTTGAGATGGTTCGGGAATCGGGCATGTGAGGAGGAGGTGCATGGATGTGCCAGTAAAGAAGTGGGAGAGATTGACTATTACATGAGTTACAAAAGGTAGAGGTAGGCTGAAGAAGAACTAAGGGGAGGTGATTAGACAAAATATGATGCAATTTCAACTTACTTAAGACATCACCTTTGATAGAAAAATGGGCAAGCATTAGGCTAGAATATTTGTAGGTAGCCGAGTTTTCTCGCACTTCGTGTGAGAGAGGCAAGGGGGCTAGCCTCCTCTGTGCTTTTCCTTATTACTAGTATTATTTAGTAATCGTGTAGTTTCTTATCTTCAATGTGTATTATGATCTGTTACTTCATTTGCTTTATCTCTTGTTAGTTTGTTGTCATATTTTGTGTTACCATGCTACAAATTCTTCCTTTTTCTTTTTGTTAATTTAGGTCTTAGGCCTAACTCACACCCCAAAAGCTAGCTCAAAGGGAAGAGGATTGCCCAAGCCTTATAAGGAGTCCACCCATCTCATTAATCAATGTGGGACTTTTGTCATTTTTGACACCCCACCTCACGCCCAGTGCTTAGCATCTAGTTCATGGGCAATTTGATTTTGGGGGCCCCAACATCGGGTGAGATGGCCTGCTCCATGTGAAATTAGGTCTTAGGGCAAACTCACACCCCAAAAGCTAGCTCAAAGGGAGGATGATTGTCCAAGCCTTATAAGGAGTTCACCCATCTCATTAACCACCAATGTGAGACTTTTGTCATTCTTTAACACACCACCTCACGCCAGTGCTTAGCATCTGGTGTGTGAGCAATGTTTGATTTTGGGTCTGCTAGGTCTTAGGCCTAACTCACACCCCAAAAGCTAACTCAAGCCTTATAAAGAGTCCACCCATCTTATTAACCTATAATGTGGGACTTTTGTCATTCTTTTACACTTTCGAGCCAATCAGAAACAACCTCTCTACCCCAAAGTAGGGGTAAGGTCTGCATACATCCTACATCCTACATCCTACCTCCTCACCAACACTTGTGGGATCACACTAGGTTTGTTGTTGTTCTTGTAGTATTTCTTTTTGGAGGTCCAATAGATTCTTCTTGTAAATTTGTAATAATTTAAAATTACAAAAGTTGAAACTTCTAGTATTACTACTGTTTATGCAGTTTTTAAATGTGGACATTTCATTTTTAAAATTTGAAAGAAGTGATCTACAAATTGCAATGAGATCGAATGGTTTGAGCCTTCGTACTCTGATATCCGTTATTCTTTTTGAAATGGAGTATATGTTGTCAAAAATTTTGTGCATATATTCTAACAAAAAATAATGGGAGATGTGCAATCACTGCTTATATGGTGGATTTGTTGTGATTAGTTATTGCTATTTTCCCCTTTACAATTTATGATCTGCAGGGCAATATATTTGGGAGAGACGTTCTGCAGTTATATAAGCATAAATAACAGCTCCAATTTTGAAGTTAGAGATGTTACCATCAAGGTGATTTGCTTGCTTAGCTGATTACATAAGGAGCTACTGTAAATAGTGCTAGAGGTTCTATGAATGTATTCAACCTGTTGATAAGCAAGATTCTCTTACAATTTCAACTGAGGTCATAAAATTTGTGAGGTGGCATGGCTGAATTCCTGCTCTCCCGCTAGTCTTAAATGAAGCTGGTGTTTTTACCCTGTTTGAGTTACTTTGTGCATTTTAGTACAAAAATATTACGAACTGTTAAAAAAAACACAAATATAACCAAATAGTTTTTTGTTTCTACTAAGTGAACCGTCTTACAAGAAGCATGTGCTTCTGGTATGGAAACTTTCGTGGAAAAAATAGTAAATGGAGAACAACAATGTGATAGCAATCTTCTTGTCTGAGGGTCACATTTGCATATTTAGAAATATGCACACACAGAGGACATTCTTGACAAAGTTACATAGAGGAAACATTCTATGGCATTTTGTATAAGCCGTGCCTTTATGCTCTTCATTGATCATTTGTTGCTAAACTAAGTTCTCTATAAAAATCCATTAGTTAAAATTTCATTATTTGAAAAGTGTGTTACGGATGTATCTTACACTGAAGAAAATGAATTAGATCAATGCTCACAATAGAGTCTATGTTGTGAGTGCATGAATATTGAATGTCTCTTAAGCATCGATTATGAAGCTTTTGTTTTTGTTAGTGGATATGCTATCATTTTTCTACAGTGTGTTTAGCTTAAAGCGTTTCATAGGTAATTATCAAGTGAATATAAACGGCTTATGAATTGTTAAGTCACAAAAGGTGAGATAAGATCTGCCGATTTAGACCTCAAGAGTCTCTGATTGTGAGTCAAGTCAATACTGGGATCTTATTTTAAATATATCTTATTTCTCATATATCAGCAAACTGAGATGAGCTAGAAACTGTCATACCTTTGGAATTGGAATCCTTGACTCTAAGAGCTGCTTTATAGAAGTGATATTTAATTTTCTACAGGCTGAAATCCAAACAGAGAGGCAGAGGATACTTCTTTTAGATACTTCTAAATCACCTGTTGAGTCAATACGTGCTGGAGGTAGATATGACTTCATCGTGGAACATGATGTGAAAGAACTTGGTGCACACACGTAAGATTCATCATAAAAAATGGCGTTCTATGTTGATAGTAACTTTCTACCAATATGATAGTTTACTTATCCAACTCCTTCATTTTTCTAGGTTGGTCTGCACTGCTCTTTATAATGACAACGATGGTGAGCGGAAATATCTTCCACAATATTTCAAATTTATGGTTGCGAATCCACTTTCTGTTAGAACAAAGGTACATAAAAAAAATCCAAGCTGTTTGCATGGTTAATGTGAAAGGATTATATATGCTTTATTTTCTAATGTATAAGGAACAGTTTTTACTTTTACTTTTTTTGCTGCTGTTTTAAGATATTTCATATTTGATTTCTTTATTATTTCTCAAGTTTGTTCGTACTTTTTCAAGATAATAACTGCTAATTTGTTTCTGCAGGTCCGCGTTGTTAAGGTAGGTTGGTTCAAGCTCTTTGAGTGTAAGTTCATGATCTGGCATTCATTCTCTCATGTTGAAATTCTAAAGAAAATGGGTCAAGAAAATTCAGTTTTTGCATTCAGTATTTCAATTTCATTGGTTGGGTCGTGTCAGTTAAGGCCAAGTTTTGGTTACATTCAGCATACTGCATCTGACTTGCCACTTTGGAATATCTGCATTTTGCGACCCCTAGATATCATTTGCTTATATGTAATGTCAGTTATTTCAACTCATTTTGGCAGCTTTTAATGGCTAAAAGGATTACGTGAGATCACATTTAATTTTAATAGTACAAACCATCTTGACTCTTGAGAATCATTTACCAGAAGCAGTGATCTCAGCTTCTACATTTCTCATATTTTTTCTGTTCATGACAGTAAACCCTTTTTCCTATCCCAGGAAACCACTTTTTTGGAGGCTAGCATAGAGAATCATACAAAATCTAATCTCTATATGGACCAAGTTGATTTTGAGCCAGCTCAGAATTGGAATGCTACAGTACTAAGAGGTGTTGATCACCATCCAGAGAGCAAACAACCAATGAGGTTGACTGATAGATATTCTCTGTTGTACCATGGGAATTGCAACATTTTTTTTGGTTTAAAATTTTGACATGTTCACCAATTGATTTTAGCAGTCATCTTTGTTCCCTCGACTAAAGTTTGCTGGTCTATTTGATCTGCCAGTGATGTATTTAAGCCTCCTATTCTCTTAAAATCTGGGGGCGGGATCCATAATTTCCTCTACCAATTGAAGTTATCATCAGATGGCTCTCCACTGCCAAAGGTGGAGGGAAGTAATGTCTTGGGAAAACTTCAGATAACTTGGCGGACAAATTTGGGTGAACCCGGACGCCTTCAGACACAACAAATTCTTGGAAGTGTAAGTGAAGTGATTTTTAATATTGAAGTTTTGATGCACTCCTAAGGTATTCTTTTCACACCTTGCAGTCCATTGCTCAAAAAGACATTGAGCTAAGAGCGGTGGAAGTGCCATCGATTATCATGCTGGAGAAACCTTTCATGGTAAGGCTGAAGTCATGTCTAATAAAATAATAATAGTCCATTTCTCCTAATTCAGTGCTGACTGCTGTTTGAAACTAGTGTTTTGGGGATTATTACGAGAGTCCTTTTATCTATGGAATTTGTGAGGAAGTTTGTTCATTTGAATTGCATTTGCTAGTTTTCCATATTCTGCTTGTGATTGGTCTGTCATGAATTCTGATGTCTTTGTGGGCTCTTCTGTAGGTACGTCTGAATCTTACAAACCAGACAGACAGGGTGCTGGGCCCTTTTGAAGTTTGGGTGTCACAAAGTGACTCACTTGATGAGAAGGCTATCATGGTTAATGGTCTTCTAACAATGGTGAGACGCTGAAATAGCTTCTGCCCTATCCTGATTAGCTTTGTCCTTTCTCTCATTTGATGACCTAATGAAATTACCTTCTTTTTGTTGTTCTTGTTTGGTGCATGCATTTCGTTCTGTTTCTAATTGTCGGACTCTTATGCTCAGCACTGTGGTTGTCATGATATTACTTGTGCACTTTGATGTGCAAGTTCAATTCTCTATCAGAATCTTACTTTATCTTCAAGTCTAATTTCGTCCGATTTTTTCTCTTTACAGTTTACAGTTGTTGGGCATAGGGTTACAGTTGTTGGGCATAGGGTTACACCTGCATCTTTTTCTTGTCTATTCTAAACTTCTCTTGGTTACAGCATTTGGCACAGGTGGAAGCATTTAGCTCTTCAGAATTAGAGTTGGTGAGGATAATCTTCAATTTATTCTTGTAAAATGGATAGCGCTTAAATGCTATTTTTTTTTAATCGGATACATCTTTCAGTCGTTTATTTGATCATTCAGTTGTTTCCTTGCATCCTAAAAATGATTCTGGGTGCACTTTCCCATGTAGAATCTGATTGCTGTGAAGCATGGGGTACAGAAAATCACAGGCATTACAGTGTTCGACACGCGCGAGAAGAAAACATATGATTCTTTACTGGAATTGGAGGTGAGTTTCAGCTTACACAACTGTTGACATGGAGGATAATGCTTCTTTTCAATTTCATTCCCTCTCTATACACCTTTTCTTATAGTCGAATTTGGTTGCACCCTTCTAATACATGATTGTCCACACATTGTCGACCTCCCTTCAGTATAGATCCAGACCTCTGTCTACTCTCATTGCCACATGGTATTGACAAGAACATTGTCTGCTGACAACTAGTGTTCCTAAAACACTACGGATGAAACTCAAATTGATCTACGCGCACACCTTTAACTATTCATCCTTCTCTTGGCATTCCAATAACAGCAGCCCAAAATAGAACTCACTGGTTGAATGTCTCATGTTCGAAAAAGTATAGAAAATGTTGAATGTCTTCTTATATCATCATTCTGCATCATACTGCAGGTATTTGTCGATTCAGAGTAGGTATTTGAGCCAGACATCGTTACAAAGTAATAGGGACGTTGATCTGACTGATGATCGGAGTTGGTACTTTTACAGCTCAGAACATCACAGTTAAGATCTAGAGTACATCTCTAAATGCCAAACAACGAGACAGGTACTTGCCTGTTCAATAGCCTCAATGGTTCTTGGCATTCATCCAGAAGATCTTTAAACGATTAACTTGTGTTTTTATCGATCGATCGACAGTGTACACTAATCATGCACCTGTTATTTTCTCAGTATAGTTTTGTGCCTTTCCTCTACAAATTGTGCTACAATATTGGGAAAGTTCATGTTTTCATTTTTTTTTTCCTTACTCCCCTATCTTTAAGCTAAATTCATGAAGAGAGTTTTGACACTTGATGTTAGGATCGAATCCACACACACTTGATGAATGAAGAACACCAAGAAAAAGAGATGAGAGATCTAGAGAGAAAAAGAGAGAATTCAATAGTTTGTGGTAACACCCCGTGAGTAAACTTTCACGGCGGTGGGGTATATATATTAATAAATCAGAGTATTTTTTATTACAGAGAATAAATAGTACATCAAATATTAATCAGGCTCCACAATCTAACACTCTTTGAGAGTGTACCACAAGACACTCAAAAAGAATTTATTGAAAGATTGGTCAAGACAAATTGTTTTTTTTAGTAGTAAAATTTTTAGATTAAAAACATTTTGGACATTTTTATAATCTATTTGATTATATATTATGTAAATTTTTCACTTCCAACATAAAAATTGAAACAGTTCTTTTTTTCTATAAAGCTTCAACATATTTTCAGGTGAAATACATGTTCAAATACCCGTTCAAACTTGAAATATCTTTTATGTGGTCATTCACATAAATATTCTTATTTTATTGGGGGTTTTGATTTTTACCCTCAAAATTTTTGACCTTCAACACTTCTAAGTAAAAATAAGTGGTCAAAAATATTATTGACACGAAAATTATTTTCAATGCTTCAAGTAAAAATAAGTGGTAAAAAATGTTATTGACACAAAAATAACAAATACTTTTTTGCACAACATAAATTTATGTTTTTGTATCACAATATAAACAAGTTATAACGTATTGTAAACTTGATTCTTACATAACTTGTATTGAACGAGACAAGTAAGAATTTAGAAGTTATGTCGTGTTATTTAACTTAATTCTTATATAACTTATGTCTAGCTAGGTAAATCGACTTGTGCAAAACTAAGCAAGAATTCTTTAATTATTGAATCGAATTAGGTCATAAAATATTATACAACTTATGTTGCATAAATAGATTTTATATCGAAATTTATGTTGAATAAATTTTTATCGATATATTAGGTAAAAAAATATTTTGATCTACATATTTACGAGCCTTTAATATGTGAATTCATAGCGTTTTTCTCTTCTTTTTTTTCGTTTTTCATTTGTTTTTATCTCTCGTTTTCCCTTTATTTTCGTTAACAAACATTTTTCATGAGATTAGCTTCATAGGTTTGTTTTAATTTCACTTCAATTTTCTTGATATGTTTCTGAGTTGTGTTCGTGCGGTTGAGTTGAACAAATTAACTTTATTACCTGTGCTGAAATCAAAGGGTGATGATACATGAATAATTTTTGATTCTTAGTTGAACAAATTTAATTTTATTGATTCTGAAGATGCTATATAAATTATTTTGAATTTTTAATTGAATAAATTAAACTTATTGCTTTTGCTGAAATCAAAGGGAATTCAATTTATTGTTATGGCCAACTGAAGAACTAAATATCAATGAGGTAACCTTTATGTAAGAATTATACAGTGGCAAAATCATTTCTAGAAAATAGGAAGAAAATCAAGGATATAAATAGTACACTACAAAAGATAGTTAAATGGCATATTAGTTAGTTTGATATATCCAACAAAATGAGTGGAATTAAGACAAAATTTAGTAAAAAGAGATTGCCAACGAATGAGGTCAAAATTTAAAAAAAATAAAAATAAAATATATATATATATATATATATATATATATATATATATATATATATATATATATATTGTGGATGAGCCGCATCAATTTATTCAATATTTTATATTATATATATTGTTCTCATAAATTTTTTAAAAAATACAATTAATTATAATTTATTAATTAATTTTTCTTTTTCAATTGAAAATATAATTTTTTTTGTAACATTTTGTAAGAAAATAATGAACACATATAAATTATTGTATGTTACATAACAACCCAAATATTTCAATCTCTTTTATTGATGATAGTTTTGAATTTTTTTTCAAGAGAATCA
Source organism: Solanum neorickii (assembly GCA_027704865.1). Classification (NCBI taxonomy): domain Eukaryota; kingdom Viridiplantae; phylum Streptophyta; class Magnoliopsida; order Solanales; family Solanaceae; genus Solanum; species Solanum neorickii. The sequence goes on from JAKWJC010000372.1 coordinate 2,686,011, forward strand.
ATTATTATAAAAACTATTAAGATTATTCTAAAAGTGTTTTAAAATAAAATTAAGACTCTATTTATGTCAATTAGAATACCATTTTTACTTATAAAACATTTGATAAATACTTTTAAATACAAAAATCAATATTATAATGATTGTTACTTATCACATTTAAAGTTACAATTTTTTTTAAATCTGATTATTTGATAATCACATTAGTTTGAGCTTAAAATGTTTAATAAAACACCTCAAAAATTGAAGACAATATTAAAACATAGTTTATTCAAATTGAAGTGAATTAGATAAATTAAGATACAAAAAGTAACTGTAAATTTAATTATTTATGATTTTTAATTATAATTATATCAATAATAAAATTTCAAAAATACATACACAATATAATTCCGTCCATTTTTAATTGTCATAGTTTCTTTTTTAGATTAAAAGAATAATAATTTTGATTAACATTATATGATGTATTTTTGTACATATTAATACACATAAAATTGGAATTTATAGCATTTTTCGTATAGTTTTTTAATGTTTAACATATCAACTTAATATAATCTAATTTAGTTTTTAAAAATTAGTCAAATTAACTATCGATAAATACGATATGATTTTTTAAAAGTCAATACTTTCTTCATTTCTTTTTGACAAATATTTAAAAATTAAGTATTGTATACGTAGTATACATAAAACTAAAAAGGGGAGGAGAGAGAATTGTACATAATTTTCTTAGGTATTTTGTTTCATCAAATCTGGTTATCTCTTTTAGATATGTATATCTCCTTCGTCTGCTTTTGTTTGTTTTAATCTTGCTTTTTTACTGGAATTTGTTTCTTATCTGTGCATCTTCGTCACTGAATTTGAGTTTTTTTTGCTGCCACTGCTTTTCTGGTTGAGCCGTCCAAGCGGAATATATATAAGCTCACATATTTAATCCAACTGAGTTTGCAAAACTAAAAGGGAAAACAAGCATTATTATGTTGCTGAATGCTGATTTATTATAAATAATCTGGTTATTTCTAGGGATTTTGGGAGAAGGGGTCGGCGGATTTTGTGGCAAAATCATTTCTAGAAAATATGAAGAAAATCAAGGATATAAATAGTACACTACAAAAGATAGTAAAATGGCATATTAGTTAGTTTGATATATCGAACAAAATGAGTGAATTAAAGACAAAATTTAGAAAAAAGAGATTATCACCGAACGAAGTCAAAATTTAGAAAAAAGAAAAGTGACGAAATGAAGTCTTTCGTAGGTGATGAGCCGTAATAATTTATTCAATATTTTATATTATATATATTATTCTCATAAATTCTAAAAAAATACAATTAGTTATAATTTATTAATTAATTTTTCTTTTCCAATTGAAAATATAATTTAATTGTAACATTTTCTAAGAAAATTATAAATACATATAAATTATTGTATGTTACATAAGAACCCAAATATTTCAATCTCTTTTATTGATGATAGTTTTGAATTTTTTTTTCAAAAGAATCAATTATTATAGAAACTATCAAGATTATTCTAAAAGTGTTTAAAAATAAAATTAAGACTGTATTTTATTGATTATGTCAATTAGAATACCATTTTTACTTATATAACATTTGATAAATACTTTTAAATACAAAAATCAATATTATAATGATTGTTACTTTATCACATTTAAAGTTACAATTTTTTTAAATCTGATTATTTGATAATCACATTAATTAGTTTGAGCTTAAAATATTTAATAAAAAACCTCAAAAATTGAAGACAATATTAAAAAATAGTTGATTCAATTGAAGTGAATTAGATAAATTAAGATACAAAAAGTAACTGTAAATTTAATTATCTATGATTTTTAATTATAATTACATCAATAATAAAATTTATTAATTTATTGTAATCTAATTTAATTTTTAAAAATTAAATAAAATTAACTGTAGATAAATTCAATATGATTTTTTTTAAAATTAATGCTCTCTCTTTCCTTTTTGATAACTATTTGTATATGTAGTATACATAAAACTAAAAACTTTTTTTGACAACTATTTGTATATGGTAGTATACATAAAACTAAAAAGAGAAGGAGAGAGAAGTATACATGATTAGATATTTTGTTTCATCAAATCTGGTTTTCTTTTTTAGGTATGTATCTCCAACCTCTGCTTTTGGTTGTTGGTGTAATCTTGTCTCTTACTGGAATTTGTTTCTTTTCTGTGCATCTTCGTGTCTGAATTTGGATTTTTTTTGCTGCCACTGCTTGAGCCGCTAAGGCGGAATATATATAAGCTCACATATTTAATCCGATTGATTGAGTTTGCAAAACTAAAAGGGAAAGCAAGCCGCTGAATGCTGATATATTATAAATAATCTGGTTATTTCTAGGGTTTTTGGGAGAAGGGGTCGGCGGATTTTGTGGGTTACAGACACAAACTCAGTTATTTTTTACGCAGGTATTTTACTTAATCTTATTTCAATAAATATTTCATGGGATATTGGTTTATAGAGTAGTATTTGGTTATCGTATATCTACTAATTGATTGCAGAAAGCATTCTATGTTTTGGTGACCATGTAATCTTTTTGAAGAATGTTCTCTGGGAAATAAATCTCGAAAGAATGCTTTATATAGAATTATTTTTAGTGTTGTAATGAAATCAAGATTATAAGAATTCCACTGATGTTTCTTTGAATTCTGAAAGAATGTTTGTTTTCTTTTTTAAAGAATACTGAAACTTGTTTTGTGCATTCGTAAGAGGTAGTATTTCTTTTGCAGAATGTGTATATTCTTCCCTAACCCCTGCTCAAATATATATTGACCTGTTAGCCTAGGCAGTGTATTGAACTCTCTCTTGTTGTATTCATCCCTTTGAAATAGTTGTGACGCTATGTTGAGTTTGTTTCTTGTTCAGTTTCACTATCTCGCAGTTGCACTCAGCTGCCTCTTTTACTTATTGCTGCAGCTTGACACTGCTAAGCAATCTGACATTACATTTTATATGAATGTTCAGAAAACATATGTGTATATTTTGCCTGAATTGAGTGTTGATTTTTCTGACGTCATTATTTTTTGTGTTCCTAGACGAAGATACACGTAGAGTAATATGATCTGAGAATTGAGATTCCCACTATATGCTTAACTGTTCTTTCTCTTCTCCAGTTTCAGCTCATAACTGTTAAATAAGTTCTTCAATGTTGGACCCTGAGGCTTCAGCAGATGAAAACTATGTTACTGTGCCTCGTGGTGGTCCTATTTACATTTCTGATATGGTTGGTCCACTCACTAAGGTTGCTGACTTTGAGGTCAGCATCTTCCATGAACTTGAGGTATGAAGCTGTTTCAACTTTGGATTATATTGGCACTCGTTATTTGAAGCTTTTATGCCTTCTATAGATTCCATGGTCATGTGAACACATACTTGTATCAGTAGTTTGATGCATAGCTCCCCTGGATCCCGAATAAACAAAAATAAAAATGAAAGAAAGAAGAAAAAGGCCATTTTGGGTGTCATAATTTCTGAAACTATGGTCAGTATTTTAAAGATCTTAATTTTGTTATGCAGCGCCTCAAGGCAGAGTTGTCCTCTGATTCACTGGAAATGTTTGATGATGAGATATCGTAAGTGTTTCCTCTACTCAGCTCCTCTTTGATGCTAGAAAAGGAGATAAAACCGGTGTGTATCATATGTACCTTCTGCTTACTTTCTCTTGCATATCCTTTAATTAGTTTCAGATGGTGATTAATTCATTTGTTTGACATGCAACACTGCAAGTTTTTTTGGTTTACCATGTCACGGATATGAGAGTGACAATTGAAACAGGATTTCCTGGAACGATTTGAGAGATTTCTCTAGCTTTTGCCGACATCAGCTCTCTGTTTGTGAGTCTTTGGGTTTTGTTGGATGAACAGTTTCTTTTTCCTTTCCAGAGTTTGGGTTTTGGAATATTCTGCTCCAAGTTTGTTATTTAGACAGAGGAGATGACATAAAGTAATAGTGACTGAGGGGATGGTCTCATTGATTCTATTTCGTGTATAGTAGTTTTTTGGATGGTTTGTATTTATCAACAACACCTTGTTAGTAGGTTGTTGGTAAATTCTTTTTTGTCTACAAGTTACTTGTGACAACTATTAATTATTTTCTTTTACTTTAATTTAGCGAACGTAGTTTAAAGAATATTGTAATTGATTATGTTTTTAAATCACATTTCTGCTCCTGGCTGCTCAGTACTTGTCCAAAAGAAAAATAGTTGTACGTAATAGTTATGATATTATGATATTGACTCTTCAATTTCACTTTGGTAAGAGGACCTCTGGATTATTTCTTAAAGTTTGAGCAGTCTACTCTGATTGATCTGACTTTGGTCATTGATTCTTGCAGGATTGAAGATCTTAAAATTATCTGTGAAGAGGAATTGGTGGCTCAGGCCTTTGAAGAAGCATTTAAGGTATCAATTTTTAATTATAAGCAGCTATCAAAGAGTTGGTTTACAAATTCTCATTAATCCGAAAAAAGGGTTCCAAATTTTCACTTACAAAATAAAATAAAAGGGATCTTCATGTAATGATAACAGGATGACGAGTTAGGGATCCTCAACAACAAAGGTCCAGACAAAAGCAAGACCAACAAGAGGAAACGGAAGAAGAATACTGTTGATGTATGCTAGTGACCTTTTTCTGTTATACATATCTGTTCTGACACTCTATTTTCTGTTGTATTGAAGTCTTTCTTTAGTTCTCGGTAATTTGAGTTCTGTTTCCTCGTCTTACTTGAAGCATGTATCCTATCCTATCATGAATGAGGGTTCTATATTGTCATACTATGCATTAGCTGGGACTATCTCGCTTGGATGAGTAATCTAGCATTTTGTTTTATATTGAAGATTTAGGTTAAGATGTATCAAGACTAAAGAGTTAAAGAAACGTTCAAGCTTATTTTCATCTTTTTAATCCCTTAAGAATTTACTTCCGATTTTAGACTCACAAGCGTTTATCATAGATAGGAAGAAGTGGATGTATGAAAACTGAAATGTCAACACTACATAACACATACTTTAGAAGTGATGTTACATGAACGGAAGCTCCACCAGACAATCACAGGAAAAAGCCTCCAAAACTCAAAGAAATCTATTTCTATTGTCATATTAGTCCTAGTAGCTCATACAACTTAAGTTCCAACAAGTTGAAATGGAGAGATCTCCCAAGTTTAGCAATACATTTTTTTAAACAGGAGAAAATAATATTTGATCAGGATATATTGACCCCCCCAAGATATAAAATTTGAACAGGAGAACAGAGAATGTCGAACATAATTCGTTTCATTGACATGATAGTGGTTGCTCATTTTTTCACCATTTTCTTTCTTGTTGCAGTTTTAATGTTAGTGTGTTTGCTTGTTTACTTTTTCAAATAATAAGTTGATGTTCTTGCATTTTGTAGGAACACTATATTCTGAAGGTGGAACAACTTGCAAAAGTTAAAGAGAAACAAGAGGAAGAGAAAGCAGCTGCACGATTGCACTCTTTCAAGTACAGATCATCGTTTCTAGTTGATATGCTTTTATTTATTACTAAACCAACCTGTTATATCGAATGTTTGTATTTGCATACTTTGTATTCTTCATCTTAGCTAATGTTTTTATATTGGTTCAGTGGTAGTTGTAGCAGCAGCCACTCTGCTCCAACATCCTCCAGTAAGAGTGGTAGGATGATATCACTCAAGTCAGGAAGCTTGGGAACAAAGGTTATGCTTCTAAGAATCTTGATTCTTTTTTACTGTATGTCCTGGTTTTGGATGAGTCTAGAATTTTTAAAGTCTGAGCAAGGCTTAAGTTAGTTTAAGGATTATTCCGGCTGTTAAAAAAATTTATGACCAATTCAGTCTTTTTTCCTTTATTTGAAAAAGAGACTTCTAATCACCTCAGAGATATAATTGAATGGTTTTCATCACCCCACATAATCTCATTGCAAATTTTATTACTTTCAAATGCCATGATGCAACTGCGTGACCATCCAACTCTACTTTCCCCTATGACTGCAAAAGTCTGGCGCGCATGGTAGATCAACATTCTGTTTGTTGAAATTCCGTTTTTGGACTGGTCAAATTTATTTGATAAATTAGACAAGAACAAAAAATTACCACATTTACTAGAAGGTGCAAGGAGCACACATTGAGGATAAAATAGGAGAAAGTCACTTGGGATGGTTTAGTCCTATCCTCTGTATACCTACATATGCACCGGCCTATAGGTGTAAGATTGTGGTGAGTGAGGGTGTTAAAAAGGAATGAGGTAGACCTAAATCACGGGATTTCTGTTGAATGACCTACAATTTCTCAGAATCAGTGTAGACTTTGGCTGAAGATGAGCACATTGGAAGAAAAAAGATCCATATAGGTGATATCTGGCTAAAGTAATTTCATGTTAGCCAATACACTTGATTCTGTGATGGCATCATGACCTTTCCAGTGTCGCTTTCAAGAGCAGGCTTAAGTAATTTTAGAACAGTTTTATTCTGAATTAGATGTGCATAACACTTATATAGTTTTTGTCCCCAAAATTTCTGCTATCTTAGTTATAAACAGATGATGGTTTGTTGATTTTGATCTTGGTTTTTTAATGGCAGGTGAGAGCAGTAAATACTCGTGAACATATTGCAGTGCAGTTTCCAGAAGCTATCCTGTGTGTTGAGATTTATCATTACAAAAAGACATGGACAAAAGTATGAACATGCTCTTTATTGCTGTTTGAAGCACTGATGAAATGAAGTTTAATATTATTTCATTTGTATATTTGTGTTATCTGCCACCTTTCATCTTCATTCTCTAGAGTAGTCATATTAATTCTCTGGGAACAGTATGCTTGATACCTTATCTGTATTATGAGATAGATGCTATTTGCTAGGTTATAGCTTATTCAGGGTGCATTTTGTATGCTTTGAGTATTCCGACCCGCTGCCATAGTACTGAAAGAATATAGTTAACCTTGTTGAGGATGATCAAATAACGTCCTGTTGTTACTTCTGTTTTAGTAGTACTCATGTAACTTCTGTCCTATTGTTACGACTGACTATGATGATATGCCATAGTATTGAAAGAATATAGTTAACCTTGTTGAGGATGATCAAATAACTCCTGTTGTTACTTCTGTTTTAGTAGTACTCATGTAACTTCTGTCCTATTGTTACAACTGACTATGATGATACCTATCTGTAGACACAAGAATTTCTGGTTCTTGGGCGGCAATTTTTGACAGAAATGAGAGACAAGATTTATTGCATTACTGATGAGATAATGAAAAAGACAGGCAAAAATGATCCTTCGGGCTTTTTCCTCGTGGAGGTAAGTGCTCTAGCAAAATTTTCTTCCAAATGATTACTATCAATTTTGTCATCACCAACCTAAATATTTTCCATAGGATGTCTTTTGCAATGATTTCAGGCGTCCTTCTGCTACTGACTACAGTAAGCCAATACTTGATTGGCTTCAAGATTCTAGAAGTGAGGCGGTGGAAAAATGGGAATCTATCGCGTCTGGTGAACTGCCACAGAAACAGAAGGCACTTTTTGGCAGTAAAATTGGACCACAATTGCCCCATTTCAAGACCATTCAAATGCAAAAAACCCGCTTCTGTGACTTACGGTTTCGACTTGGTGCTGGATATCTTTACTGTCACCAGGTAATATTTCTTTCTCAGTTTGTTTTGTTTTTCTGTTGCTCAGGGAAATTTTTCATTAATAATTCAAATCAATGTTCATTAGTAATACTTCACCACAGAAGTCTTAAGATAAATACAATGAGTATACACATATTATGACATATAGTTCCAGTCATGCATCAAGACTACCCAATTCTGTGAGCACCCAAAGGGTAGCGGCTGCGGGTTTCCCTTGTCAAAAAAAAAAAAGACCCCCAATTTTTTGATTTTCTTTTGGACGATATCCAATTATTGATAGAGAGGCATTTTCTATTTCAACAATTGCCAGTTTGCCACTATGCCTCTATTCTTATCTAGTGGTGTCGGGTATATGAATCCTCTGTATTTGTTCCTCTCTTCAGAGCCATATCCTTCCAATGCTGGGAAATAATGTCATTTAAGGCCAATGGTAGATTTTAAAAAAAATAGAAGTTCTTTGAATCTCACACTCATTTCTACCAGGACATAATGTTAAATGTAACAACAAAAACTTCAATCGTAACTAGTTGGTTTCACTTATAATAATTATTTGATTCTACTTTGTTTTGTTAAGTCTGCATTGATATACTGAAGTTATAGATTTCATTCAGGCAGTGAATTTCTACATGATTTAAGGTTCAACTCGTACCTTGCAGCATCTTCAATCACTACAAACTTTTTCTTGACATAGAAAATAGAACCTTCAATCACTATAAACTAGATTTTCAGATAGATGCAGAACTTTTAGTGTATACTCTTGCAGCAATAGAAGTGATTGGGAAGGCTCTGTGGTGTACAAGAGCTCCTATAAGAGTGTGTCCGGAGCTTCTGAGGGATCAACAAGTCATTTATTCCAATTTCCTTCATTGAAAAATGGTAAAGGATATTTTTGTCCTTCTATGGAATAAAATAGGCAAGGGTGTATTATGACACAATTAGTGGTAGATCTTTTTCTCTGTTTTTTTGGGAGGGGAGCAACATATACAGTGTAATCTCATAAGTGAAGTCTGGAGAGGGTAGTGTGTATGCAGTCCTGGCCCTATCTTGTGAACTTAAGAGAGATTGTTTCCGATAGACCCCCGTCAAGTAAAGCATACTAGACAACACTTAACTGCCTAGTAACCTTGTTCCCTTATCCTAGACCTCCATATCCTCTTATTTAGGGTCATGTCCTGCTAAGCGTCAAGTAGAGCATGAACTTTAATGGAAAGAGGCAGAAAGGGAGAAAAATACAAACATAGAGGTTTTAGATTAAGGCTAATAATTACAAGGATGAATGACAAATATATGAACAAAGAAAAAGTTACGACAAAAATGAACTCTCAGTTATTTAGTGTGTCAGAGGTTCATTGGCAAGAAAAAATATGTCATAGAACTTTAACGATGATACTGAAGACACATAAACCGAGGCAAAGTGCTCAACACATTTTGAGCCTTGTTTAGGGGTTAAGCGCGCATTTGACAACACTGATCCAACCTATTAATCATTGAGATTTACCTGCAATACCTTAAATGTATTTGATTCTGTACAAATGTTTCATTGTCAAACGTTATGTTTAGCATGAATTGTAGTACTCTATGTATATATGTTCATGGATTTGTATCTGTTTGGCATGGTCTATAGGGGTCCCGCTAGCATCATTGAGATTTACCTGCAAATACCTTTGAAATACTTGATCCTGTAAATTTGTTTCCATTGTTAAACTCGATCATGTTAAGCACGAATACTATTTATATCTTATTGATTTTTTGTCTGTGTTTGCAATGACATAAAGGGAGATTGCAAGCATCTAGTTGTAATAAGAGACATGAGGATGATACACCCTGAGGACGTACAAAACCGAGCCGCGTATCCACTGATTACCTTTCAGCCAAAATTGAGGTTCCAGAAATGCTCTGTTTGCAAGATTTTTAAAGCAGTTAAGGTGACTGTTGATGATAAATGGGCTGCTGAAAATCCTTGCTACTTCTGTGAACTGTGCTATTACATGCTCCATTATGTAGATGGGTCTTTGCTTTATGATGATTTTTCTGTTTATGAGTATCTCCATGAGTAGAATGTAATCAGAACAGCACAAGTTATATAGTAATCCCTTTTCTTTTGTGTGTTTTATTCCTGTATACAATTTACAGGTAGGGTATATTTGGTCTTTCGAAAACAACCTTCTCTACCTGCGTACACCTATCTAGGGGTGGGCATTCGGTAATTCGGTTCGATTTTCGGTTTTTTTTTTCGATTCTTGTACCATGTGTACCGAACACCGAACCGAAATAATTCAGTTCGGTTCGGTTTTTATTATTTCGGTTCGGTTTTGTTATTTCGGTTTTTTTAATGGGCCTGCTTAGTTGGGCTTTTAAAAATTTTCAAATTTTTTTGTTTGTTTCAACTTAATGGGCTAAAAATAGTTACATCAAAAAGTGTCTTTTACTTTTTAATTTTTTATTTTAAATTATAATATTTATTATTTAACATTAATAATTAATATAATATAAATATATATTATAATATAATATATTTCGGTAAACCGAAATACCGAATAACACAAAATTATATACCGAAAATCGAATCGAAATACCGAAAATACAAAAACATATACCGAATATCGAACCGAAAAATTAAAATCGAAATACCAAAAAAATTCGGTTCAGTACGATGTTTCGGTTTTCCTGTATTTATGCCCAGCCCTACACCTATTGTTTTCAGATTTTATTTTTGGGATAACACTGAGTCTGTTGTCATTGGTTCGTTTGTTATGATGTAAAAAAAATTGAAAAATACTTTTCGGTGCCTCGTTTGGCAAATGAAAAATATTTTTCAAAACAAACCTATTATTGACAAATGCCAATAATATTTCAACACATTGAATAATCAAAGACTTGAAGTTAGAAAATTGAGATACAAGGAAGTTGAAATAGTTATTAACCAATTTTTTAGTTCTCTTGTTGCCTGTTGGGGGTGTTGCTTCAAAAATTGGCCCCGCATTAATCGTATTTTAATGTGGATATCTGACATGTACGGAATAAAAACTTCATTTTTGATTTTACGAAAATTTTTATGAAAGCCATTCATTTGCTTTTTTTCGATGAAAGTTTAATTTATTCTAATTGTCGAACGAAACATATTCAAATAATATGCCAACCTTAATTTTGTGAACCACCTACGTCTTATTCTAACACTAGCATTAAAATTTATTTTACGATTTAAATTCATAACTTATAGATTACGTAAGATAACTTTATCGTTACTCTAATACTCAATCAAAAATATAAGAAAGAAAAAATGTGTGGACCATGTTAAGAATAAAAAAGGATCACCACTAATCAATAGTTTACCAGTAATTAATCAGCATATAAATATCAGATATTTTTACCTTCTTCATAATCCTCATTTCCAAAAAAGCACCACCGGATCTCTTCCGTGTACGGCGGTCACGGAAAAAACCTCCCATTATCGGTCCGCCGTCTACTTCTATCAAACTTCCCGTTACCGGTCCGCCGTCAACTTATAATTTTTCTTCTTCATCTTCTTCCAATACTATCCAAAATTTCAAAAATCCGTGTAATTTTCTCAAATACATGGCAGTTCCTACATTTCTTAACCGGAATGTGTCAGATCTGTGCGTAGGGAAGCCGACATTGAAGCCATTGTCAGCGGCAGCCACCGTTTCGGAGGCGTTAGCTCTGTTGAATAAATCAAACGAGCCTCATGTGAGCGTGTGGAGCTGTGACCATTCGAAGAATGTTCTGGAAGGTGAATGTGAATGTATTGGGAAGATTTGTATGTTTGATGTGATTTGCTTTCTCTGTAAAAATGAGAATTCGGAGAATCCTTCGAAGGCTTTGGAGACATCCGTTTCACAGATTTTGCCCAAAGGAAATTTAACTGTGAGGCATTTGGCGCCAAATTCAAGGTTAGTGAATATCGAATACTCTCTCGTTTTTATTTACACGTCGTCCTAGCTAAAAATAGATGGTCTTTAATATTTCTTCGTACATTTTTACTTAGTGATATTTTTCTTTCGTAAAATCATGTATTTTTTTCTATCATATTGCAATATATAGTGGTTTCGTATAGTTTTTGATTTTTTTTTGTTTAAAATATCAAATTAATATGATCTAATTTTATTTTGAAAATTGATCAATTTTTGTAACTGACAACGTGACAACTAAAAATAGACGGAAGAAGTATTTTCGTTGACATTATTCTTTTTATATTATATTCGAGAGTGGTAAACTTTGAAGCTATGAATTTGACCTACATAGAAAAATTAAATGATTAATTTGTATTAATTGGTCAATTTAATTAATTAAAAATAATTAGTTTGTATTTATTTATTGAAAACTTGATTTCAAGAAAAATAATAAATAAGTATACAATTTTCTTAAGAAATGTAAAATCTAAATTGATGACATATAAAATGGATCATATGAAGTATTTTTCTCTTTTGAATTTGGATGCCTATTTGGTTATTTAGCTCCCATATGATCATAGATTTCAAAGTTGAAAATTTGAATTACGAGATGTGTTTGGACATACATTTTATCCGGAAGACAATTGAACTTTTATGAGTGGAACTCCCAAAAACAACTTTGATCATGCTTTATGGAACTTGAAAATCTTTAAAGATCGGATTTTGGATAAATTTAATGATCAAGTAGATATTTAGGGTATGTTTGGAAAATCATTTGGTAATTGGAATTGGTGTAATTAATTACCAGCCTAGTAATTACAATGTCTACTAATTATAGTGTCATGTTTGGTTGCCACAGTGTAATTACATTGTAATTACACGTCCTGTTTGGATGTCACAATGTAATTACACATGTTCTCTTTGGATGCAGAATTGCAATCATAAACTATAATAAATTTTAAAAATAAAAATTAATTATTTAAAATTTATACTGGACAAATAAGAAACTTTATAAATGACATTAAATTAAATATTTAAAATATATATTATTTTTTAAAATATTAATTAATAAAAATATTTTTTATACTAATATTATGAAAACATAATTGATTTATATTTTTTCAAATTAAATTGATCGTAACAACTAAAAGTATGAAATTTCTAGTAAAATCGCGAAATGCATGTTCGATAAAAAGAATAATATATAAATAGAATGTCATAAATGATTAAATGTTTGATAAAAATATAATCTATCAAATTGAATTAAAAAATGACATGCAATATAAATTCAATATTACTAAAAAGTGAATTGAAAATACAACATAAGTTATAAGTTCAAAACAAAAAATTTAATATAATACTCTTATAACAAATTTCAACATAGCAATAAATATGATTTATTTTAATTTTTTCTTAACAAAGAAAACACAAGTCCGTAACCTTACTTAACAATAAATTTTATTTTAATTTAAAAATTAAAATACTAATAAAATTAATTTAATGAGGAAATAAGCATAGCATAAATAAATAAATAATATGAGAAACTTACATAAAATCACGTAAAGTAAGGTTGAGAATAAGAAGAAAAAGAAATATAATAATATAAAATAAAAATAAACTTTTTCAATTTTTAAAAATAATAATTAAAAAAAATTAAAATAGAAATTAAAAAAAAATAAAAAATAGTTACACTCTATCAATTATATCAATTATTAATCGACCAAATAATTACCTGTCTTCCCAAACAAGACAAAATAGTGTAATTGCACAAATTACACCAACTCTAATTTCCAAACAGGTCTTTAAAGATAATATTACAAAAACTATTTTCAAAATCTATGATAAAAAAAACTATTTTAATGTATGAAATAGACTAAAAATGATCTTTAAACTATTGAAAATAGAACAAAAGTGTATTTCCTTTGATTTTTCATCAAAAAGATGTATGAAATTATTAGAAATAAAACACAAATATCTTCGTCGTAGTGTGACTGGCCCAACTATGCCCCATCCAGTAAGCTAATGGCGATAAGGCATGTTTATTATAGTGTAATCATGTTAGATGCACAATTAGAATCGTAAAATTATAATAATTTTTTCAAAAAAAAATAATTATTTAAAACTTATACTAGATAGAGTAAATAAGAAATTTTATAAAAATGAGATTAAGTTAAATATTTATGATATATAATGTCTTTTGGAAGTATATTAATTACTAAACATATATTCTTAACTAGTATAGTAATATTATGAAAAAAATAATTTATTTTATATTTTTCAAATTAGTATATTTCAGTTGAATTAATCGTAAATACTAAAAGTACAAGATTTCTACAAACATCATGAAATGCATGTTTGATAAAATGATTAGTATTATTAATAAAATATCATAAATTATTACTCCATCTGTTTCAAAAAGAATATACCACTTTCTTTTATAGTATATTTAAAAAAGAATGACCCTTTCATTTTTTGACAACAATTTAACTTTTGACTTTTTACGTGACATGTTTTAGACCACAAGATTAAAAAACATTTTGGTACATATGACATAGCTTTTATTTTAAACCATAAGATTAAAAAGTCTTTTTTCTTTTCTTAAACTCCGTTTCAAGTCAAATTAGGTCATTCTTTTTATAAGTTTGACAAAAAGATAATTTATCAAGTTTAGCTAAAAAAATACTAAATGACTTGCAATGTGAAGTCTTTAGTCAATAATATTACTAAAACAAATGAAACTAAATAAGTTATAAATTCAAAACAAAAAATTTAACATAATACTCTTATCTCAAGTTTAACCATAGCACACATAAATATGATTTAAACGAAAACGTAAGTTCATAACCTTACTTAACAATGAATTGTATTTCAATGGGATGAATAGGTGCTACATTTTCCTTGTTTCATCATATTCCGACCCCATTTCATCCAACTTTTCCTCATTAGCCACAAAATTGTCTGTGGTTTCTATAGTTTTACTTGTTCATTAGGTCTAGTATCAAGGATGTATATTAACAGAGGCGGGATCAATATTAGGAGTTTGAGGTTCTAAATTTTTTTCTCCTTCCTTAATCTTTTCTATTGAGTTGTCAATCAGTTTTTAGGGGTTCACACGTCATTACTTTATTTTCTATTACAAATATAGGATTTACGGAAAAACTATTGGGTTCGTCCGAACCTATGGACCCCCACCTAGCTCTGCTCCGCCCTGTGTATATATGTTTGGTTACTCTTTCTTGAGCAACTTTTGGGAGGCCTACGCCCTGCAGCACATTATTGAGGTTTGATATGTCTGCATTCCTAGTTTAAATGAAGCTTTGCAATTCTGTTTACATTTGTTGTTTCATGTTATTGATCGTCTTCCGGTATCTTTGTTATTTTGTTCAGCTTGCTGCAGGCAATAGATTACATTCTTGAAGGCACTCAGAATCTGGTTATACCAATCCAAGATTACATAGGCGGGAAGTCAAGGAAAACACAGAGTAAATCATCCTCCCTGCGTTGCAAACATTGTAATGGAGTTGAATATTGTTGGCTAACGCAAGAAGATGTTGTCCGCTTCCTTCTGAACTTTATTGGTGTCTTCTCTCCTATCACCACTTCTTCAATTGAATCGCTCAACGTCATAGATTGTAATGTGATGACTATTTGTTACCACGAACCTGCAATGTCTGCTTTAGATTCCCTTACTCTTGCACATGTTGAGCAAACTTCAGTAGCAGTTGTTGATGATCTCAACAGATTAATCGGTGAAATCTCCCCTTCCACTCTTGCCTATTGTGATGAAACTGCAGCAGCAGCAGTCATGACACTTTCAGCTAGTGATCTATTGGCATACATCGACTGTGGTGGTCCTCCAGACGACTTGGTTGATCTCGTGAAAGTGATATTACAAGAGAAAAAGCTTAGTGCGTTATTGGAACTAATGGATGAAGAGTTGTCTTTATCTACGTCGTCATCATCATGTTCAGCTTCTCTCAGTTGTTCTTCTGATGATGAATTAGGGGTTTGTAGAAATAATGGCTCAGGACGATATTCTTCAGCTAGAAGGGCAGAGGCTATCACTTGTTATCCAAACAGTTCATTGGTGGCTGTGATGATTCAAGCACTTGCACATCGCGCAAGTTCTGTATGGGTTATGCATGAGGATAACACTTTGATTGGCTATGTAAAGTTTAAAGGAATCCTCAAAGTTTTCAGAAGCCTCGCAAACGCGAGGATGATAACCAGATAAAGGAGAATTCAGTGAAGCAATAACATGTTATACAACACAGAATTGTGTAAAAATTCATTCAAATTGCAAATTTTGCACAAACGGGAGCCCTTTTTCTTTTATTTTTTTGGTGGTGAGTGAAGGAGTTGTAGTTAGTTTTGGAACTTATTGATCTTTGTTGCTTCAATGATCATTTTGTTTATTGATTATTTTTGTTAGTGGAAGTTACAAATATCAAATTTCATGAATCATGGCTATGCAATCAATAAACGAATCAGGTTTGTGGTGGAGTGATAACTACTCCTTCATCTTTGATCAGAGGTCTCGGATTTGAGTTCCTTTTAGTATTGTCTTTGTTAGAGAGCATTTTCCCTTTGAATGTGAGATTTTTCGGTACGAAATTGAATTTAGTCATGCTAGGTATAAAATACCGCCAAAATAATTCATCTGATTCATTAAACAATATGAGGAAAAGGACAAATTATAACCCCTAACTATCGTAAATAGTGTGCAGATACCTTCTGTCGTACTTTTGGGACATTGATACCCCTGCCGTCCATAAACTAGAGCATATATGCCCTTCACTCTAACGGAAGACTAAATAGAGACACGCGGCACAATCTCATTCGTCGATAAATGTCAGATCGATGGATAAGATTATGACAAGTGTATGTCCATTAGTGTCCATAAGTTATAGTTATCTTTAGTTGGTGTAAGAAAATAAGTAGAGTATACTTTTTCAAATTTTTAGTATACAATTACAAGTTAGAATTTAAAATTTTTATACGTTAATTTTTAAAAATTATGATAAATAATTGGAGACAGAAAATAATAATAATAATTGATTAAAATTTGGTAAGGATTCAATCATTAAAGTCAGACAGTGATGTTTGACATTCCAGATTTTTAATTATACTAGATTAATATTTCTTCCTACGATATTTTTTATTTAATCTAATCGTTATCTTGCTTTACATTTAACAAGTCAACGAGGTTTATCTAAGATAATCTTATTTGCGTAATAAATTAATTAAATTGTCATTAGCTGGATACATTATCTAGTAGTTGGATTACAACCTAAACCAAAAAACCCGTTTTAGTAAATTGAATATACATTATTCAAAATATTATATTTTTTTAAATATTTAAGTGGTTGGATTACTAGTGATAATGATATATTTGAATTGAGGATTTGTTAGAACAATCTTATTGTTGCAAATTAATTCCCACATTAAAGGTTTAAAAGAAAAGGAACTTATATTTAGGTAGGATGTATGTTTTTCTTAATGAGTCGTGAGAATTTTCGATAAATTATAAGGAATTAATTCAAAACAGACTGTATCATGTAAAATTATTTATAAGTTATTCTGGTTTAATAATTGATATTAAAGTCAACGATTAAAGAAGAGGAATTAAAATGATGACATGATATTTTACGTAATGATTGATTTGAATAAATTTGAGGCGATTACTTAATTATGCTCCGATTCAAATTTTAAGGATAAAATTTGTTCTATTTTTCTTGTTTGGGAGCAACTTTCTTGAGCTAGTTAACTAATGGTGAAAGCAATTCCTTTTAGCAAAATATAAAATGAAATATGATTGAAAAAGAGCTATTATGAATAGTTCAAAGCATATTTTTTAAATTAAAGAGGAAACAAAAGGACGTTGGAGTTGATATAACAAATAAAAAGAAGAAATGACGGTTAAAAATACACTTGAACTGTAATTTTTTTGTGAATATTAGATTCTCATTATTTCGTGTTCCTTTTTCGTAACTAAACTCTATCACTAAGCATTTCCTTTTTATGTTTAAATTATCACTATTTATGCATTAACACATACATAATTTAGTTAATTGTAATAAATCAAATAGAAAAACAAAATAATTGATAATTAGTTTAGTCAATATCGAATTGTTTTAGATCACACACAATGATAGTTAAGTACTACAAAAAGAAAACAACTATTAGCTACATTTAATAGGTTTGTTTTTTAGTTCGTCTTTAATTTTTTTTAAAAAAAATTATATGTCATTATTAAAGTCACAAAATTAAAAAACACTTTTAATATATTTGATACATCTTTATTTACAATCACGCAATTAATTTTTTTTTACTTTTTTGTACTCTATCTGTCAAATTAAATTGGAACAAATAAATTTAAAAAAATAAATATAATTAAAATAAAATTCAGTATATTTTTAACCATGAAAAGAACAGAACAATCTAAAAGGAGGATTAACAACAGCGGTCATTAGTGTGTGGATCACTAATTCGAGAGGGTTTATTTGTGTAATAAATCCATATTATATCGAAATAAAGTTAAAGTCACGTAAAATCGAGAGGGTTTATTTGAATTTTCTAAATGGTAAATTATTATTTATATAATTAATTTTTATTGTTTTAGATATGGAATCATCTTCAATTTGTTTGTGTATTTTTTTTTTATTTTTTATATTTTCAATCTTGTAAAGAAAATTTTAAATTCGCTATTAATACAGATCGAAGAAATAAAATCTCAATAACATCTTTATGCAACATGCGAAAAATACTAAAAAACACGTGTAAATATTATTTAAGTACAATTTATGTTTAATTGACTAAATAATCAAACTATCGAATTAGCCTTCAAATTTAGGTTAAAATAAACTCTTCATAGTCTACCCTAAATGGTATACTACTATTTAGTTCTCTTTTTATTTTATATCACCCCTATTATTTTTTTCTCAATAAATTATAACAATTATAAGAAAATCAATTATATTCCTTCAATATCTATTAGATTCAAATTCAAAAGAATCAAAGATGTTATGGAAATTATAAAACTAATATTAAAAAGATAAATATTGTTATATATATATAAAGAGATCTTTAATTTATAAAATTCTAAAATCTTTCTTTAAATAAAATAAATAAACCAAATATAAAAGAAAATAAAATAGAAAAACCAAATATACAAGAGAACTAAAAATATTTTATGCTAATATTTTAACTTTCCTTCGATAAAAATAACAATTTAAATATGATAAAAAAATCAGAACACAATAATAAACACTTGCGAAATTTTTTCAAATATACTTATTTTTAGTAGTCATAATTTTCATTATTAGAGTTAAAAATTTATAAAAAATTTAGTTAACATTTTACATGCATTTTTCATCATATTGACGTGCAAAAAATAATTTTTAATACTTTTCGTATAATTTTTTAATTTTTTTTATTTAAAATATCAAATTAATGAAATCTAATCATATTTTAGTAATATATCAATTTTAACTTTTCAAAAATTCAACATGACGTGAATAAAACAATAATAAATTTTAATATTTTAATGGAAAAATATTTTATATCTAAATTCATTAAAAAGAAATTCAAATGGTGAAAAAGTAGTTGTATTTATTTAATTACAAAATCACTCGTGTATGTATAAACTCTACGCCACGTGTCCCACTGATAACTACAACTCCTTTTTCCTTTTCTCCTTTTTAATACAAGAACGGAGGACTATTACAGCACCAAAGTTTAGTTTTTCACTCACAAATTCGAAAAAAAAAATTCTAAATTTTTTTTCTGTAAAATAGAAGAAAAGGGTGTTGAGAATTAGTGATACTGATGATGATTCTTTGGTTTTGAGAATTTTTTGGGGTGTTTTAGTGTAGAAAGGGGAGAGATTTGAGGAAAAAGGTGAAAAACAGAGAAGAAAAGGGTGTTGAGGATCAGTTATTGTGATGATTTTATGGTTCTGAGGAATTGATTTTGGAGTTTTTGGGTGTTTGAAGGGGGAATTAATTTGGGGTTGTGTGGTGTTTTGAAGGAGGAAATTGAGGGAAAAGGGATATGTATACAGGAGGTTTAGGAGGGCCAATGAGAAAATCATTTAAAGATTCTATAAAAGTTCTTGAAGCTGATATTCAACATGCCAATACACTGTAAGTCAACTTTTCTTTATGTGTATTGATATCTGAAAATCTTATGCTGTTTTAGAATCATAGTATAAATTTTTTTCACCCCTTTTGAGTTTTTCTAGTTTTTATCCTGTTTGAGTTATCTTTTGGTTTTTTCTTTTCTGGTTTTGTTTTTTTCTCTGCAATTTTGGTTCAGTAATATCTTTTACTGATATGGGGTTTTGTTAAGTTTTGATCTATTGTTCTGTATTTTGATATTTTTGTCCTTTGGTCTGCTGCAAACAATAAAGTCAGGATCTTTTTTGGGGGGAGGTGGTTAATTGAGTTTGTTTGATTGTGAGACTGTTTTTAGCCTACCAAAATGGGATTTTTGAAGTTGGTAAGTGAATAATGGCAGAAAGTAGATATTTTCCCCTTCTTTTTTTTTTTTTTTGGTTTTCATTGTGTTATCAGTGTTAGTTTGATGTTCACTTCTTTGATTGCTTCAATCTGAGATAAAGGTAACATTTTTTGTGATAATTGATACTTATCTTGTAAAGTGTCTGCAGTTCTAATATTCTTATTATGGAACTTTGTTTGAGAACTCTCAAGGCTTACCTTTTTCCATTTTTGTTTCTACCATTGGATATTTGATTTTGCAATGTGGTGTTAGAGCTGAAAATTTGTACCAAGAGAGTAAATGGTTGGTTATTTTATAGGTCATTTTTCACTCCACTAGTGGTTTTCTGGTAATCATTTGGTTTCTCTTTTATACTTTTTCTAGTATAGAACTGGTGTCTTGAGCTAGCTTGCATGCACCTCGAGTAATCCATCAGCCTGTCCTGCTGATAAGTACAGGTGCCTTAAGTAACCCATCAGCCTAGGATGTTTTACTCCATGCCTCAATAAGCCATCTCCTTCCCCGGGGGGTGGGGGGTGGGGAGGATATACCAGCAAATTAGTGCCGACATCTGCTAAGGCTGACTTGGTAGAAGCAAGGCTCTTGGAGGCATCACTAGAATGAAATATTAGCTTAGCATCGACACATGGCATACCTTTCGGTGTCAAAATAGACCAGTACCCACCTTTCATTGATGGCATTACCTTAATAAAGATCATTAAGGAAATGTTTTGTTGCTATTGGTGATTTTATTTGGTGACGATCATTCTCTGTTTGTGGTGAATGTTTCTCCTGACCTTGTAACGTGGTGTTTACCTCTTCCCTCTTGCTTGGTCTTTTTTCATCTGATGGCGATGTTTGGAATGCAGTGCATCTGACTTTTCGGGGGAGTATGATGGTGCTTGCTTACAGATGCGAATGTCATACAGTCCTGCAGCACACATCTTCCTTTTCTTAGTGCAATGGACTGATTGCCATCTTGCTGGTGCCCTTGGTTTGTTGAGAATTCTTATTTACAAGGTTTGTGTTTGTTCTAATTCATGCATCACCACATTCCTTTTTTTCCCCTTCAAATGCCAAATTCTTCTCTTCTCGGGTATTCAATTGAGTATTACCTTGCTACAGGTACATGTCGATGGCACCACAACCATGTCAACTCATGAAAGGAAAGCAAGCATTAGGGAGTTCTATGGTGAGTTTTTGCATTTTTCTTCTGTTGATCTAATGACATAAATACTTCTGATAAATCATAAAGTTAGATACCTGTTGCTTATAGACATCAATCTTCCTTGTCCAGCTGTTATTTATCCCTCTTTAGTTCAACTTGAAAGAGGTGTCACAGACTCGGATGACAAAAAACAAAACGCAGTTTGCCAGGAGAGATACAAGAGACGAGATAGTGAGGATTACAGAAAAGCTTATGATCTGGACATTGAAAGGGAAGATGAATGTGGAATTTGCATGGAGGTGAACAGCAAAATTATCCTTCCCAACTGCAATCATATAATGTGCTTGAAATGCTATCGTGAATGGTATGTTTCATATGCACATTTTGATACATTAATTGAATAAGCTGCTAGTAAGTAAAAACTTAGATATCATCCTGTTCAGTTCATGAAACTAGTGACAAGATCCTTAACTATCGCCTAAATCCCCCAAACCAACAAAAAGAAATAGAAATAGAGTTTTCCTGGATAAAGAGGACATGTTGGCGTTTTACAGACCAAATAATCATACGGGGAGTGAGTCAATTGCACAGGGAAATACTTATGCTTATTTTGTTGGCTAAGATTATTTCTTTATTGCTTCGGTTGTCTCCCCCTTACCCCCCAGTAAATTGGAAACATCTGATGGGTGAAAATCACATGTGGCACAACTATGCTGCTACATATCTTGTACATAGACTAAAGCTATCACATGCACAGAGTCCATGGATTTTTTTGATCCTTTCTTTAAGGTGTTGAACTTTGTTATATAGTTGTGATTTGATGATGAAAATGTTACTGAGAGGCGAACAAAATATAATCAAATACTATGGGTGGTAGGACTAATCTGAAATAATAATTGATGTAGATTTATTTCAATGGTAGACTAATACTATTTACTTACATTTATCCTTAACTGTCAATCAGGCAATGAGTAATACAATGTCACTCCATTTTTTTGAGCTGTTCTACATGAAATTAGAGTTTTTATGCAAATTAAGAGGTATATAAGAAGAATCTTTCCTCTGCATGATCCAATACTGAAGCACTTCTTGATTCTCCATCACTCTTGGTTTTAGATTTGGACTGACTTCAGGCTCACTGCTTTTGACATGTTGCTCGGAACTGTTTTTTGGAGTTCCGATTCAGTTGTCTGTAGCATGACCATTGTTCTTTCCTCCTTTGGTCTGGGGAAGGGCCACTCATTGAACTGCAAGTGGGAATTGCAAAGGGAACAGTATTGCAATAACTTTCGAGCGGGATACACCTCCTCCTAAACTGGTGTTTCAGTCATAATATGTAGCACTTCTTTTTCCTGCGTTGAATATTTGGTAGTATACAGAGTGTGCTAGGAACCTAGGCACTCTACAATTCCTCTGACACCAGATGCTTAAAAGTGTTGAAACTAGAACAATTTGCTCGTCCGTGTAATCACACTTGCTCACTTAAGATAATTTCCGTTATTTAATCTTCCTATAATGCACATTAACAAGATCTTCATTGATGCACTGCAGGCGTTCGAGGTCACAGTCATGCCCCTTTTGCCGCGATAGCTTAAAAAGGGTGAGCTCGGGGGATCTGTGGGTGTATATGGACAGCAAAGATGCAGTCGACATGACAACAATTACAAAGGAGAATCTAAGAAGGTTGTTCATGTATATAGAGAAGTTACCATTGATCATGCCGGATAATGTTTTCGACACATATGATGATACTCATCTAAGGTAAAGCAGAAATAGCCTATTGGTTGTCTTGTTGAAATTGTTCATGTGCAAGATTTAGAAAATGGAGGTTATGGCATTGGATTTGGTGATGCTGGATTAGACATGAAGGTGGTGGTTCCTTTTCCACTACCTTGTGATTAGAAGAAATCCAGCCTGTATTATTTGGAGCATATAGGGAGGCGGAGCTAGGATTTGAACTTTCATGCATTCTATTGAAATTGTAGGCTGGTAACATCGAATTTATGTACATACATAGCACATTTCTCTTGATACAAACACATGGTTTGACTAAAGCTACTAAGTTCAGATGAACTCGTATATTGGCCTCTAGCTCCGACCCTTTTCGGGATTGAGAAGCTAAGTTGGATTTAGCTAAAAAGAGCTTTATAATGCTGATTTATACACATGCATGTAACAGTTGCTTCTTAACATTACTATCTCTTTGGTTTCTCAGTTTTATAAGTAAAGTAGTGATTCTCATTAAGGGGTTATAAATAGAGAGAACTTAATGTGGATCTAATAATTTTTAACCCGCAAGCCTTGAAGGTCAGCTCGTGGGTTATTAATATTTTAAATATTTTTATATATATTTTTTATTGTGTTTCATTTGTAAAGATTTTATGAGTAAATATTTTGAAAAATAAAAAATAAAATATTTTTAATATCATCTTGCATGGTGAATTATAGGCGAAGATGAACTACTTAAGGAAATAACTTTACATGTTAATTTAAATGTGATCGAGTAGAAGCAGAGTTATAAAATATTAATTAATGACTTATGTAATATTTAGAAATTTAGATTTGTTAAACATTTAGGTTGTTCTGTGTTGCTGGAAATTTTTTAAACCAGCTAGAGCTTTGTGGGAGAAATGATGGAATGATCAATATTTATCCGCTAAATTTTACGTTGGCTATTATGTATTTTTTTTTAAGTAGTATTCACCAAAATGTGTGTTTCATAAATGTTTTTTTAAAGTATTCATAGAAGTGCGTGATTTATAAATAAATTCTTTATGAATTGACGTCATGTTCAACATTCGATACTTTTTTTAAGAGAGTAATATTGTTCATTTTTTTATTGAAGGATCACCCGTTTCAACCCGTGATCCGTTATTTTACTGGCCCTTTAATTAAAAGGATCAGTCTGTTCCAACTCATTTAACTCTTTAACCCATTGGATTGAGTTGAGCCAGCTCATTTAAAACTTTTTTAAGGGTATTATGATCATTTTAAGCAATTATTATGCATTCACTTGCTTGGACAATTGAGTTTCAGTGATTTGTTGGGGGCTCAATTGACAAACTATAACAAACTTTTACTTAATGCCACATATTTTCTATCTTTTACACTATGGGCCCATCGAGGAATTTTTGTTAACTTCCCAATATTATTAAATAGTATCTTACTATAACTTCCATATAAAATTTTGCTCACATGGATCATTGTGCCCTTTAGCTTATATCATCATTCATCGTCACATTTTTATTATAGTTGAATTATTATTGTCGACGCTAACTTTTAGTTTGATAGTTTTAAAATTAATATTTTTTTTAAGTATTTCATTTGAAATAGTTCAAAATGTATTTTGTTATTTTAATGCAATTTATAGATAATCGTCTTTTTTCTCAAAGTAATAGTATTTTTATCGATTGTTATGTTTATATTATTTTGTCACAATTAAATATTTAAATATTTATTTATTTTTTATAAAATTATTATTTCTGTTAAATTGCATATTTTTCATGTAATTGATTATGTTCATTATATTTTTTAATAATAATTTTTTTCTGTTACATTAATGTCCGTTTTGATATTTTGTACTGTCCAAAAATTCATACACGGATGTTTTATCAATCAGCGATTTTATGGGCCACAATCTTAAGCTCGTAACTTGGGCTCATTGTATAACAACGTGATCTTAAAAGAAAAATTTGTCCATTGAGTTAAAGGTGATGGATGAGATTTTAGATGATGAAATTGAAATTTTCAGATTTGTGTTTGCTTTTATATGTTAACTATACAAATATTACCTGTAAACATTAGGCTTCGATTAATATAGTTTTGTTCTTTTTCATTTATTATCAAGTTTGAAATTGTTCATATTTATCTGTGTATTTTTATTGTCAAATTTCCAACAAATTTTTAGTTTTTGGTACGATTGCCACGAAATTTAGTGGATTTTGTTTGGATTGTTCATTCTCTGTTTAATATTTTAATAATAGGCAAATGTGTTAGGTTGCTACTGTTTTTATATTCATTTTAAATATTTTGTTAATTTTATACATTTCATTGATTTTTATGTTGATATTTGTTAATTTGTGTGTTGTTATTATAGTATATCTCTTAATAGTTATTATTATTATTGTTATTGTTTGTTAAAATTGGTCAATGAGAAAATTTCTCCGTCGAGTTTGGAGGCCTTCTCTATGTTAAAAGACGGAATTTTAGTTTAAGTTTATATATTTTATATGTTGAAAATTGGCCGATGAAGAAATTATCATCGATTTCTAAGGCCTCCCATGTTAATAAGACGAGTTTTTATTTTTAAGTTGTTATTTCATATATTCAATTTTATTCATTATGTATTACTAACACTTTTACTAAGTGTTTCCTTGAAGCTATTCGAAAGGGCTTCGAATTATATTTTTCAATTCATTATTTTGTATATATCGATGTTAGGCAAATCTTAGGCTGATATTATTATTTTATTTTTATTGTGTATATTGCATTTGTATTATATTTGTACATTATTTTATTCTCCTCCTCAATTTGAAAAATGAACTCAGTCGAGAACCACAATTGTGGATTTCGAAGGGTGTCTAACCCCTTTCCTTAGAAATAATTTGAACCTCTTATCTAGAATCAAATTGGTTTCGTAGATTATCTTTTGAATTAATTTATCAATTGGTTTCGTAGTTTTCCTAAAAATTAGGTGGCGACTCCCTTTTTTCTTTAATCTTTTTACCCGTTTCAAAATTCTTTTGACTAAATTCTTTTTTTAATTGAGTCACCACGTGTTGCTCCAATTCAAAGGATGTCAACTATTATAAACAACTTAAAAATAAACAATACATATAAAACATCTGACTTACTTACGAAATTCTATCAGTAGCACACAAATTAAAATAGAGAAATATCATATATTAATTGAAAATTACGTAAAATATATTATAAATCATACAATTGATAATTACTATTATTTAAAAACAATTTTAAAAAATAAAAAAAAAATATAAATAATACTATAAATTACAATAATTAATAATTTAAATATCATTAAATTATACTAAATATTTATTATCTTTTTAAATTCAATCTATATTACATAAATTAAAATAAAAGGAATATATTTAGAGCCTGTTTGGCTCAGCTTAAAAGCTGGTCAAACTGACTTAAAAGCTGGTTTTTGACTTATTTAGCTGTTTGGCAATACTCAAAAGAACTTATTTTAAGCCAAAAGTTAAAAACTGGGGTAGGGGTGTTTTTTTTTAGCTTATAAGTTGTTTTAAGTTGACCACATTTTTATCTTTTTGCCCTTAATATTTTTATACAATCTCCAAAATACCCACATAACCCTAACATCTCTTTCTTCCATTTTTCCCTTTTCACGTTTGACATAGCAACTTCAGCACTTTTACCCAAATGCATAACTGCTTATTTTAAAAATAAATTTCAGCACTTTCAAAAGTACTTTTTTAAAACTACTTTTATTAAACCCATCCAAACGGGCCTTATTAGAATCTTTGCTAAGAATCTATGCTAGAACAGGCTTCAATATCTGGTATTTGTGCAATAAACTATACAGAATCAACATGGTCCATGTGGACATTTTTCTCTGGGTCCTTCCCAATTGTCATGATGTAACCCTATTTTTTTTTTTCAATTTGTTTAGAGAGAATATCGTAAAGAGACGTCGACTTATTAGTTTCATTATCAAACTATTAATGGTATTAGGAATACTCATGTACTTGATCAATTGAAATGAAAGATTTATCTTGTAAAATATATCCTTGAATTATTATTAAGTTTAGGCGTGTTTTTACTATTTTTTTTTATTTTTTTATCAAGAGTCTCATGCTCCAAGCCCCGAACAAGAGTTTGAAATCACTATATATATTATATAGCAATTCGTAGATGTATCTAACTTTAATTAATCAAATAGAAGGTGTTTCATAAGGTTGTATCTAACTTTGATGATGTCTGATATCTATATTGGAGTTGAATTAAATCCGAATTCATGTTTATAAGACTCATTTTCGAAGGTGACACTCTCAGAGATCAAAATCTGAAACTTCTGATTAATAATTTAGAGTGGAGAGATTTCAACCGTCCTAGGAAACCCGTTCTCACATTTTTTTAATATTATTTAATTAAACTATTATTATTATGATTTTTATTTTTTTTATATTTTAATTTAAATCTAAAACCAACCCGCTAATTTAGCTTATTCAAGCTGTACAAGAACAGAAATAAAGATAACATCAAAATAGAAACAGAAAGACAAAAGACAGAGAGAGAGAAGAGGGAGAAAAACACAGAAAAGCATAAATGGGATTTGAAGGGGAAAAGAGAGAAGAAGAAGAAGGTGTAAGAATGGCTAATGATTTCTTTTGGTCATATACAGATGAACCTCATGCTTCTCGTAGAAGACAGATCCTCTCTCAGTACCCTCAAATCAAACAGCTTTTTGGTCCTGACCCTTTTGCTTTTCTCAAGGTATAAATTTGAAATCTTTTATTCATTTTGTTTTGTGGGGTATCTTAGATCTGGGATAATGTTTGGTGGGTAGGGCTAAAAATTCAATCTTTGAGGCTCATTTGGTTATAGTCCTGGGATAATGTTGGATGGGTCATTTGGTTATCTTGGAATTATAGTGTTGGGATTGAATTTGTATTTTATTTGATTGACGTTCAAATTTGATAACCAGATACACTGTAAAATTTGGGTTTTCATTTGATGGCTTTTTATTTCTTTTTGAAATGTATGTGTATGTTTCATTGTGTTTTCAAGGATATTTGTTAAATGGAATTGTGGGGTTTAGCTTTTTCTTTGGATTGGGTATTAATTTTAAGATTAAGGGGTAAATCTATGTGATTTGGAGTCATTATAGTTTTTTCTTTGAAGGAATTTGCTTGTTGAATCAGGTTAATTCAATTGTGAAATACATAGTAGTGGTTGAGCCTAAATGCCTCGGAGTCATCTTTGTTAGGAATGTTTCATCCCTCATTGTGGATTTCCGGGGGCGAATCTGGATCTAGTTGGGTTCTCATGCAGTTACTGAACACTAGATGGGAAACCAAAAATAAATAAACTAAAGAAACATATAAAACATTTCTTTAACTTTTCTGTAAAGGTGATTCAGTGTATCCTCTCCTTTTCGCTTTTCCTGAAAAAGAAGAAGAATGTTTTGGTTATCAGGGTTGAGTGCTTTTGGTTAAACTCTTCTCTGATTTCTCGTTACGTGATTTTGGTGAGACCAAAACTCAGCAATGAGATTCACATAATTTGGTGCCTTATCTATCTCGTTTTCCTTGATTTTATGGTGTCATTTTCATAGTTTTACAAGAGATTAATGCTTTGTAATTTTATGTGTTTTGATTGTTGATGAAATGGATGGTGAAAGGATTGACCTTAACAATATGGAACACGAGACTAGTCACATACTGAGCTGAAATTTCTCCCAAGAGATTTGATTAGAAATTGTAAATCAAATCAGCATATGGTCTTCGATTTATTACTCGAGCCCCTCTCCTTTCTTTCCCCCCTGTTTATTCAATTGTATGATCAAATCCCTTGTCTACAAAGTCTAATATTTTGATTGATAATGTTATATGATTATATACTTAGGCAGGTAAATCGATGGTGACAACAGAGAAGTCATGTAACTTTGGCTTGGTCATGTCATAGCCTTTTATTCATTCATGTGTATGCAATTAGACGTCTAGATTCGTTGGTGGAGAACTGTGCGTGTTTATTGCAGAACACTAGTTATTGAATCTGTCTAGAATATGAGGAACTAATTGGTGCTACTAGTTTCATTTAGACTGAGTGCTCACTGTGTATTTTTTTTAATGCAGATATCAGGAGTTGTTTTGCTTCAGCTTTGGACAGCTACCTTCCTCCATGATGCAACTTGGTTGAAGATATTGATAGTCGCATACTTCTTTGGCTCTTTTCTGAACCATAATCTCTTCCTGGCCATTCATGAACTAAGTCACAACCTTGCTTTCTCTACTCCAACCTACAACCGTTGGCTTGGAATTTTTGCCAACCTTCCTGTTGGTGTACCCATGTCTGTAACCTTCCAAAAGTATCACCTTGAGCACCATCGCTTCCAAGGAGTTGATGGAATTGATATGGACATCCCGAGCCAAACTGAAGCCCATGTAGTGAAAAATGTTCTTGCAAAGTCTATATGGGTCATTCTCCAACTTTTCTTTTATGCATTCAGGCCTCTTTTTCTAAAACCTAAACCACCAGGTCTGTGGGAGTTCATTAACTTTACTATCCAGCTATCCCTTGATGGAGCTATGGTTTACTTCTGGGGCTGGAAATCGCTAGCTTATCTTATCCTATCCACGTTTGTTGGGGGCGGGATGCATCCAATGGCTGGTCACTTCATCTCCGAGCATTATGTCTTCAAGCCTGAGCAAGAGACATACTCCTATTACGGACCCCTTAACCTCATGACATGGAGTGTAGGATACCACAATGAACACCATGATTTTCCCAGAATTCCCGGAAGCAAGCTCTACAAGGTGAAGGAGATTGCACCAGAATATTACGAAAATTTAGATGCTTACAAATCTTGGAGCCAGGTAATCTACATGTACATAATGGATCGAACAGTTGGACCTTTCAGCAGAATGAAGAGAAAGTTGTCTACGAAAGCAAACAAGTCCGAATAGATGCAGTGATAGTCCTCCCCTCTATTCTTTGTTAATTCTTTCAGTGTTACTATGTGATGTTTCTTATCGATAACGACTCTTGGTTCTTTTGTAACAATGTAATAGAGTTCTTGGCATCATGTGCAGTAGAGTTGATGTAGCAAATGACTACGTTCATCAATTACATTAACATTTACATACTCAGTGAAATCCTTGAGTCCGGAAAGGGTAGGATGTATGTAGATCTTACTCATACTTTCATGGAGTAGAATGACCGTTTCTGATAGGCTCTCGGCTCTAATCATAAATAATCATATAAATGTTCATGTGTTATGGGAATTTCCATGTTTATTTTACTGCTTGTTGTCTTAAAAGGGGAAAAAGAAATGGCACATTTTGAAGCCTTGGATAGGCCTAGGAGTCTCCTCCTAGTTAGAAACAGCCCATATTATCTTCACAAGCATAATATTAGTGTTAACACTAATAGTCCTTCGGGATGGTTCAGTTAATCTGGAGGGTGGTTATCCACACGGATAACCCGGGATCAATTCCCCTCAATGCCTTCTGAGTTGAGTCTGTTGTATAAGGCTTGCCTAGTGCAGTTTGCTGGCTATTACATGGTGGGGGGTTTACCTAGTGCACACAAAGTGTGTTCACCCGTAGGGCAGAGGCTGTGGCAGAGATTATAGCGGCTGCGAATTTTCTTGGGGTACCGAAAAAAAAGTGTTAACACTAATAGAGAATTGGCTTGTTTATATTCTCACCATTACATTTTACACATCGGCGTTTGATTGGACACAGTTTTGAAAAAAAAGGAAGTTTAGAAATTGTGATTTTGAACACACCATACGTTTTTTGTACCGAAAATTCTAAAAGTTTACAATCATAAAAATGTGTGATTTTTAAAAAAATAAAATTGAATATACATAAAGAGCATACATAAAAAGAAAACAATGGACTACTTGATTTTTCTTAAACTTAGGCATAATAATAATCGAAAAAGTGTCGCATAAAATAAAACAACGAATTTTCGACCCGAGATGGAACATCACCTCTATGATCTTTGGGCAAAACCTTTGGGCTAATCGTCTCGTGATATTTCATTAAGCAAATTAATGCTTGAACTAACCAAAATGTGTCTTTTCCTTCCTTCCATATATGAAACTTGTTACATTTTGATTGTTTTTAAAATTATATTATCCTTAAATATAAAGAAACGGTACAAATTTAACATAATATATAATTAATAAAACGATCAAATAATTAATTTAGTAATTTGTGAAGATCCATGTTTATTGATTGAAAGTTATATATGCTTAACCAAATATTTATCACAAAAGATCAAAATTCAATATTTATAAATATTTCAAGAACTAAGAAGTGCAAATTTCTAAAAAATGTTCAAGAGTAAGTTAAGTATAATTGTTTGGCAAAATAGCAAAAAAAATTATTTTCATTGAGAGTCGTCAGGTAAACATAAGATCTACGTATATTCTACCTTCCCTACACCCTAGTGGCGGGTTTACACTGGGTTTGTTAAATTGCAAACATTTGGAAACAGTATCATAATTCTGAAGAAGTGTAAACAATCAACAACAATTTTAGAGTTTTGGTAATAAAAAACAATGTTATCATTAAAAATGTAATGAGATTACATTTTTAGCCAAGTTGTACACAGTTTTTTCTCATGATAATATCAAATACTTGTGTCTATGATTGCTTGTTAATTTTAAGAAAATTTAGCAACTTTCCAATAAGCTCTAAAAATGTTTCCAAAAGAAAATTACTACTGCCTCTTGACTTGTGACAAAATTTAAGACTTATGGTTGTGATCCTAACAGAACAAATGTATTCCAAGTTGTCTACACTGTCAGACCTGTTGATGCTACGCGGATGTCCCAGGTATGTCATCAATCGTTTGGCTAGGTTCCCCGGGTAGTATTCTTTTCACAGCACGAGTGGTCAGTTTATCTTTGGGAGGAGGCGGAGGAGGCCTGCTTGGATGGATTTGATCGACTTTTTGGGAAGGAACGTCAAACTGCATAACCAACAACACAGGGTCATCTAACAAGAAACTGGAAATATATATGGCAAGCAATGCATAGTTGAGAAACGCAACAACATGCTATGAGACATAGCATACCAGCACAGTTGCAGATGAAATGAACAAGTATTCATTCAAAATAAGTGGATCAAATCGGTGTAAGCTAGTTTACAACACAGATTCTTCATTTGTCTAAATGTACCCATAACAGCAGTATGAATATTTGATATTCATTCTTCAAATAGTCAAAATATTAAGTACCCATATCAAATCATATCCATACCCAACACTCATACTTATGTCCACATAAAGTTTCTTTAAGAATATATTTTTTTTTCATTTCTTCCGAAGCCCTCACAGACAGAGGGGCATCACAGAGTAATCCTAAGGTGCTACTTTCACTTGAATAATCTTTCCATAACCACACTTACTCCACTATATCCATGCTTCTAATATCTTGAATTTCACTCATTATCATCACTCTTAACTTTTCAAGCAGCAACCTTTTGGAAACATGTCCAACAAAGCCTAAATAGGGAAAAACCAACAGAGAGCAGCAGAATGCTATCTTTTCAGTGTTTTGACTAGAGAAATTACAACTATTTTCTCGCTGATGCACAGGTCTCATGATTACTGGTCACGACAGCAGGTTATTCCTCCCCACCAAAATAGTTGAAGGAACTTATTGTATCCACGCATGAGAGTATCTTGATCCAGTTCAATTTCTTTTACAATTACTATGACAGTTCACTTAGTGCAACTACTTAGAAAATAAACTCCAAGTTTTTGTCAATAACAAAAACTGACCTTGTATCCACAGCCAGCTACACAAGCATGAAAGCATTCCTGCGTGCAATAAAGAAGATTACATGTCATTTGAGTGCCAAAAGGAAAGAGGTTTAGGGAATTCACATTTTTTATTTGAAAATTTTACTCCACTAACCAACGCAGAACAACCAACTTCAATGGAGAAATCAACTCTCAAGTAAATCGAAGTATTGAAATTCTAATTATTACAATAGCTAAACGAAACAAATTAACATACTAAACTACAAAGAGGGACTAAATCTACAAACATTAACAAAGACTTTTAAGTTGCCAAGAAGAACTAAGATACTCTAAGCTCCAGCGATAGTTTTCTTCATCCAAATTCATTCTAAAAAGAAAGAACACAAATAAAACGAGTATTTATAGTTATGAGTTATGACTTGAGGGATGAGTTGATTTTTAGTTTATATGGTTTTGGGCAAACATTACCTCATGACCAACCTACCTTTTGAAGTTGAATTAGGCCCAAAGTTCATTTCTTCCCACTCTTAATTGTTAGCCTTTAATGAAAATGACCTAAACAGGAGTTCTTGATACCAAATCCCTCTAATGCAAGAAGGAATAATTGGCCTTGGATTTGCTTATTTGATTCAATCATAGTCCTTGAAGTCGTGATACTAGATCATTTGAGTTATGTCTTGGAGTTCTTGTAAAAAAAATTATGTTGGATCCTCATAAATGGTCTACTTTAAGGATCCACTTGATTCGGGTTAGCCTCTAGATACGCATCATCTCTCCCCTCTTGAAGATAAGTCAAAAACATTAAAGTTAAAACTATCACCATACTCACCGAACAAATCAAGCTTGTAGGCGTTGTCATTGATCCTTTACAACAACTTGAAATGGCCTATTTCCCCTTCGATCAAGCTTTGTCTTCCTTTTGGATAGAAATGTCTCCTTCCTCACATGTATCTATACCCAATCACCAATTGGAATACCACATCTTTTCCTTTAATTGACAATGGAAGCATAGGCATCATTCTTGATCGCAAGATGTTGTCAAGCATTCTCATGTAGTTTCTTCATCGATATGGCCTTAGCTTTGCCATCAACACCCAAAATTTTATTACGGAAATGGGAAGTAAATCTAAAGGAGATACAAGGATTGAAACCATATACCAATTCAAAAGGTATGATCTGTTGTACTAAGAATATTCTTATTATATGCAAACTCCACAAACGAAACACACCCTTCCCAAGCCTTCAAATTATTTTCAACTATGACCTTTAAAAGATTCCCAAAGTCCTATCGGCCATTCCATTTGCCCATCTGTTTGAGGATGATATGTTGTACAAAAGATCAAACCTGTTCCTAATTTAGCCCATAGAGTTTTCCAAAAATAACTCAAAAATTGTATATCCCAATCACTCAGAATGGACCTTGGTATACCATGAAGGCGCACCACTTCTTAAAAGACCAAATTGGTAGCACCATCACCATTATAACATGGATCCATTCTTGAGAAGTAATCAACAACAATAAACATACTGCTTCCCAACTCTTAGTTGTGGGCTTATCTCTGAGATTTGGATTTAGTTGTGGGCTTATCTCTGAGATTTGGAAGCAACCGGTGATCAAATGCCTCCAAGAAACTGATGTGGAGTGGGTGCTCAGGATGGTTTCCCTTTTGTGCAAAAATCATATGGTATGGGTAGCTGGAAGCCTTACACACAAATGTGCCCTCCCACACAAGTATTGGAACTCTGGTTGCTATGTCAGCATATCTGTTCAGTGCAGAGATAGACACCTGCTGGGCTTTGGCATGCTACCACTTGGTTTTCTCCTTATGCATATTCGTATTTTCATAGGCATGAAACCTAAACTTAACCAACTAGTGCAACTATAGCATGCATTTCTCACCTACTAGTGCCATATCCAAGTTGAGTTTTTTTGATTGCCCAATATGCATGAATTCCAATTTGACCAGCAGGTGGCAATCTTTCCCATAAACCAACCTGTAAGGAGAGGTTAGAATAGGTGTTTATATGCTGTTTGATATGCCCACAGAGTGTCATCCAACTTCATAGCCCAATCTTCCTTGTCGCACTCACCCTCTTCTTAAGCATCATTTATTTTCCTTGGCCTAAATCCTATCAGCTAGTCCTTCAAAAAGAAGAATACTGCAGCTCGCTCCTCAACAGTAGCTGAATATAGCAGTTCCCAATGCCTTTGCTGAAATATTTTGGATGAATAATATATTGCTTGAGACGCGCTCTCTAGTCAAAGTGGTCTCTACTATTACCTGTAATAACATTTGTGTCACATTGTCACTTATTTGAGCGAGAATCCAGTAGCATGAAACATGTTGAGGTGGACTTAGATTTTTTGTGCAAATATGTCCAACGACAACTGGTTCAAGTTGTTCCTGTCCATGTTGCTGATCAACTATCTGATACACTCACAAAAGCACTCGTCAAGCATCACAATTTATTCTAGGCTTAGTAACGTATAGCCTAACTTTAGGGGGCGTATTAGAATACATATTTCTTGTATTAGTTCTTATCCACTAAAATTAATTTATATTTATCTTTTGCGTTTTAGAATAGATATTATCTAGACAGGCTTTAAGAGTTATCCTTCCGTTAGATAGGTGTGTTAGTATTTTGATCAGCACAAGTTTCCTAATACAAGGACTACTCTTAGAAAGGTGGTCCGTGCAGACCTGTATTTTATCATTGTTATGTCCAATACAATATACAGTTTCCACCACTACTAAAGTGTTCATGAATATATGCACATATTCATTATTCCCTCAAGGACAAGGTGAGAAGCACATACTTCTAAAGTCCAATACTACGAGTCAAGCCAGCTAACAAAAATGATGGTGATCATACTAGCCGTCCAAGACCAAACCTCATGATGAAATATTCAAGATATTGGTCCACAGAAACATGAAAACTTGTATCATTTTGATGAAGTCGTGAACATTCATATTAACATATGATTCAAAGGCACCCATAACTGCACTAGAAGCTCCCTTGAGTTTTTAGCAGATCAAAGAAAACCTTGCCATTTTGTCCATGCTAACAACTCTCTTTACTCTTCATTCAAATTTTTTTTTTGCAGAAACTCTTTTTACTACTTACAAAACGGAAGAGAATAAAGGCCTCAGCTTGCAAAGGACAAATCAGCATTGTACTGTGAAAATCCATGTATGATCTTGTAAGATAATGAAGAATAGCACAGCTATTGCAGACACCATGGTTAGTTAAAAAAATAAAGAGAGATTATGAATAATACTATTGTGAGTGTTGACTTTCAATCCAGACCCTGAACAGAGGGAAAAAATGAATTTGAACTACAATTGACAAACTTCTTCATAAAGCAAATCAACTTGTAAGAGCTAAGAAACATCACACTTTGAGGACTGTAAAAGAAAAACCAATTGAAGATAACAAGAAAGGTTGGGAGACCTCAGAGCAGCTGGCGGCACCAGGAGATCGATCGATGTAAGCACTCCACTGTTGATCCTTCAGAACTGGATTTTTATAGCATATCTCCTCACATTCTGATAAACCTGCTTATAGCTCGTTATTCCTCTGTTGTAGCTTATAGATCAATAGATAAGCCTCATAGAGGTTTCAAATTAAAAAAATAAGACAGTTCAAAAGCATTAGTTATATATAAGTTCAATGTCTCAAGATTAAATAATAAAGGTTGAACTCCGAAATGGGAGCAATATTATGGACATTCCCAAACCTTGGTGAATGATGAATATCATCCAATGCCATCTTCTGAAGGTTAAATAACTTAAGCTGGAGATATAAGACAACTAATATGGACATTTTACATAGTGAAGGCATGTTTTTCTCCTGTTCATAAACTAGTAAGTCCTGGTCTGTCACCCATAGTAACATGTTATCTTGTGGAATACAATAAATTTCTATTCACCAGTGTAAGATTCTTCCATATGCAAGTTTTTCTACAAGCAGCACAACTCCTCACCACAACAATCAGACAGCAAGGTAAACTGAAATATTCACCAGGGTTATTTAGAAACCAACAAATATGGAAACTTGGAGCTTACATTCATCCCACGTCTCTCCATCAGCATCACATCCTTTTTTGCAAAAGACTCTCCCTTCAAAAATTCAGACATCACAAAATTATGATATATCAGAGCTAAATTCATGCCAACAAACAAACTACTACTAGAAGAAATCAACACTAGAACATTTGAAATAAAATTAAACCTGCATTATATATTATCAAAGAAATTATATTTTACAAAACTGTTTCAAAACTAAATTAAAAAGAGTGAACACAAAAGATAGCAAGCTCAAAAAGTGGGAGAGGGATGTTATTCTACTAGGTCTTTATTTAGCTGTGGTCCTTTTATATCTACTACAGAGTCTGCCCTCCCTTTTTTATCAACTCCATGTACCATTATCACATTTAAGACAACACATTTGCAATCAATCGGTAGAAATATCAAGCTATTAATTTCATATCTGTCTATGACAAGTCAGACTTCCATCAAAGAGAAAATTCCAAGTAGGTTTATATTTTATCCAACTAGCATTGATTCAGAACTTTCAACCATCGTTTCAAAGGTCAAATAAGGATCGAAAATCTGACAGGCCCACTCGAGATAATAAAAAAGAGTGATTTGGATACCTAAATAAGGACCTGCTTACGATGATCTTATCCATTCCATTCACAACTATATATTTTTACATCTGAAGTTTTGGCATGCCAGAACCATACGGATTGTCTGCTGTCAAAGTGCTTAAGATACACATGATGATCTTTGCTTGCAGTGACAACCTTAACATAGAGAAGAAACCAATCAGAGGTACAGTCAAACCTCTCTATAACAACCTCGTTTGTTCCAAAATTCTTTTCAGCTTTTGTAGCAACAGGTTATAATGCACCTGTAGCAACATTTGACATGTAAAACTTATTTGACTGTTATAGACAACAATTACCCAGTATTCTTTTCTCAATTTTGATGTTATAAATAAATCAATTACCGAAGTACGCATTGATGTTATATTATTTGCCGAAAGTGGTATGTTAAAAGTTCAAAATATCTAGTCAAAATACTAGACTTGTTATTGTTATCTTAGAGATTCTATTTCTATATGGGGCTTTAGGATTGTAATCGGTACTAGTGTTTTTTCATTATGAAAATGAATGACAAGCAACAGAAGTAGGAAATAGTAGAAGCCATTAATATTTGAGTAAGGTTGTTATAGAGGAGTAATTTTACAAAGAAAGTATTGTAATATTGATGGTAGTTGTTGTTATAGGCAAAAATATAAGAAAAATTGGTTGTTATAGTGAGATGATGATATAGTGGGTGGGTGTCATAGAGAGGTTTAATTTTAGTTGATTAAATAAATTATTATAGGAAAGTAAAAATAATTTCCTTCTTAGTGTCCATAGTTATAGGCTATGTTGCTCGGACTCTTTAAAATTCTTGTCGCACCCGTGTAAACATGGGTGGGGGATCCACACCCGATTTGATCAACCTAACTTGGGTACTTTGACTACACCTATGGCCAAGAAGTGCACGTTGATCGGGTATTCAGCTTAGATATGGGCTTATGTCATACAAATATAAACATAAAGCGCCACAACAAGTGTTTAAATGAATGTAGCCATACTAGCCCTAATTTCATAAATTCAACTAATTGCCGAAATATAAACTTTTAGGCTTCGTAATATGCATTTATTGGTTATATCCAAACACTTGAAACCATACTCCTACCATATCCCCTAATCCTAAGATAACTAATATTTGTATCAATTTATAACTATGCAATACTCATTTTTCATTTTATGTAATAAATAATATGAAACTAAATTACCTTATTAATCATATATAAGTTAATTTTCACCGTTCTTAAATAACTAATTGTTCTATACATTATTTTTAGCCGTATCCCAGCACCCATATCGGCAATCGCATACATACCCATGTGATGATGAATCCAACCTCTAGATCTGCCACCCATGTCGGATACCCACACCCGAATATGAGCAACATAGGTTATACAACTTGAAATTTTTAAGACCTTATTGACTTTTACAGTTGATAATTGTCTAAGCAGGTATTTAAACATATCCTTTTCCGGTAACAGAGAGAGCATAGGTAGCTGATTAAATATCTCAATGTAGAGGCCTAGAGGGTTTTCTTTCCCTTCCGTTTAACAACCACATTTTTTCAAGCAAAACCAACACACTATTTTTATTCTTTTAGTCCAACCACACGTCTTAGGCCTTCTGAATTAACATGACAACACACATCACCAAGTTTAACAGGAACAGTTAGATTGACATACTGATTTTCCATATCGCAGAGAAAACTGGAAATTTGGAAATACTGGAATAAGTTTCTACATTTTTGACAAACCATAAAGGAAAGCTATGTAGATCTACCCTGAATAGTTGTTGGTTATTCAAAGTACCTAGCTTGGCTCAAAGTGTTATCACTTGAAAATTCAGTAAGCTAACCATGAATTGCGCAAAAGGGAATGCTTGCAATTAACTTTATAGTAATTAACAAGTTACACCACACAATTAAATGGATTATGATGGTAAACCGGCCAACAGTAGTCTGACTTTTCCGGTTTATAAAGGTGAAAAGGTTTGAAAGAGCTGGAAGAAAGTAGGAACACAAATCAGAAGGACTCAAATTAAACAGCACACCACATAAATCTAGCCAAACACACTTGGAATTCACTTCAATACAAGTAATAATACGCCAAACAAGAAAATGGATTATGATGTTAAACTGGCCAGCAGTATTCTGAGTTCCCCTTCTATAAAGGTAGAATATGCTTGTTTTAAGAGTTAAAAGGAATACTCAAGTGAGAAAAATACAAGTTCGATAGCACGACCAAGAAATCAAACCAAACACACAGTAATAAGTTAAGCTAAATCGTTTGATTAAAAAAATATAAGTTAAGCCAAACAAGAAAATGGATTATTATGTTAAACTGGACAGCAGCATCCAGAGTTCCCAGTCTATAAAGGTAGGATAGGAACCAAGCACACAGTCCAACCAAAACATAATTGCAAGGTATACTTAGAATAGAAGAGAAATAACACCCTAATGGCACCAAGATGATAATTTTCCTACAGGCACAAATACTCCCTTTCCTCTTCCACTATAGCCAGACACAGTTGAAAGCGGCCTAATGCAATGCACCTGCACCAAGCTATAATTCTATATCATGCATAAAATATTGGACGGCTGCATAATATCAACACTTGCTCAAATAACATCCTACCGTGAAAAGCAATGTCTCACAGTCAATGTAGCTTGGATGAACTTTGGTAAAAATAAAAAAAAATTATTTGATAACAGTCATTAATAAACAAAGAAACCAATTTAAAAGACCATTATGGACTTTAAAAGATACAGACTTCATCTGTAGTTTTCTTGTTTCTTGTTACAACCAGTCATACTCCCTTGGAAAATTAACATAAAAACTCTACCTTTACATAAAATTTCCAAAATTCTAGATAACCAATGACCATTGCTCCTTCCCTCAAACCAAAACAAAAGGGAGATTCTTCTTCTTTCTGCTTTGAAGCTTTTGAGACACAACACCTAATGATTTAGATTGAGAACGATGATGTCCCAGTTGCAATACCCCATGAAATAAGTCGAGTTGCCCGAACACCAGGGTTATAATGAAAAAAAAATAGACACAGAGTAATGCATTTAGATTTAACAAAAGTATCTACACATAAAGACAGTAAACACACAGAAAAAGATGAGTATTTTACATCCCAATGCAGATTACCCCAGCACAAATCAAAAAGATGAGTCTTTTTTACATAAAGATTCTACCTTTACATAAAATTCCCAAAATCCTATAAAACCAACGTCCACTTCTCCTCTCCTCAAACCAAAACAAAAGAGAGATTCTTCTTCTTTCTGCTATAAAGCTTTTTACAGGATGAATTAAACATAGTCAAAAATTCAAACACAACATGAGTCTCACTAGCAAATAGCCCATGAAATTAGTCAGGTGGACACAAACTGTCCAGACAGAAGGGTTATCATAAAAAAAATTCAAACACAGAGTAATACATTAAGATTAAACAAATATATCTACACATAAACACAATGTCTGCAAATTTAGCATAAAGATACAATTTTTCAAGATTGTAACTTTGTATCTATCTGACCAGAAAGCGATATCAAGAAAAGGGTTTGGTAAGAGAGTAGTAATTACAAGGAATTTGCATGAGAGTTGAGTATTTATGGGTGCACTGATTGTTACAGGGAGGTGCCCATTGCTGTGGAATCATCTTTTTGAGCCGTTTTTCGAACAGAAAATTGTAAGACTCGCCGTTTTGCCTTGTTGGGTCTCTCTCAAAATTGAAGAAAAGTGAAGAGAAGAGAAGAAAAATGGATGGTGGAATGGGGGGCAAGTACAACAATGGTTAAGACCAAACGGGGCTCTATTTTCCCTGCTGCCATTTGTTGGGAAAAAACAAGAAAAAAAAATTAAAGTAAAAAATAATGAATTAAATTGGAAAATTAAATATCAAGATTTTTACTTGCATAATTTGCTTAAAATTAGGACTTCCATAAAAAATAAAAAAAAATCCTTTTTACTTGTCCAATTTTGATATTTTATTTGTCATTTAAAAAAAAACGATATTTTTTATTTACTACACCTTTAATTTATTCAGAGAGTTAATATTTTTTCAATGGAGGCGATCACTCCAACAAAAACAATTTTTCGCGACATTAAATATTGACATTAATAAAGAGCGCTATCAATTTCGCTAAAGGCTTTAGGAACATATACAAAGAGTGACAATTGCCGCTAAAAATACATATTTAACGACATTTAAAAATTAAATACCGCTAATGATCATTTTTGTTGTAGTGTATAGTACCCGTACTTGATTGATGGATCAAGGAAGGGAACATATGGTTAAAAAAGAACTTCAGTATATGATCAAATCATTAAAATATTACAGAAGATACAAACATGCCCTTGAGGTAACATTATTTTAATTACACTTGCATATTGGTGGTGTGAGGATGCGACAATGAGGAGGTGTGAGAGGTAGCTCGAAGAAGAACTGAGGAGATGACATAACTTTAGTTGATTAAGGACATTTATTTTAAGAAGTTAAGTTATTGAGGTCGAGAATTAAGGATAAAAGGTTAGTAGGTAGTTGAACTGTGAAGGTGATTAGACAGAATATGACATAACTTTAGTTGATTGAGGACATGGTTTTAAAAAGTAAGTTATTGAGATCGAGAATTAAGGATAGAATAGAAGGTTAGTAGGTAGTTGAGTGTTATCGTAGTTCCCCTTTTCCCCAATTTGTTATGAATAAGACCATTTCTTGTGTTTTTTTAAGGGTAAATTCCATCATCTCTGTTAATCAAACGGTAGCCAAGATTTCAACTTTATGGATTCTAGATTACGACTTCTAGTGGTAATAACTAGGTTTTAAATTTGATATATGTACATATTTAGTGAATTTCTTAATATATATATACATATTTAATGAATTTCTATATACATATATACTTAGATTGAATGGTATTTGACAAGCATGAGTAACAAAGTGTCTTACTTTACCATTTTTTCGTGGTAAAAAAGAT
The DNA here is from genome assembly GCA_027704865.1 of Solanum neorickii. Lineage (NCBI taxonomy): Eukaryota > Viridiplantae > Streptophyta > Magnoliopsida > Solanales > Solanaceae > Solanum > Solanum neorickii. Next base: position 2,728,347 of record JAKWJC010000372.1, read on the forward strand.
GTTCATGTACGCAAACATTACCTCTGCCTCTGTTAGTACTACTGTGTTAATGCCTTTGAATACTTTTACTTTCTTCAGAAACAAGAGTTACATGGCATAGAAAATTAGTAACTGAGATAGCTATTAAAAGTTCTATTTCCAGTATGATATATCTATGATATGAGAAAATAGATGTTAAGCCTTCAATTATATACAACAAAAAATGAATAAATTTGACACCTAAAACTTGATTACCTTCATTGTGTTAAAAGTCATAGTACTCATGTAGCTAAGTTCCTAGCCCCAAAATTGATATCCTTGTAACAGGTAAAGGGAAAAAAACAAGAATTTGCTTAAGCAAAATTTCCAATAACTTTTCTATGACGCTTTTTCCTGTCTCTCCCGCGCTTTGAGGGTGCCTTCTTTAATGGCTCAGTAACTGAACTTGACTTTGTAATGTTGCTTGTGGTCTGCGGGGTTTTATCAGGTACAGGCGGTGGAGGATGAACAATTTCAGGAGCAGCAGGGGGAGGTGGGGGAGACCAGTGCTCAAGAATGTCGCGGTGATACCCCTGTAGATAACAAAAAGGTATAACAGATAGCCAATCTTTTATATCCTATCATATATAACAGAAATCCAATGTGTAATGAACTGATATTTTCATTTTTTGAGAAGAACAACAAAAGAAAAAAGAGCATTTCAAGTATGAACGTCAACTCGAGAAGTAGTCACGTATCATGCAACTGCACATTGCATTTTTCCTACGAGGACCATAAGAATCGTAGCATATTATGAAGATCTAGTGTGAATTCAAAAGGAAATCTGGTGCTGGGAGGCACATCTCCATTTTTTTCCTTTTCCATTCCATTATCAGAGCATAGATCTTTTAAAATCCAAAAAGCAAAACACAAAAGATCACCTGAACCACAAAGTTGCGTCTTTCACAGTCCAAGAACATATTCAATGTCCAATTTGTCTTTGACATTATCTTGTCCCTCACAATGGCGAAGCTAATTTGGTCTCTTGGAGTAAAACGGTCCACTTCGTTAAACCAAAGACAAGCAAAGAGATTGGAAACTGGAATGTGCTCCCTTACTACTACACATCCCTCAGGGACATCTGCATGTAAAATAGTATGCTAAAACATTCATCGAAGAGAAAATGTCTATATCAGATTTGTGAAAAAGATAAAAGAAAAGAGGTTTACATCATTACCACTTGTAATAGGAAGTTTAGCTGCGGAATAACGAGTTAGACCTTCCTTTTTATAGAATTCAACTTGAAAGTCGATGGAAGCATTGTCAAACTTTCCAGCAGCTTTATTAGCTTCCGCTTCTACAAACACATCAAAGCGTCTATAATGCTTTGATATTGCAAAGCTGACATTTTTTCTCCACAAGAACCTGAAATCGAAACATCAGTTAAAGTAAGGTTTTGACTAGCAGTTTTAAAGAACAGAAGCTCTGCATCACTAGCCCAGCATTCAATGTTTGCAGACTTTTATGATAGTTCGTTCCCTTGTAATAAATAGGGCCATTTAGCACTTCCTCACGTTTGCTCTTAATCTAAGTCATGCAACAAGAGCAATTTTCATGTATGACTTATTCATCTTTTTGAAAAAGAAACATGTATAACTTATTTATTTTTGTAAGGTGTCAAAAAACTGCGAAAGCATTGTCGATCATTTTGCAATACTGACATGTAGCAGAAAGATCAACTTTGATATGATAAAAATGATAGAAGATCTCCAGGCTATAGCAAATCTGAGAGGTGATTAAATTATTGGCAACAAACATTTAGCATTTCCAGAAACTTTACTCTTTTGTTATTACCTTTTCTACAAAAAGCTGATAAAAGCATGCGGAGGCTACTATGATTAAGAGCCGCCAGCACCGTATGCTTTATTATAGTTGATTCTAGCTAGAAACTTTTGGTGAAATGATCTAGTGACAAATTAGGGGAAGAAATGTCCTACACCTTTTAGAAGGTTATATGGGAGGCTCTACAGAATCCTGTACTGTTATTAGTCAAGAGACAGAATTCAACCGAAAGATAGCAACATCATGGTTATTGCTTTGAATATATGGAATGGTGTATTTAGTCTTAGATGTACATATACCTTTCAAGAATTTGATAGGGATCGACAACCAGCTCAAGTTTTGCATCAATCCATAGAGAATAACGAGCATTGGGAAAGAGCCTATGAAGCAGAAGCTTTGGAACCTGAAATGTCAACAAATACAAATTAGTCAGAGAATTTTACAAATGATACCAGTCTAGGTTGGTGAACTTGAAGAACTCAGCTATCACAGAATGAATGGTTATCAAGTACTGAAAAGCTTTCCTATACCATTAGAGAATAATTTCATGAGCATATACACATAGCCGATGAATACTGATTGAACAAAAGTTCAATGGGATAGGGAAAGAACAAACAGTGCCTAACAAAAGGAAGTTAGAAAGAATAGAGCCTTATTGCACCAAAGGGCGTGGTTTAGCGGCCAATGATGTGGGTAAAACCCATGGGAGGCTAGGGTTCAAACCCCAATAGAAAAAAAAACACTAGGTCAGTTGTTCCCATCTGCCTAAGCCTCGGTGGCAAAGTTACCTGTGTTGCGGGAGGTAGCAGGCACCCAGTGGAATAGTCGAGGTGCATGCAAGCTAGGCTTGACACCACCATTGTCGAAAAAGAAAAACAACATAGGCTGGTCATTTCAATCCATATAGAAAATGCAAAGTATGATACTAAAAGGCAATCATGCAGCTGAAAATAGAGGGAGAAATAAGTGATCATAATCTGAATGAAAAGCAATCCTAAAAAATGAGGCATAGATGTCAATAATTTGAAATTCTGAAGTTACCTTTTGGGTTGGGTTGGGTTAGGGGATAGGAGGGAATTGGTTAGTGGAAAGCAAAAAGAGAAGAAATTGGCATGTACTCCTTTCAGTTCTTTACACAGATATTATCCTTTCAGTTCTTAACATAGCTATTCTCCTTTCAGTGATATGTACTTTAATAAATACTCATCCCTAACTAATAATGCTTGCAAATTTAACTATTGTTCAATATAGGTGATGTTATCATCGAGAATACCAACCTTCCCATTTCGCCTCGGATCATCATAAGGGAGGTTGTGAACAGTGACAATTCTCCATAAGCCAATTCTCATGGAACCATCTAGCTCACTAGAGTTTCTTAAAAAAACTTCTGTTTGTTCATCCACAAACATATGGAAGCAGACATTTTTCTTGGCATATTCGCTGATATTTTTTGGTTGCCTTATCAAATCAAAAGCGCCTGTCCAAGAATGTACTTGTTACAAATCACAGCCAGCAGTTTCAACAAGAAATGAGTCAGCATGTGAACTGAAAGATCCGTACCAAATATTGCTGATGCCACAATGACACCTCGACAAGATTCCATCTCATTAAGGTCAGAATCATCAATGTCAAAACCTGTTTGATGTCCAGGCCTGATTCCTTTAACAAATCTATCAAATGGATTTGCAGAAGAATAAACAAACACAACGAAGTAAGACGCATTGTGAAATGTGCAATAATTTATAACTCTATCCATCAGTATCTTGATGAAGCCAAACGAAAAATTCAAAAAGAAAAAAGAAAATAAGGTGGGTGAAGCTTTATACTACAAGAACTGCACGGGCGGAAAAAATATCATACCCGCAATGCACATTCATGGACTCTCTTACATCATATGAATCATTCCTTTGCATCAGTGAAGGATATCCTCCAAACTCGGGTTTCTCTGAATTTTCTTCATGAATGTAAGTCAAATTGCTAACCCCAGGAGAAAAGGATGGTGCATCAGGCATTAGTGCAATCGCTTGTTCAACAGGGAGGTAGCATACTGGACATGCTGAAAGAATGTAAACATCCAGTTAAGAATCTGCAGCTTACATTTTCTCACCTAAACAGTCCATCAGTGAGAAAATTTGACGCAAAATGACATATTTAAAATCCTATGTCTGAAAAGTGTATGAGACAGATTTTAACTTACGCCTTGGTCCAGTCCTCTTTTTATCTGCGGGCGGGGGTGGCAACGTGAAGCTTTCACATGGATTCCCAGGAGGAAGAGTGTATCCTTTAAAATATACAGGAGGAGGAGGTTGGATAGTCAATGCACTTTGTCCAGCATTAGTTCGTTCTACCGACTCAATAGTAGTAGAATTATCCTTTTGTCCAGCTTCTCGAAATAACCTATTGCCTATTGAGGGGTTACTTTCTTGTGCTTCACCTATGAAAGAGTTGAAATTGCAGAGGCTGTCAGAAGCCAAAAACAAAGTGATGAAGGACATTGCCATATTCTATCACCCACATCATATCGAACAACCAAATCAACTCATCTATTTATCCATGTCCAGAAAGAGGATTAAAATAATGTACTGTGTTAGATGAGAATCTTCCCGTGTAAGCTAGACATAATCAGAAACTTACCTTATCAAGAAAAGCTTAAAAAGATCCAAAGATAAATGCCATTAAACGAGACAACGATTCCAGCATCTAGCAAGCTCAAAGCTTAATTAAGATGACAAACAACACAGAATTTAAAATTGCAACATAAAACTATATAAGATTGTTAATTTCGTAGTACCACGTGTAATCAAAACATGCTATTTCCCTGAGGGTAATGACAAACTGTATCTCAAATTTCAATCAGCACAAATCAAAATAGTATCACATTGAATGTATCAAAATAAAGTGTGCTCCACTATGTTGGAAGTTTAAGGTGGAGCCCAAGTCCTAATCAAACAATCAGTCTATCAATGATACCTCAATCTGACCTAGTGAAAAGATCCAGAAAGCAGCAATGTTGAAAGATTAGAGACCAAACCTTTGTCAATAAGCACGACCCATAGGAAAACTGCTAGTGAAACTGCACACAGTAGAAGCATCCCCACCTTCTTTCTTGGTGCGAATTTGTGAATCCCGGGGAACAATCCTTCTTTCTCCTTAAACATATTTGGTGGCTTTCAGAGTGTAGTTTGTAATGTAGCAGAACTATTGCAGCAAAAGAACCATAACTTCCAGAAGGACAGAAACCCAATGACTCTGTAGTCATTGTTGTCCCCTCAATCCTCCTACTTCACCTCTCATTGTCCTCATTCCTCTCATACACATGCAAATGTTATCTTCCTAGTGTTCAAATCTTGATACAAAACTCACCTCCTAATGCTGACTACTTCAACAAAATCCCCCAAAACTGAGAAAAAAAACCCACTAAATTCGACAAGAAAAATGAGACCCAACTCAACAAATGATCACTGAATCAACAATTAACCCAAAAAATCCAACTTTTTCCTTTCTAAAGTTCAAATACTGGTACAAAAACTCACCTCCTAATGCTGATTACTTCAACAAAATCCCCCAAAACTGAGAAAACCCCCCCACTAAATTCGACAAGAAAAAGGAAACCCAACTCACCAAATGATCACTAAATCAACAATTAACCAAAAAAATCCAACTTTTTCCTTTCTAAAGTTCAAATCTTGGTACAAAAACCTCACCTCCTAATGCTGACTACTTCAACAAAAATCCCCCAAACTGAGATAAAATCCCCTAATTTCGACAAGAAAAACAAGACCCAACTCACCAAATGATCACTGAATCAAAAATTAACCAGTAAATCCAACTTTTTTCCTTTCTAAAGTTCAAATTTTGGTAGAAATTTCACCTCCTAATGTGGACAACTTCAACAAAATCCTCCACACAGAGAAACAAACCAATAAATTCACCAAAACCCAACTCACCAGAAGATCACAGAATCAACAATTAACCAAAAAATCCAACTTTTTTCATTCTAAAGTTCAAATCTTTCCACTAAATTCATCCATAAAAAAAAAACCCAATTCACCAAAAAACAAACTCCAGAAATAAAACCAAAAATCAAATCAAGACCCACTATTCAATTAAATCTTACAAATCAGAATTGAAAAACAACAAGCTGGTTCTTAAGGTATTCAAAAATAAATAAACTTCGATAGATATAATTTTAAAAGGAGTACAAGAAATATAACTACTATAATTTAGGAACTTAATTTTCCATTTGCATGGCGGATATGTTTGTATAATTTCTTCATAAACTATATTAATGATACTATACAAAATAAATTAATTAAAAAACAATGTGAATGACTTACCTTCCCAAAAACAAATCACATATTTATTTATATTTTTTCATTTTGAAAAACGTGTCAAATCAAATTATATATATTATATTAATATATATGATAGAAACATTTTGATCTTTAAATAACTAACTTTTTTGTTTTACTTTTTTGTTTTTATTGATTAACCAAATAGTTAATTTTAATAATGATAACAATGATAGTAATAATAATAAAAATTTAAATTTGAGTTGAAATAGAGTTCTAGCTACTCTTTCAATGATATATAGTATTAAGTTTACTTCTATTTTCTTTTTTTATTGTTTTCTTGATATTTTGACATTTTCATTTTTTTATATGAAAAATGAATGATGATCGTGTTAGAGGCTAATTTTTTGCTAGGCATAATACATATATTTGTCTCTATACTTGGCTTCAAATTTTGAGTTTGATCTCAAATTTTCACAGTGCAGAAATAGACATTTTAACTATGCTATTTTTTTTTTATAAATAAACACGCGAATCCTACATGACAAAACGCGTGTTACGCACGTTTTCTGCGCGAGTTATGACTAATTTTGAGGCCCACAATGATAAATAAATGCTGAAATGACAAATGTACCCTTAATGAATCCCTTTTATATATATCTTTATATTTTCAAATCAAAATCTCATTTCTCTATCCTCCTCTTTCAAATTAAGATTTTTTCCCTCTCTTTAAAACGATTCGTGTTCATATTTTGTGCAAATGGCTTCTAATTTTTTTTGTCATTGTGGAAAAAAAAAAAAGCTATAATGAAGATTTCTTGGTCTGCAAACAATCCAGGTCGTTGATTTCTTGGATGTGAAGATGGTCGGGTATGGTTCCATTTAAAACATGTTTTTTTTTTAAATTTTAGTTCTCAAGATTCAATTTTGATAGTGAATTTGTTCTTCTTAAATAGGTTGGATGCAAGTTTTTTAGGTGGTGTGAACTTGATTATACTGAACACGCTAGAATCGCTATTTTGAAATTACAAAAGAGGATAAAAAAACATGATGAAGAAAAGAAAAAGATTAGGAGGAAATATCGAGTTTTGTTGATCATTGTTATACTATCTTGGATTTATAGAGAGTTCTTTATGTAGTCAATGTTATGTAGATTGGTTGAAAAAATTATGTCAGAATCGTTTTGTTCGTAATGTAGTTTTCTTTATGGGTTAATGGTTGCCAATATCTATTGTAAGCAATCAAAGTAATGAATTAAATTGCACTATTTTAGGGTTGACAGTTTGTCTCTCAACATTGGCTTCAATATTCATCACTATACTTCAATCGATTAGCATCATCCACACACTTTCATACTAGCATGATTCACACACTTTTATACATAGTAAACACCTAACATCAAGGCAGCCGTAATATCAATCATAACAAACACTAAGGGGTCGTTTGGTACAAAAATGAATAATGCCGGGATTAGTAATGCAGGGATTAGTAATGCAAGGATTAGCAATGCAGGGATTAGTAATGCATGGATTATTTTTATCAAGTGTTTGGTTAATTGTTTCTTATCTAATTTTGTGTGTGGTTTAAAAGTTAAAAAAAAAACTTTCCAATTATACCCTAGAGTTATTATGAGATTTTGTATTTCATGTAATTGAGTCAAAGTAGATAATTAACGGAGAATATTATTTTTTTATAACATTTTTAACTAGTTAGGAGAATAGAATTTTTATTGTCATGTTCACTATTTTTTCACTTAAATTATTTAAGAGTAAATAATTGTCATCTTAATAAATTAGAGTTAATAACTCAAAAGGTCACACAACTATAATGATTATAGAGAAAATTTATTTAACTTTGTTTTGTATCAATAAATTTAAAAAAAAATCTTTATCATAAAAAAAATAAAAAAAAAAAATAAATATAGAAAAATAAATTAAACTATTTTTATACTCGAGATGTGTGTGTGTATATATATATATATACACACACTCATGTTTTAGACTACTTGTGTAATATTTAATGAACTTTCATTAAGAGACAATATTTTACTTATGAATTGTTCTTAAATTCATACATCAACATTAACATATTAGTCGGATTATAATATTTTATATTAATAATAAATAGATTAAGTAATTCATATTTTAGAAACAAAAAATTATGTCTAAATAATAAAAGTTGTAAGCTAATTTATTTAAATAACTTTATTAGTACAAATATAAAATATAAATATAAAATCAAAAAATAAATAAAATATTAAAAGGATTTGAGGGGTATTTTTGTCTTTACCTAGAATAGTCCCATGGTATCAGAGCTAATACTTCCAAATAGAAGGTATTAGTAATACATCACATAATACCATGTAGGATGTATTAACTAATCCATGGATTAGTTATACATAGGCTCACATTCCTACCAAACACAGTATTAAATTATACCACGTTTAATATATGGATTATTTCTTTTAATACAACCTACCAAACGCCCCCTAAAAGGCTTCATAAAATACAACTTAACATCCATTAAACACAACTTAGCAAACTTCAAATATTTGTCTATGCAAGCATATATCAAAATAACAAAATACATCAAAATGATCAGTAATTGGAGTATGTCTTTACAAACAGTTATCAAAATAAACAAAACAAGGACAACCTAGATCAACATTTATACACATCATTAAGACTTTGAGCTCTTATGGAACCCATTTTCCTTTGAATTTGCTTTGCACCTTTGTCTTTGACAATTATTGAAGTTGATTTTCAGTCATTGCATCTTTTCCTTTCCATTTTAAACTAGGTAGCTTGAATCCAAGATCAACATTTGTTTGTGATGCATCTTTAAATGCTACCCCATGTTCCACTTGTGATAACTCATTCACTTGATCTCCCTGGCTGCATAATCCACAGGCCATTATTTAGTATACCTAAATAAAGATGTAAGAAAATCAATTAAAGAAGGCAATATACATACGTTAATCACTTGTCTTCCAGTTTGTATATCTGTGTAAAAACCAAATCCCACATCTCTTGTTCTTTTTCTTCCAACTAAAGGAGTTGGTTGCATTCCAACTAAAGAAGTTGGTGGCCTCCAACTGAACAAGGTGATGGCATTCTAACTGAAGAAGATGATATCCATTCAGTTGAAGAAGATGTTGGCCCTTGCAGTTGACAGCTTCTTTTTCCTTCCTTTAACCTTTGAAGTATCTGCACATAAAGAAGAGGCATTTCCAGTGCTAGGCTGCCTTAATGGTGATTGTGAAGGCTGCATCACTGGTGGTTGTTGAAAGGGCCTTACAGACTGTTATATGGGCTGTTCAAAGGGCTGTAAAGACACAAAATTAAAAGTATAAAACTGATTCAAATTTGAAAGAAAGACAAAAATATTTATCATTAATTTACAAGTTTTTTTGTTATGCCCAACTTGATGGCATTTGGAACATGACATCTTCACTCCATTCTTTGATGCTTTCCCCCATTTCTTTTTTCTTGGTTTATCTTTATCTTTTCTTCTATATCTACCTGGTCTTTTAGGCATTGGCTTCACTTCAAGAAGCTCAACCAGTAGGTTATTGGTGTCAGACCACATTACCATATTGGAGATAGGTTATAAAAAGTACTTATATGCACTTAGGAATGTACCTTTTTTGTACCAATGTTCCACATAATCTTCTGATTCTTGCCCAATGTGATATAAGGCACAAACTGCATATTGGCAAGGTATGCACCTCAACTGCCACATCCTACAGCTACATGTCTTTCTAGATATGTCAATTATGCGTCTATACTCTTCTTGGATTTCAAATCCAATGTCATGATTCCAATTCACCCTTAGTGTCCTGACAATCTCTTTGTTTTCATCTTAAATCAGTCTTGTCATAGGTGAAATGTCACTAATCCAAGTATCTGCAAACTTAATCATATCTCCATGCCTATCCATCATTTTATGCCTAATGTCTTCAAGCATACTAATCACAAATTTATGTTTAGGACCAACAATCCATGACTTAAATGTTTCACACATATTATTTTTCACCACATCACACTTTGATCTTTCACTAAATAAAGCTCCACATCAGTATTCTTTGTTATATCCTAGCAATACCTCACATATTTTATGACCTAATTTTCCCATATATTCAAATTCATCTCTCAATTTAACCTCAAAACTAGGTTTGGAGCATCTCCAAAATGCTTTTCTCCTTTTCTCACCTCTCCATCTTTTTTGTCAGTTTGCCCAAATATGTCTTGCACACATTCTTCTTTCAGCATTAGGAAATAAGACTTTCACTTCCACCTCAAGACCCTAAGTAATATAAAATTAATAATTTTAAGGCACACTTTATTTATCACACACACTAATAACATCACTTACTTCACACACTAACAATATCCACATGAGTTGGCAGTAACTAAGAGAAATAAATAAAAACAATAGTTAACTTCACTTGTTTCACACACTAACAACAGGCAGTGACAATAACTAACAGTGAAAACTTACAATTATCAAGACTGTTATACCACTTCACAAGGCAATAACACAAGTAACACATGGCAGTAAGTCAAAATAAATAAACAAAGGCAGAATAAATATCTTTTGCATGTCAGACATGACTTTTATGCCACTTTCATCACCAAGTTGCAAGTCTTCAATGAGATAGCTTAAGAACCAACTCTAAGAATGTTTGGTTTCTTGATCGACCACAGCCCAAGCTATTGGAAACATTTGATTGTTTCCATTTTTTCCAACAGCCACTAATAATTCTCCTCTACAAGCACCCTTCAAAAAGCATCCATCCAATCCTATAATCTTCCTACAACCTTTCAGCCATCCATTTTTCAATGCAGCAAAGCAGACATAAAAATATTTAAACAAGTGTAAGCCAGGGACTGTTTCATTTTCAGTTCTAACCCAACAAGAACTCTCAGGATTTGTACTCTTAATCATGTCAGCATAGTCTAACAACCTTGAAAACTCAAGTTTCCAATCACCCAAGAACTTGGCAATAACATTCATTTTTGCCCTGTAATATATTGATTTTTCCACTTTTAATCCCCATTCTTTTCTTAGTATTTGTTGAAGCTTATGAACTCTCATGTCAAGTTGAGATATTATTTTATCCCTCATCTTCATTTCCATATATGTGGTTTGCACAACCTGTTCCTATTCTTTGAAATACATCTATGAACATGATAATATTTCTTTACAAAAAAATTTCCAGAATCTTTATTCAAGCTTGCAAAGATTTTCCATTTACATTTCCCTTCACATTTTACCCTAACTCTATGAGATTCATTGGGTTTAAGCCTTAACTGAACCTTATGTTGAACAACATAATCAACAACAACCTTTCTTAATTGAGTTGCACTCTCAAATATCATACCCAACTCAAAGAAATAAATGGAAGAAGAAGAATTATACCTCAGTTTGTTGCTTTTTCTTCTCGAAGGTAAATCAACACCCGATTGTGCTAAAAAATCTAGCTCATCATCACTATCTTCACTTGGTTCATCTGATGAATCAATAAACACTTCATCACATCCCAATTTTTCATTATATTTGGCTGCATTATTGGTGAAAATATTTTCAAATCCCTTATCTATGCTAACTTCTCCAAGCTCAACAACTTGATCCTTTGAGAGTTTTTTAGTTCCTTTTTTTGCTTTGCAGCTTCATTCTTTTTGTCTTCCCTAAGTCTTTCTCTAAAAGCTCTCAGTTCTTCATCAATTTTACTATCATCCTAATATGGAACATCATCTAAGTCATCCTCTTCAAAGTCAAGAGAATCACCATTTTCTTCCTCTAATGGTTGTTCAGCTTCACCTACTGCGTTTTTACCATGCTCAGTGTGTGAAATTCTAGAGAAATTTCTCAATTCTTGATAAAAAAAATGGTCCCAAAGTAGTTGTAGCAGTGGACCCCCTTCTTTATCAGTCACATGCTTCAAAAACAACTTAATAGATGATCCACTCCACAAATTTTTAACAAAGTTATATAGTTAGTTGTCACTTTCTAACTTAACAAAATTATGGGTTATAGGGTCTTCAGTAAAAAAAGCATCAACTTCATCATCCCCAATATATTTTGTATAAGATTTCAGTTCGGTCAAAGAGAAGTGGGCCTTATGTATGTTGAATACCATGTTTCCCAATTTCGACACATATTGACCTTTGTAAAAATGACCTCCATTTTGAAAAATAGCTATAATATGAACCATATGAATAAATCTGTAAGAAAATAACGATTTTGCACTCATGGTGACAAAAAGATTCTACTTTGTAATCAAAGAAAAACTTTCAGAAGAGCAAAAACAAGGCATACCTGAACTAAATCGAGGAAGATGAACAGATGAGCATCAATTCAGTAGCAATCTTGAATGATTTTCCCCTTTGATTTCAAGATTTTGATTCCCCTGATAACCTAGGGTTTTCACCTTTGAGCTGATTGCCTTTGATTCACAATCGGGTGAAATGTGAAATGAGTTAGAAACGTTTACCTATGTATATTAATTAAAATTAATTTTAATTTTTTTAGTTCTTAAATGACGTGTAAAATATTTAATTAGTTGACAGCCATTGAGTGACTCACTAATACACGTGGGCGCGATTGCATTTCACGCTCTTTGGCTCCAAAAATCGCGTGTTTAGTTATAACAAAAATTAGGATAGTTAAAGTGTCTATTTGTACATTGTGAAAGTTTGAGGTTAAACTTAAAACTTGAAGCCAAGTTTAGGGGCAAATATATGTATTATGCCTTTTTTGCTATATAGAAATTTGAATTGTGAAGTAAGTATAATTTTTATTATGATTTTTTTAAAAAAAAATATATAAAATAATGTACATTCAATTACGTAGATGATTTTTCTTAACCTTCTGTTGAGAAGAAGATAAGAAGTTAATAGCTTTTGTTTAAAGGGAAAAGGGTCTGATATACCCCTCAACTTTGTCATTTAGAGTTGATATACCCCTTGTTATGAAAGTGACTCATATATACCCCTACTTGTAAACAATTGGCTCACGTATACCCTTTTCCTCTAACGGAAATGAAAAAAAAAATAATTTTAATCTAAATTTTTATTATTTTTTCTAAAAATTATAATCCCATATGAGTAAATTTAATTCTCGTCAAACATATTTTTTTGACTTTTTTTTGTTTCAATGACTAATTTATAATTATTATTTTGATGATCAAATTTATTTATGTTTCACTGATATTCTTGTAAAACTTATTGTAGATGACCAAATTTTTTCTTCGAATACGAAATTAAATTACAATACACACAAAAAAAATAGTTTAATTTTTTATTCTTTAAACTAAGGAATGAAAGAAAAAACAAAATAAGAATAAGAAATTCAAGTAATTATAATAAAAAGAAGTCAAAAAATAATCTATGTATGAAAAAAAATTAAAATATGCCTTGAACTTTGATAAAAGAATCATATATACCCCTAAATAATTTTTAAAAAAAAATTAGAAGTAATAAATATAAATTTAAAACTAATTTTTTAACTTCCGTTAAATAAAGGGTATATGTGAGCCATTTTGTAACGGTAGGGGTATATGTGAGCCGTTTGTATAACAGTAAGGGCATATATGAGCCACTTTTATAACGAGGGTATATCAGCTCCAAATAACAAAGTTTAGGGGTATATCAGACCCTTTTCCCTTGTTTAAATGAAATTTTCTTGGTAGCAATTCACATAATTGATTTTCTTGCTATTACGTACTGATTTGAATTGAGGTAAGCGATATTTTTCATTCTAATATTGTTTATTGTTTTTGTTAAAAATAAATATTTTTTTATTATGGAAATAAAAACTAAAAGATTAGCTTTTATTGAGAACTTTAACCGAGCAATTTAGCTTTCTAAATGTTTTTAACTTTTGTTAGCGTTTTTATATTAATATTTTATTAAGATAAATGTTCATATTAGTTTATATTATTTTTTTGGCTAAGATCTATTTATTTAATTCGATGTTTAAATAAAGAATTTCTTGATAAGGAGTTCTCTTCGTAGTTATTACATAATTAATTTTTTAACTACATTATTAATTTTTATGGTATAAACGATAGAAAAACTACAATTACGTTCTTTTATTTATTTTATTCAAGAGAAGTAGCAATTAAATTTGCAAATATATAAATAACTTAGACTTAAATTTTTATTTAGTTTTGAAACAAGAATATCATACGAGAGTATTGTATAAAAGTTATTTGATAATTATATATTTTACTGTCTCCGTTCATATAGAATTAGTTTGGGTAGAGTAGTGTTGGGGGGTGGGGGGACTATATTTCATTGAGAACAATTAAAAATAATAATTATAGTTAATATTAGTTGCGCGCAGATACGTGTACTAGTTATACTATTTATATATGATAGGAACATTTTAATTTTTAAGTAATTAACTTTTTTGGTTCTACTTTTATTTTTATTTTTACTGATTTAATAAACATGTTATTTTTTTTTAAAAAAAAATCATATAAAAAGTTTTTTCCCCTCAAGAGCAATATCAAACTGGCTCTTAATTAATTTAACAAATTCCAGAATATTTATTTTTACTATAAAATAATTTCTAAATTGATTTTTTATGACAAGGAAAAATTTGCAGTCGCTAATTTCTGCGTATGCACTAATAAAACTCCCCTATGCAGTAGCTCGCTAACGATATACCCGTTCCTATATAATAGCTCGTAAACCACATAAAATAAGTAACCCGCATTAGGCAAGTTCAGCGCGACAAAATCAACAAGCCCCTTGCAACGAGCTCGACCTAGAAGACAAAATTCTTTGCTTTCAAGGGCAAGGAATTTCGAACTTGACACCTCCAACATGAAAATCTCAAACCAAAACCACTAGCCGCCCGAAGGATTATTTTTAATTTTAGAAAGAACCCTTGTTAATCAAATTCCATAATTCTTCTATCACTCTTTATTTTTAAAAAAAAGTTAAGAAAGATGTTAATTAAATTCGATAATTCTTCTATGACTCTTTATTTTTTTTAAAAGAAGTTAAGAAAGATATTACTTTTTTACTTAAAACTTATACTAGTGCTTAGTTAATTATTCTATCTTCTCAGTTTCAATTTACGTAACACTTTTTATTTTTCGAAAGTCACATAATTTAAGTTTAATCAGAAATTTACATATAAACCTTAAATATCTTTGAATTATAATTATATGCAAAACTGAAAAAAAATTATTTAAAAAGTCACAATATTTGACATTTCAAAATAATTATAAGATATGTCAAAATTCATAATAATTTTTTTTTTATTTAAATCTTAAAATTCGAAAAGTGCTTACAAAACAAAGGGAGCGTATCTTTTTGACTATCCAAATCCGGATATAACTAGGAAACAGAAAAAGCCCTAATATTTATTGACCCGAATCTCGATTGGACTCGAATTAGGTTATTTCTCTATACAAATTTTTCTCATCAACTCTTTTGCTTTCTTCAGTTCAGATCAATGAAGAAATTCATCTGTTTTCAACCATGTTTTTCATTGATGATGATGATGGATTCTTTCTCAGCTGCAATCGAACCTTTTTTTGAAAACCAGTAAGTTTTTTTCTGTTTTAATCTCTGTGTTTTCGACTTTTCGCGATGAATTGCGAGTTACGCAGAGTTGTAGAGAAATCTCCCTGTGGTAGGTTTGTTAGATACAGTGATATGTTGGGTGGAGGGGCTTATAAAGAAGTGTACATAGGGTATGATCGTGTTGAGCAAATTGAAATTGCTTGGAACCAAATTGTAGTAGATGAAGCATTGGAAAACCCTGAGAATTTGTTCGCTGAGGGTATTTTGTTGAAATCGTTGAACCATGAAAGGATTATGAAGTGTTTCTGTTATTGGTTCGATCCCAAGTCCAAAACTCTTAACATGATTACAGAGTTATTCCCTTCGGGTAGCTTGAAGAAGTATCTCGCGAAGTCTGATGGTAATGATAATGGTGTTGGTGCTGATTTGGTGAGTATTAAGAATTGGGGCAGGCAGATTCTTGAAGGTTTGAGCTTTCTCCATTGCCAAAACCCTAAGATCATTCATCGAGATATTAAGTGTGACAATGTGTTTGTTGATTGTGGTGGGAAGGAAATTACTCTTGGAGATTTTGGGTTGGCGATTCGTGTTATGGAAGGTAAGTTCGTGAAGGAGAAAGAGACTAAAGGTACCCCAGAATTCATGGCTCCAGAGTGTTACGATGGAGAATACAACGAGTTGGTTGATATATATTCATTCGGGATGTGTCTTCTTGAGATGGTTACTGGTGAATATCCGTATCTGGAATGTAGCAGTGGGATTCAAATATTTAAGAAAGTTTACACTGGTGTAAAGCCTGCGTCTCTCGCAAAGGTGAAGGACTCTAGATTGAAAGATATTATTGAGAAGTGTATGCTTCCCATGTCTGTTAGGCCATCTGCAGAAGAGTTGCTGAAAGATCCATTCTTTTTATGCAACGATGAATCGTCAACATTGGAGGGTTGTGCTCCTGCTGCTGCTAGATTTGTAATTACTTATCCTTTGAGGGGATTTCATTGTTGTGCTAGGGATATTAGGAATTTATGTTTGGTGTGATGATCGGTATAGGATGAATCTCACGCGTTCTAGTTTTGGATTGATTGATTCTTTCTTAGAATAGTGAGCATTTTTTGTTTTTCCAGAATTCTTTGCTAATGTTAGAACAAGCAAATACATCTTGATATAGTCAAATCCTTAATATGTTATGTATCTTCTGAAACCATGATGTATAAGAGATGAGACCATTACTATGAGTTATGTTAAATTGTTATTGTTTTAACTTTTATCAACTATGGTCTGCTTGATGTTGGTTTTAATAGTTTCTGTTAGCTATTACAAATTCTGTTAGTAAACAGTCTGAAAAATTTGATAGAAGTGCTGACTGCATTTTAAAGCAGATCAAAGGGAAATTCAGTTCAGAAAGTTGAAAGCACATGTAATTATATTCCTAAACGAATAGTTAATCTTGTACAACTTTTCTATCAAAAGTACTTGTAGAGTTTGTGCTATTTCACCTCTAGAAAAAGCATGGAACCATTCGACAGAGAGAAGCTGGAAGTTTCATACACAGTATGTCCACAGGCAGTCTATGCTCCCACCGATAAATACTAAAAAAATGGCCGCCTATTGCATACCAAGCTGCACAAGTATACAATGGAAATTTCACCTTATTTCCACTGTATTATAAGAATAGATAAGTCAACTCCTGTGAAAGAATGTTCCCTAGTGCTCTTTTCTGGATTTGCATGTGTAAAGCTTGCAAAATGGAGATCCCCGTCATGAGTAAACGAGTTGATAAGCTGGAATCAACCATGTCTTCCCTTACCCTTACCCTTTCCATTTCCCTTTTTGCCACCTTTGTAAGACTTTTTCCCCTTCTTGGTCTTCAAATATGATGCTCTTTGGGCCTTCTTCTCTCTTTCCTTTCGAACTTGATCAACATCTTTAATTTCTGATCGCACGTGGGCGTTAGGTACTGACCTATTGTTTCTCCCACCTCTGAAATTTCTGCCACCACCTTGACCTCTAGGACCACCTATTCAAACAGCACAGGGTCACAACCATCAATAATGATTTCATTTCATTGAATGTAAGCAGATACTACGTGTCAAAACTACAAGCTTTCATTTGATTGAGACGACATAAGCTCACAGGATATATGAAACAAAATGAATTTGAACTTCCATCACCAAGGAAACAACATGGAGCAGCACAATAGCACATGTTTCCTAGGAGGAATGTAACCATAATATACTCTTGAATGCAGTGAGAGGGCCATCAAATATAACAAGAAATATGTAGAATTCATCACTAAACATAAACAATGTAAAAGTTCTCTTAGCAGAGGGGTTCCAAGTCATTACCAGCTAAACTAGTTGATTGTGCAGCAGAATTCCCATCATTAGTTCCATTAAGAGATATTCTCTTGTGTGATTGGTCTTTCCACTTCTTGTATATTCCAGTTTTGTTGGTTTTCGCCTTAGAACCACTCTCTGTCTTTATCTGCACACCATTAACAAAAAGATGAAAAAAGCTTTGGAAAGCCGAGACCTGAAGACTTGAAAGCTTTGGCAGTCCAAGTCAAGAAAAACTCAAGCCTATAATGCAACAAGGTCAAGTCAAATAAGAGCACATCTATGGGAACCTATAATAGTGTCCAGATACTGCCTCCATGTTGTTTCTATACAATCAAGGCTTACATCCTTATCATAGTAAGCAGAATCATAAGCCTTCACAAGGTGTTTGGTTTAAGCCCTTTCTTTTTCATTGCTTACTACACATAACAGATCAACTTCACAAAAGGTTTAAGGTATATAGTGGTAGTATTTTGGGCAAGCATGATTTCAAATCATCTCCCCACCTCATACAGAAATCATGATGCATCAAATATCATATACAGTTCAAAGATGAAATCCTGACTGGAAATAACCAAAGCAGTATCAACCTTCCAAGTTATTCTATAGGTTATGTCCTCTAAATTGATACATAAAAAGAATACCAAAGAAAATGCATTGAGACCCATCTAACTCCATACTCTGAAGTCCTTAGAGCATACCGGGCGGGGGGGGGGGGGGGGGGGGTTGCATTAAACTTGAAATAACAAGTTGCACTTTTTCTGCCTGAGCTCTCCGATCAAACAATCCCTTCAGCATGTGTTAGGTGGGCCTTTTCATTTGCAAATGACAAGTTCCAATATTTTATTTCATTTCCTCAGCATTAGTAGATATTTTCATTATGAGGAGAATGAATATATTTTAACGTATCAAATACAAAGTTATCATGGGAAGGGGGTGACACATCTTTCAGTGCTCACAACATGAAAAGTAGGCTTGTTTGTACTATCCTGCCACACTTCAAAGAAACTAGATGTTCTATTCATCAAGCTTGCTGGTCCAGACAAAATGACATGCAAGGGCTAAAAAAAAGTACCTTCCCACTAGCTGTAACACGATCTCCATTGTTGAGCTTGATGTATTTCTTGCTCCTCTGTGTTCAGAACATGCAATTAGCTTTCTAGAGAAAAAAACTACTCATTAAAAGAAAAAGGCAGCGTCACTTTCAATTATAAGTACCTTATCCCAATGATATGAAACTTTTTGTTTCTGCAACCCATTCTTGTCATCAGCTACCAAATCTAGAACAGCAGCATCCAACCTAATTTGTGCAAAATGCCAAAAATAAACAATGTCAATAAATGTTAGTATGGTGGGCGTCTCAAGTCCTGATAAAGGAGAAGTGTCGCATTAGGTTGATTGCAAAACTAGTCAATTTAAGATGAATCTTCAATTCTTCGCAATACTGAATACACATAGGCAGTTTGAAGCAAACAAACTGCTGTATTAGAAAATTCTCCTTTTCATTCATCGTTACATACAGAAGAATTTATTTCAAGATATTAAACATGAAATTGGAAAATTTTCTGACGTATTATGATAGCTCCATGGACAAAAATGAAGCTTTGGATGCACCAAAAAGGTCATTCACAAGGTCTCAAGCTAAGGAGATACAAGCTAAGGTTGTTGAGATATCATGGGACAACAAGAAGATGCTTTATTGGGGAAGAACCAAATATCTCAAGACTTGTGGAGAAAATCTGGCCAAGTTCTCCACTTGTTTCATGGTCCAAGTCCAAGATGAAGAAGATTGGATCCCATAAAGTGCCCCAAATTGACTCCTAAGGAGGGCTTTAAGAGGAGCCAAAAGCACGACCAATTGCAAGTTACCAATTTCAAAATAAAAAACACGACCTGCTCACGTCATTGGTGTGTTTCTTGGTCAAAGAGGCATGTGTTTTGACGACCATCCGCCATTACTTCACTTATTTTAGTTTGTGGGAAGTGTGAAATCAATGCTACATGTTTTCCTAGTCAAAGTTCCCATTTTTTTTCCTACTTAGGTTTTATAACTTTTCCTAAAGGACTTGTTGTTCAAAATAGTATAGGATTTGATCTCTTAGCCCTGTAGGACTTTCCAGAAAATAAATTATGGAACCCACACCCCTTAAGTTGATTTTGGAAGGTTGAAGAATGAATCCAGGAGTAGCCACTACAAGAGTTCAAAGGAAAGTCCTCTTAATTCAATTGATTATACTTTCTGTTGAAAGTAACAAAAAGAACACCCCTATATATAGGGGTCAGGGGTGTGAACCTATTCCTTTGGCAAACTGTTGTTGCTAGGAATCAATTAAGAGTGAGTCTAGGGTTATCTTGAAGTTCAAGATTCATTCTTACGTTTCTTGATCCGTTTCAAATTCCATCTATATGTTTCTGTTCTTGTTTTTATTTAGCTTCCACACATTCTTACCTTTATTGATTCTATATTGTACTCTTAACGTGATTGCTGGCATATTATGCTGTATTAGCAGTTCTAAGCTAAACATTAACTTATGATCTTCAACCATAAACACATGAGAACGCAGAAGAAACAACTTCAAGACATGTAACATTAAACTTCTATCTTCCATGCTAACATGTATAATAGGTGAAACAATAGTGAAGCTTACCTTTTTGATTCAAAACCATGGTTTCCCCTCACGGAGAGTCCAGCCTCAAAATGCTGCCAGCAGCGGGATACAAGTTAGATTAGTCACTCCACAAATAAAAAAACATGAAAAGTGTAAGACTCCCAAGCAGGAAGAGAAAAATCCACAGAACACTAAGAATCACATGATTACTGACAATTTCCTAGTTCAGGGTTAATTATTTACCTGATTTGTTGGCACCGCACTTATGAAGTACTCTTCGTCTTTAAAAATCTTTGCTTTCCTTTTAGAACCAGAAACTGTCCAAGTACAAAAGAACAAATCAACAGAAGACCAAATTAATATGAATATAATATCTGCAAAAGAAACAAATAAGCAAACTAATACTGTTCTTTTTCCTCATCTAGACCTAACAGTCTTTTTTTCTTTTCATTTTCTTTTTGATACCGCAGACATAGGCCCCCTCAAACCAATACCCCTCCTCGAGTATCCAACAATACTTTATTCCAATTGCTCCCTTGGTGACTTGAACCTCGAAACTCATGGATTGAAGTGACGCACTTTCTAATAGATATCCCTCCTCACCGTTAAACCTTACAATCATAATTGAGTGTGTTCTATTATTATATTTAAATGATAACTGTGAGTACTTATTCTATGTCCCATTAATGGACTGTGAGTGTTTTTTAAATGATAACTGTGAGGTATTTCATCCTCAGTTAACTGAGAGTAGTTTAATTGAATGAAATACTCACAGTTTTACACCAATGGGCATGTTGGAAAAGTAAGAAATAGGATCATTCTCTCTACTCTAAAAAGACGTTGAAAACCAAACTTGGTTGTTTGGGTGACTGTCGAGATCTTACACAAGAATCCAGAATATGAACAATAAGGTGATATATTGATTACATAAACAGTTTTATCTTTCTTCATCTAAATGGTGCACTGTCTTTTTAAGTCCACTCCATTTGATGAATGGGGAACAATATGTTCAAAATCAAATTATAACAGAGCTCATAACTACACATCTGCCTATTCAATACATCATGTATCAATATGTCTAAATAGATGATTTAATGAGACAGAACCACAAAAACAAAGAGCAAACGAGGACACACCTTGTTTGTCCTTCCTTTTTGAAGGAGTGGGATCAAAATCATCCTCCTGCAATAGAATAGAAACAAAATTCAAATGAACACATTTAATCACCATTTGCAAATTATAAGACCAAATCATATGCTGAGAAGGATTCTTATAACATCATATCAAATAATTAGAAGATAACTCCTCTCCACAAAAAGATAGCTGAAGACAGAACTTCCAACAACTAAACAGTGCCAGCTGCACCATGACGCCATGTCACTTCCCCCAAATACAAGCATGCTTGTTCAGGCAAAGCAAAAAATCACTGTTCTATGGCACTAATCTTCTACTCAGGATACTCTCTTTTTTTTGGGGTACTAAGTTGTATTAGAAAAGCATCATGAAATTTCAGGATACTTTTCAATATATCCACAATTTTGTAGCCTAACAACTCACTCATATTGACTTTTCAGTGAGCATGTGATTTTCTTTCCCTGACCTTTGGTTTCTGTGTTTGACCCATCTTCACATCCATGCATGCCATATCAGCTGGACCATGACACCATGTCAATTCCTCCAAATACAAGCATGCTTGTTCAGGCCAAGCAAAAAAATCACTGTTCTACGGCACTAATCTTCTACTCAGGATACTCTCTCTCTTTTTTTTTTGTAGCAAGTTGTATTAGAAAGGCATCAAGAAGATACATGAAATCTCAGGATACTTTTCAATATATTATAAATTTTGTAGCCTAAGCATCGGTATTACAACTCACTTATTGACTTTTCAGTGAGCATGTGATTTTCCCTGTCTTTTGGTTTCTGTGTTAGACCCATTTGCAAATCCATGTCTGCCATATCCACATTCTTATTTGAAAATGAAAAAAAAATCAAGTAAAAGAAAGAAACTACAGTACCCACCAGGATGCTTTTATTAGAGTGAAGGATATCTTTGCAAAAACTAAGACAAAGAAACCACAACGACTCCCACACACTCCAGCTCATTTTGAACTTCGTACTAAAGAAAATAGCATAAAATGAAGACATACACCCATCAGGAAAAGAATAAGAGTCTGCAGATATTAAACAACTTTTAATACTAACTATTTGACAAGTAACACCCATGTGTTCTTCACCAGGCTAAGGTTTGTGGTTTAACTGGAAATGAAACAACGCATGTTGCGTATATACATGTTCCATTGTGAAAGTTGTGCAGCACCTAAACTTGGTAAACAAAGGGCATCTCATTCCATAATGCAGGAATTTCAAGGGAGTATCTAGGTTCTAAGTCAAAATTTTCAAAAGTTACCAGCATCTAAGAATATCGTGTTACAGACCCATAGAATACTCTGTCCTTTTAGATTTCCTGTCTGTATTATGAAAGCAACTAGAGAGCACACCCAAAGAACATCTAAACAAAAAATCATACACAAAAAGGAGCTTCACCTTTGAAGCGGGAACACTCGAGCGCTGTTGACGAACTTTATTGATGACCTCCTCATGAATAGCTCTTTTCATCTTCATCACATCAACCCATTGATTCTGCATGGGTTATCCAAAATATTAATTAAGAATCACCTCTAAGACATCCTTGGGAATGGGGAAGAACAATGTGCAAGTTGACTAAGAATTCCAGCAACATATAAGTTCCGAAGACATGATGGAAAATATACATCTAACTGGAAATCTTGGAATACATTACCTTTGGTACTACATATACTCCAGAATTAAGCTTTTAACTACTTTCGACATAATGCACCTCAATGTAATAAGAACACAAAATATTTCATGTTAAATAAATACAATATAAAATTTCATATGCGTTCACTCTTCAATTACTCAATCTTCATTACCTTTTTAATTTACCAGCAGTTCAAATTTTACACATTCTTTAACCCTCACTCCCTAATATTATTTTTTTTTTAATGACTGTGGTGTCCGGGCCAGCTTTCACGCACCTCAACTAATTTCAAGGGATACCTGCCACCTCCCACGAGCTTTACATACTAGGTAACTTTCCACCAAGGGTAGGACAGATGGGAAGAATCGCCTAGTGTTTTTGTTTCCACCTAAGACCTCATGGTTCTCAACCACTTCATTGACCAGTAGGGTGTCACCCTTGGGTCTCACCGACTCCCTAAATTTATTAAGTTTCTATGTTTAAGGCCTTTAGCAGCCAATTCATGCTTTGATTTAACAGTTACTTCCCAACTACACACAGAATAGAGTTTATAATTTATTGAAGTTTATTCCACAATAATGAAGAAGGCATTTTCTAGAGGTAGGTTCCTATATATTGTAATTGTGTACAGTGAGGAAAAGACCTTTCAAGAAATGGTCAAATTTTGCGCCATAACCATAAGTACGTATAAAATGGAGGCGAGAAAAGGTGTTCGCAGGAGTGCATTATATGTTTTAATGTCAAGATTCAGGGTCTTGAAAAAGAATTACAACGCTGTGCATGTATATGTACCAACTAGTTAAACCTTCTATTTGACTCTCTACTTGAAGGGCTAAGAAACTCCTTTAGCTCAATAATGAAAGTTAGGGTCGATCGGAGGAGGCCTTACCTCTTAGATGATCCAAGCAAGTCATTAAGCTATTGGATGGATCCTCCTAACTGTAGTTACTTAAGGTCGAGTACTAGACGGGTGAGGCCCAAAGTTATTATAGGTTTCCACTTGAGCTTTCCGTGGCAAAGCAAGTCTACAAGCCACTGCAGTGAAGTTATAGGTCTGATTTCTTTCTCGTATTGAGATCTTATAATGCTATACGCAGCCCTTTTTTTACTTGGAGTCTAAACAAGCACCTTGAAAAACTCTTC
Organism: Solanum neorickii; assembly: GCA_027704865.1. Taxonomy (NCBI): domain Eukaryota; kingdom Viridiplantae; phylum Streptophyta; class Magnoliopsida; order Solanales; family Solanaceae; genus Solanum; species Solanum neorickii. The sequence continues at coordinate 2,752,845 of JAKWJC010000372.1, forward strand.
ATGTTTTTACTAGAATAATCCTGTCCAATTTTCCTGTAGTTCACATGACTGCTTGTTTAATCTATCTAGCCTTCTATATAATTGTTGTGAACTTGCTTCATTCATGACTTGCAAAAAAAAAAATTATGCATGTCTCAACTGTAATTTCTATTTGCTTATTTGTCTATTTCATGGAAGAGAGAAACAAAAATGTAACAGGTGCATGCAGTTTCAATTACTACTACTGTTGAAATTCATACTTGGAAAATACACAGAGAGCATTACATGGAATTGATAGCAAACGAAAAGAAAGAAATGTGGTTATAAAGATAAACATTAGGCATTTGAGGTCGGATAAATTTGACCGAAGGAAGCAAACAAAATTAATTTGCCGTGGATAGTATGCAACTACCTAAACAACATATTTAACATTTTTTTAGAGATAAAGAGTCTTCAGTGGAAGTATGAAGCCAAATTTATGATCTTATTTTATTCTAAATTTTCGCTATCGCACTTTTATAACAATCTAGGAGCTACCCTTCCTTACATGTGATACGTAGAGGTGTAAGATTTGTTCTTTGTAGTTGATTTCTTCATGTCTAGTTGTATCTCTTCTTGAATACTTTAGTTTGATTTGAAGCCAAACATCTCAAATTAATTTTTAGCCCTTAAATTGTAATTATGTCTTCATCTTTATCACAAAAATTGAGCATTTCTTTGTTCCTTACGATTCTGAATAAGTTGTTTTGAAAATATAAAGTTTGTGATGTATGTTTAAGCAAGGTTATCTGAAACTAAAAGGAACTATTGGGAAAGGAACTGTCTTTAAGACTTAAATATACAATTAGAATCTGAATAAGAGGCTTAAACTATAAGAAGAAACAACTGTTTCCAATTTGTAAAACGTGGCTAGGATAACATGTTACCCGTTGCTCTCAATTATCAAAGTGATCGACTTTCTTAATAGCAAAGTCAAACTTATTTTTCCCATTGAGAAACTGTATCAGCCTCTGAAGAACTTTGCACTTCACATCACCCCTTTGTGTTCATTTTATCTAATTAATACTTTTTTGCTTCATATATGTAGAGCATCTCTACCTCCCCGAGGTAGTGGTAAACTCTACGTTCACTCTACCCTCCCCAGACCCCACTTAATGGGACTTCACTGGGTGTGTTGTTTGTTGTTCATAAGTAGAGTTTTTTACGTCAAGAATATAGTTTTCTCTGTGCAATTTTTTAAGTTTTGTGTTGTTGAATATGTACAAAAACAAAGGACTTCAATTTTGTCAACATTTCTAGCCACTTCATTAAGAAAAACATTTCTAGCCAACATAAGCTGAACGAATTACATACACAAGATGATATATATTTTAATTTATTTTTGAAACTGGTAATGGTGTATACAAGATGATATACATATCAACAATTAATGATGAACATGTGACCAATCAATTTTGTTTGCGTTTTCGAGGATTTCTACTGGGTCTGGTTCCTTTGTTAACTTATAAGATTAACTTTCATCATTTTCAGTACGTAGAATTATTTCTTTAACTTCCATTTTATAACTCAAAAAGATTCTTTACTAATATTATGTGATTTTAAGAAGTTTATATTCATTGATATGGGGTATGTGAGCACGTGTCCAGATACTAGTCAGAGAACATGATGTGTTAGCCAATAGGAGAATAAACACAAGCTGCATTCAAAAGAGACCATATATTATAAAAGGAATCTGAAGTTCTCCATTTTCTAGTTGACATAATAGCAGCTAACATAAAAGATAAGAAGTTTACTTGTTTTTTTGACTTAGCGGCTTCACCTTCAGCTTCCAGGATTGTCTGCTTAGGTCTATAACAAGATATAATGTTAAAGAACAGAAATAATATCATTCCTCCATGGACAACATAACAATCAAAAATATAAAAGGACTTGTAGAATAACCTGAAGGCCTTCAAGCGTTCAGAAAAGGCCATTGCTGATAATTCATTACCACGGAGGTCATTTTTGAACATTGGATGCAACCCTTCGCGGGGTAGGTCTTTTACTCTTTTAATGGACTCTTTAGAAGGCTTTGATTTTGTCTTTGAGTACAACCCAAATGCTTTAGTACATGGCCTTTGCAGAGTTTCTAATTCAGTTGAATGATCAATGATTTCCCGAACTCTATCTGAGAGGAGATCTAGAACAGTTTGTGGAAAACGTCCATAGACAGTTTCTCCATTGGCAACTGCTTGATCTATTTTGGACAGGACTCCATCCACATCTTGTAAAACCTCTTCCTCAGTTGGTGCAGCCCTGATTGGTTTAGATAGAAAGAGATGAAGATCTAACAAATAAGCCATGTCGTCGGATGTGACAAGAGAATATGCAGTGCCAATACGACCAGCCCTTGCAGCTCGCCCAACTCGATGAACAAAAAGTTTAGGTTTGGTAGGAAAATCAAAGTTGATAACATTATCAAGCAGTGGAATATCAATTCCTCTAGCAGCCACATCCGTCACAATGAGCACCATGGTCTTTCTTGCTCTAAATCTAGAAACATGAATTTTGCGAGCATCGTGATCCATATCACCATAACAAACAGAAGCTTCAACGCCCTCTTCTCTTAAAAGAATGTTGAGGAACTCAACATGATACTTGGTGGAAACAAAAACTATAGTCTGCTGATCAGAAGTTATTTGTTCACGAATCAGATACAGAAGTGCAGCATGCTTCTCCTCCTGTCTTACAGTGAAAAATGCAACCTTCAAGTCTGGACTTATCTTTGTATCCAAATCAAGCCTCACAAGCTGAGGGTCTCGAAGCCCAGCCTTAGCAAATTCAGCAAGGGCACTGGGTAAAGTTGCACTAAAAAGCAGAGTCTGGCGATTCTCACCTAGATGGGTGAGAATTCTATGCAATTGCTCAGCAAAACCCATGCTAAACAAACAATCAGCTTCGTCAAAAACAACATATTCCACAGTGCGCAGTGACATATCATCAACCTCAGATAAATGGTGCATGAGCCGACCAGGAGTTGCAATTATAATATCAGGACTTTGTGCCAATTCTTCAAACTGGCTTTCCATACTATCACCACCAACCAACAAACTAACCCTAATATCTGCATCAAGGATTAAAAAAAATCAGCTTTTACCATTTGAGGCTACAGGTAATTCGACTAAAACTCATGGCACCAACACAAAAAGAGGTAATTCTAACAATCTTCCCTCCTTTCTTTTGTTACATCACACAAAATGGGGACTTTTAGTCCTTAACCGAAGTATGTATTTAACAATACTATACAAAATATTAAAAAGTAACAATAAAAACAAGCATTGTATAGGTAATAATTATCCAAACAAGACGAAGACGAGAGGAAAAAGCAAAGCACCTGTGAATCGGCCAAGTTCTTTGGTAAACTTAAGTGTTTGAAGCGCCAAATCCCTAGTTGGAGAAAGAATTAGAGCTCTAACACCAGCTTGAGGCACATGCTGCTTCAATTTCTCAAGCATAGGCACAAGGAAAGCCGCCGTTTTACCAGAACCAGTACGGGCCATAGCAACAACATCGAATCCAGATAGTATAAGTGGCATTGTCTTACGCTGAATAGGCGTAGGAACTCTGTAACCTTTTCGTTTGATTCCTCTGAAGATATTAGAGCTTAAACCTAATGACTCAAATCCTCCTGATTTTGCCTTCTTCTTCTGCTTCTCTCTACGTTTAAGCTCCGCTTTGGAGCTAACCAGAATCGCCATTGAAGAGTTGGAAGCGAAGAAAGTTTTGGTGGCTCACTGGAGAAAAGAATGAACAGAGGGTTTTTGGACCTAATTCTCCTGGGTTTTGTAATTTACGATTTTATCATTCTTTTAAATTTTATATTTTTTTGAGCTTAATCCTAGTATGCCCTATTAAAGGCAACAATAAAACAAGAGTTAAAATGTAAAAACATGGACTCTTAATTTTAATTACCATCATCGTGTTATCAATCACTATAATCGATTAGTATAGCTATTATTCATTGTCATTATCAGTTATCACCATCGATACGATTAATGCTTACTATGACACGTTTGTCACTACAACTATCATAAACCATCACATATTATCACCATTAATATGTCAATTACTAACATTAATAAACTTCACTTGTTAATATGGCTCCTTCAGTATCACGTCAATCAATACAATATCAACCACATATATCATAAAAGGCTAAAAAAATACCTCTGAACTATTGAAAATAGTTCATATACACCCTTAAATTATATTTTGCTAAAAAATACTCTTTCGTTAAAGTTTTGAGTCACATTTATCCTTAAATATTAACAAAAGTTCATATACCGCATGGCCTAAAATCTTTTGTATTATTAGTTTACATAAATTGAATAAAAGAAATTTTGTAAGACTATTATAAAGATTTGTTACACTTTATTTTTTTGGGTTCAGATTTCATTTGTTCGATTTTGGTTGTAGCCATTTGCATCTTAGTACTATGAGTGGTAATCACAATTATTATGGACCAAAATAAATGCTTGGAATCATTTTAGTACTTAGATTCCTATGTGATATGATAGAGGCAGCAAAATAGGACAAAAAATAAAGGGATAAATAAGAAATCTTTAAGTAAACGCAAAAAAAAAAAAGGATAATTTACATGTTTTAATCGAATACTGAGAATAAAATTTGATGTGAACTCACATTAATCGACATTCAAAGTGGATATCAATTTTTAAGGTGAATTTCTTAAAAAGTATCGTAATTATGGCGAACCAAAGGAGTTTTAATTTTTATAAGGAATATAACTTTTTAAAAATATTTTGAGTTGTTATATTATACCCATCATTTCTTTTTTGTATCACTCTTTTTCTTAGTCAATTCAGAAAAGAATAACATGTTTGTATGTTTACTAATAATTTAACTATATCATAGACTTGTTAAGTAGTTGGCTAAAATCGATAAAGTGATAAAATGATAAGTACTCTTTCATCTTTAATCAATAATCCCGAATTCGAGTTCATCTTGATACAAAGTCATCTTTGATAAAAAAAAAAATGTTCTATCCTAAATATAGAACTTAGAATGTTTTATCCTCAATAAGTCCTTTTGAGAACTTATCACTTTACTCCGATCTGTTAGTTTATTTTATTTAAAAAAAATATTTGATTATAAAATACTCATTTTACTTTTAATGAAATATTTTTTATAATCACACCTTATATTATATCACAAGTTTTTAAAAAATCTTTATTTCTTAAGCATTGCACCCAATCAAATACCTTCACAACAAATTAAAACGAAAGAAACATTATTTATAATATCTTATTCAAATATATATATATATATATATATATATTATTAAAAGAATATTAAATTCACATAACATTAATAATTTAATTTTCGTACTACGAAATCATGTCCTATAAATGAAAGAAAGGGACATGGCTATAGCTTTTCACAGAATCGTCCTTGCTCGAAAGTATACCAAATTAACCATAATGTCTTGTGTCTACGATAATAATAATGTAAATAAATTAAGGCCAAAATACATATTAATTACCTTTTTCTTTATTCTAATTGTAAATGCCGTGTTAAATATATTTTTTTAAGCGTCTTAATTTAACTCTGAATAGATTGAATCGATAGATTCAACATAGATTTGTTATGAAATATGTTTTCAGTAGTTATCGAACATTACATAATAAGTATACCAAAATTAATATCTCAATAACAAAATTTATACCGATTTTAACTTAAACCAACAATCAAACACAAGATAAAATGTGATTCTAGTATTTTTTATATTTTACCTTTGTACTGTTTGTCAGGGCTAGGCTAAACCATGATGTTGTGTTACTACGCTTTGCCTCTCCCTTCACTATAAAAATCTCGCTCCTATTCTTTAAGAAAAAGAAGATGAAAACTGAGCTTGATTATCAATGGATGGGAAGGACGAAGTGGAACTTTGCATAAAGTGAAGATCGTTGGGGGTGAGTAGAAATGAATTGTTTTTCATAAATAGTAAGATTGCATCCCCGCCCAAAAAAAAAGACTTGTTGCTTGAATGTAACTATTCAATCAAAATAAAATATTACAACTATAACATACACTTTTAGAGAAGTATTGAAAATATCCTTAAACTTGGTATGGATGATCAGTTTCGTCCTCAAACTATTGACAGCCTTAAAAACACTCATCCACTTGAATAACTGAACTTACACATACCTCTGATTAGCCAAATGACATAACAAGTGGTCTCTACTCTCAAACAGCTCTTGTAGGAGTGTCTGACTCTTAATAAAATGTCAACAAAAGTGCTGAATATATTCCTAAACTTGCCAAATCAGGAGTGTATTTAAGTTTACCTAGTCAAGTAGAGAGTAAAGGCTATCAATAGTTTAGAGGCAGAAATAACAATTCATGCCAAATTCAGGGTGTTTCTCTCTATATTTTGGTTTCAAATTCATAGGAACAGAAGAGGGCTCGACCAGATAAGGCGATGAGAGTAAGAGGATCCTTTCGAACAAAATCATTAATATGAATAGCCTAATCCCGATTTTTCGAATCCCATTGTCAAGGACTAAAAACACAATTGATGTATAGAAGGGGGGAAAAAAAGAAATCGTATCGAAGTTATCAATATTGTGGATGGTCACGTTCTTCTTTTGCAGGCAATAATGCCTTAGGTCACGTTAAAGTTGAAGTCCTTTTGTATGTTGCAAGTTGAGGCCAGTAAGAGTTAGCTTCATCTGTCAACATAAACCTGTACCAGAAACCCTATCAAATTGTAGTATCTTTAGCTCATCTTTAATCCAAATCCTGTTCTCCAGTTCTCCACTTACTATAGAAACAGAAAAGTATGGAACTTTGTGGTCCTCACATATTCGTTTTTGTTTAATAATTGCGGTGTTGTACACATCTCGACTAGTTCCACAAGGTAATATGACTATGATGTTACTTCCCACTAGTTCCGAGTAACTCAATCTATCCATCAAAGCTTAGATAAATGAATGTGTTTTTGCCTTTTAACAAATTTTAAACCTGAGACCTCATAGTTCTCATCTCACTTCATTGACCACTAAGTCATACCCATAGGTGTGTGGCGTGGTCCACACATATTCTCTCCCTTCTCTTTCACCTTTATTGCTAAACTTCACATTATTAATCTACATATATATTCTTGTGCTCCTCACTCTAGTTTTCCTCAACTTGTTTCTTTTTCCCCCCTTCAAAGAGATGGAAAATAACAAATGGGAAGGGAAGAGAAACATGGAAGAGGATGATGATGAGGAAGATGAAGATGTTGTAGAGGATACCAAAAGGAAGAGGGTCTTGACTCGCTCTGGAAGGAAGGTATCCACGGCAGAGGGGTCAAGGCAACCTTCCTGTCAAGTTGAGGAATGCACTGCAGATATGGTGAATGCTAAGACATACCATCGCCGCCACAAGGTCTGTGAATTTCATGCAAAGGCTCCAGCAGTACTTATTGATGGACTCCAACAGCGTTTCTGTCAGCAATGCAGCAGGTTCAGATACTCTGATCTTTCAATATGCAATTTCAGTTTAACTTCTAAATACACTCATCAGATCACCTTAAAGATAACTAACAAGTAACTTCCCATTCAAGTTACTTGGAAAAAACGTAGTTAAAATTACTCTCTGTAGGGGTAAAATGCATTTATATGCACAGTTTAGAGTGCACACAGACAGCCATTTGGCATACAAACAAGCATTTCACTTTACCAATGACCATAAAAGAACAATTTTTTTAGCTAGAGGTCTATTATATCTACATCAAAGATCTTTACCTGCAACAAGAACAAAAATAGTGGCACAAAGTTGCAAGGCTGATAATTCTTTTCTCACATTAAGCACACGTACTAGTTTTCGGGTGAAAAGCAAATTCATCAATATTTTCCCATTATGCTGCTTATAATAATGTAATACCTTCATGAAAAGCTCAGTCTATGGTTGGTGAGGATAAAGAGCCTCTAGATTCACATAGCATGGAACCTACGTGTCGGATCCTCCAAAAATGCATTACTTTTGGAGGATTCAAAACACACCTATCAATATTTTTGAAGAGTATTAACAACATCATGGAACCAAAGCCAAATCAGAACAACTATTTTAACTGTGATTTCTTTTGTATGAATTTTGTTGTGCTCGGGGCTGCTTTAAATTTAAGGTGAAGGAAATTTAAATGAAAAATATATGGAGAACAATCTGTCAGTGGAGTCTCAAATGGGGATTCTTTGCCGTCCCCTGCTTTTTCCGGCAGGCAGGAAGCCTTGACTGCTGATTCTCCCAAGTCCCTGGTGAGATTGATCACATCTGATACTGGTGTATTCTCAGAATCACCATCATTTCCTATAAAGACGGATAAAACATTACTACTATGGAGAAAAAAATATTTTCTCTACTTTCAAACGGGACCGTTGCACAATTCTCTATTCCCAAACGAAGATTATATTGGGGTAACCTAAAGAAGATTCCCTCTTTTCCTATAAAAGTATGTATCCTCTCAATTATGAAACTCAGTATGCACCACAATAATTTTACTGATTTTCTAAGCAGCTGCTTTCCTTTTGCAAAGTCTCGGCATAGGTAAAATATATGTACTGAAAACTCACAATGGTCTGAGTATCTGACAATTGAAACATGAAATAGAGTAAAAACAGAAATTAGCAAGGACAGAGAGCTTTTCTCCCTGCACCATTTCCCTTAGTGACTAGAAAAGAACCAATCAGAATTTACTTGAGGTGATTTTTCTTGCTCTATTTTGTTCCAAGAATGTGACATCTTGGTTCTCTTGCATCCTCTCAGAACTACTTATGGGAAATTTCATTTTTTTTTTACATTATAAATAATGGTAAGCAGATTTCATCAGTTGGCGGAGTTTGATGATGCAAAAAAGAGTTGCAGGAGACGGTTGGCAGGGCACAACGAGCGCCGCCGTAAAAGTGCACAAGATTATCCAGGAGAAGGGTCAAGTTGAACGGGCACCTACTAGTGGACTGATGAGAACTTAAGCTCCCTCTGAAAAATATAGAGTTTATCACGCTCTCTCTCTTCTGTCATTTGCCATATTTCCTTTTTAACAAAAAATGTTATCTTCAGGTATGCATAAAGTAGTAATTTCATTTCATTTGAAATGAAAATAGTACGAAAGAATGTTTCATTAACTTTTGTCTGTTGGTACTTCGATAGTTTGTAGACCGAAAATAAAGCTATCCTGTGTTTCACATGTATGTTGCTTGAAGACTACCCTGTTGGACATGTCATCTCACACTACAAAGTTTCTTTTATTTTTTTAATTACCCTTACTTTCCTGACAGAGCTCGAGTCTAGTATAAAAATGCTTTCCACCTTGCTACGAGAAACTAAAGACACTCGGAGAACACTCATTTGAAGAGTTAAGAAGGAAAAAAACAAACTGAGAGAACCACAAGGCTGAAATTAAATATAATCAGATTATCTCATTAAGAAAGTAAACATGATTGTGCTAAACTAGTAGCACGGCAGATGGCATATCAAAAGAAACATGCAGACCTTGCTACGAGCCTCTAAAGCTTTAAGCCAGCAGGCAACCAGAATAAATATTGGCAGCAATCAAGATATCTTACTAGTTGAAATCACGCTTGATTCCCAACAGTTTGGCAGACAGCTCCCATGTAACAATTGCAGCTGCATTAGCAGGAAACGCTCTCACAATTGTAGGACCTAGACCCATATAGCATCCTCTAAGACCAGATCTCGCATATATCTACCATAATAAACTGAATCAGGCATTTCATCTAGTATTTCAAGTTCCAAAATACAAGAGATTATGGTAACTACCGATTTTAAAACACGAAACGGGTTTCTCGTATGGTTTTTCTCTGGGGTAGTTTGAATTATAGTTTTTGCTACATCCAACGGCAGAACTGCTGACCAGCACTGAAAAGAGAAGATGCACAGAATTAATTTGTGTATAGAATATCCACATGGAAAGTTTACAAACAGCATAGAACCAAGCAAGGAAAAGAAAGAGAAGTCATTAAGAAAATGAATTCCAACCAAGAATACTCACTGCTATACCGCCAAGACCGCCACTCATTATTCCAACTCCAATATCAATCAATTGGCTAGACTCGGATGAAGCACCTTTACGTTGTAGATGCAAGTGATAACGCACATATTCATATGTACTAAAGAAGACAGCGTTTCCGAAAGATTCTCTTAATAAGGTTGTGAAGCCTCCTCGAAATATGCCTGTGATCTGGAAGGATCTTTGTCAGCTTAAATGCACACCAAAAGGCAAATTTGCGTAGATCAAAAAATTTCTCACCCCTTCACATTTTACAGTTTTAAGGGCACACTCAAGAGGACCACCATATCTACTGGAGCTTGGTAACACGGAATCAGCACCCTGAACTTGCATCCTACACTGGCATCATAGATATAATAAGGATGATACTTCCAAGTAACTCTAAAGCAGGATGTTATGAACCCTCACATCACTTACCTTCACCAGTTCTGATGGACATAGAATGAAGCTGATAATAGCTCCTCCAAAGGCAGCTGAAGGAACTATCGCTTGAGGCTGGGGCTTACCTCCATCAGGTCCACCCTTTAAAGCAAACACAAAATGTTCGTCATTGATAACAAGAAACTGAGATGTTGTCACAAAAGCGCCGAAGTTCCAAGATACTGTTAACGGTTGTGAAAGTAGTTGCCTTTCAACATAAACTAGTCATAAACAATCTTTGAATCGAATCACAGCGTAAACTCATTGCTCGATGAACATTGAACTAACCTGCAGCAATATTTTTGTTTGGGAGTAAATGCCAAATACAAGTGAGCTTTCAAAGGCCATGCCAATGAACGAAGATGTAGCTCCTCGATAGAGCCCCTTAACCTGCCACAGAAAATTGCAGTTCAGGTCCCTCAGAAACATGAAAAGCAGTCCCATACAAGGAGGAAAAGTTCCCAAAAATAAGAAAAGAAAGATAATTGCAATATAAACAACAATAGTTGACCTTTTGTGATGTGCTCAATGAAAAAGGTATAAGATGAGTCTACAAGCAAAAGTATAAACCTCAATTTCTTTGAAGAAATAGAAGCTAGGTTTATTGTATAAGAAACAGGATTTGGCGGGCAAATCAATTTTACTTGACAAACAGTCAAGACGATACTTTGGCACTTATGTAGAAAGCCTCAAGGGAGCTCTGTTTAATTAGATCCATTTACTACATACTACTTCAGTAACCAGAAACTTAGATAAACTTTCAAGGGAATAGGCAAATACAATCATAACTCATAAGCTCAGGAAAATGTTCATGAATATAACTATGTACAAGTAAAGATATATGACATTTAGTATAGAGAAGACAAGGCTTATCGGGGATGGGGCTTCAAATAATGGAATCACTCTTATGTTTGATTGGAATTTCAATATCCGCAAAGCAGTTGAGTCAAGTAAAGAGATTATACGTTCCACCAACTAAACAACATTTCAACAAACAGAACGGGAAAAACTCAAAGTTGGATTTTGGAAGAAGTTGAGAGACATACTCCTTCAGTTTTTAATATTCGAGCAGCACAATGCAATCCATTCTTGTACTTTATTCCACGAGCTTCCGTATTGTGTTTCTGGAGCTTCACCTGATAAATGCATTTCACATAACTCCATCGGTAAACCCACATGAAGTCACAACAACCTCCAACACCCGAACAAGTATACTATCTATGTCATATTATTAAGATCTTCTCGAAACATAAATTCTTCCATCTGGCATAGATAACCTTATACTCTGCTTCAGCCAATACCTTACCCTATTTCCTAGAAACCTTTATTCAGAGGCAGATGCAACCTTATAGCATCGGTTCATTTCAACCAGGTACTATTCATGAAAAGTATAAATTTATGCGTGAAACACTGTGACTAAGATTGCAACAATTAGTAGGTTTGAACCCATAACTTTTAAAATATGATAGGTTCAAAGTTAAAAAGTTGAATTCATAGAGTTTAAGTTTTGGATCTACCTCTGCCTTTGGTAAGACTTTCAACTAACAAATTAAGGCATGTAAAGAGAAAAACTATAAAAATCAACTTTCTTTTTTTGTTAACCGTGGTGTCAAGATCAACCTGTGTAAACCTCGACTAATCCCACAAGATATTTATCACCTCTCACCAACAATATGTACCAGGATTTGAAACTGAAACCTCATGGTTCTCAACCAATTTCATCGACCACTAAGCCAACCCTAGGAATGGTTGCTACAAATTTATACCTTCAACCAAACATAGTATAAATCTAATCCCAAACTTAATAATGTAATATCCAACTTGAGATTATTTCATCCCACCTGCTAAACTAGCGTAAGAGTTATAATCCTAACTAACGGGATAATTTAGTTTGTGTGTACCAAATGAATGAACTGCTTAACAATCAACCATCCCTTTTTTGATTAATACGCTAAAAGAACTTCTCAATGAATCTAGAGTCAAAATTTTGGTGCACCTAGCCATCTATACTAAGAAAACAGCAAAAACCCAGATGCAAAATTTGTTCAACTCTACCAAATATGATAAAATTCGAATTGCATTCATTCACAGGATAATGCAAATGGGTATTTCCATAAAAGCTTGGAGTAGTAAACGAACCTTGACGGTATCAAAAGGGTGACCGGTAATGACAATAGCAATACCGGCCATGAGCCCAGCTACATACTCCTTGTACCCCGAATTCCCATTCATCTTCTCCATTGCTCCAACTCGAGAATTTTGCTATTCTCCAGTTGAGCTGGGTTTTTCAAAGGGTTTTAGCTTAGTAAATCCAACAATTTGCTCGCTCTCAAACTAACACCGTGTTTGGATGGATGTTCTCTTATATAGAGTGAAAACATCGTGTTTGTGTTTTTTTGGTAATATAAAGTAGAGTTGAATTTGTAAAGACAATCAGCCCTTAACTCAACCCAAAAGTCAGCTCGAGATTTGTCCCCCATTCTTTTATGGCATAATACATACATATATCAAATTTGACTTCAAATTTTAATTTTGATCTCAAATTTTCATATTGCACAAATAGACACTTTAATTATTCTATCTTTCAATAAATAAATACGTGATTTTTGGAGCCAAAATGCGTGAAATGCAAACGCTTCCACGTGTATTAGTGAACCAATCAGTGACTGCCAACTAACTAAACATTTTACATGTCATTTTGAAACTAAAAAATAAATAAATTAATTTTAATTAATATAAAAGAAATTCATTAAGGGTAGAATTGTCGTTTCAACATTTTTCAACCCTTGTGAGTCTCGAAAATTACCCCTCACTCGCGCAAAATTTGTGCATTTCAGGCATTTTGCCAAGTAGGAATCGCGTGTTTATTTATTGAAAGATGGGATAGTTAAAGTGTCTATTTGTGCACTATGAAAGTTTGAGGTCAAAGTTAAATTTGAAGTCAAGTTTAGGGTCCAATATATATATTATACCTTCTTTTATTGACGTAGAAGATATGATATCTGAATCTAAATCGATCCATAAAATGTTAGATTCGTGAGGAAAAATTTGTTGTCTAAATCCATATAAAAAGACCAATTTCCTACTCCTCTTCCAATGTGAGATTTCTTGACAGATTTTTGACTTTTTGCGAATAATTTAGAGTGTAAGAACTTCTTTAAAAAGTTTGAAAAATTTTAAATTCAACTTCGAGATGAATTTAGTTCAAAGGATGAAAAAAGGTGGAAACATTTCATGATCTAACATGTCCAATAGTTTCATAAATATGTTTTAACTTGATCTCAAGTGACATCCAATTTTAATATGCATAAATCGATATTTAAATTTGTATAAAAATTAAATAAATAGAACACTCGCCGTCTACGTGGCTGAGAAAGCTGCTAACATTCTTAATCCAAATTGCTTGCGTGGCTGTTTATCAAGAAGTTAAAACCTATCCCTTTTGTCATAGTAATTATACGTCCAAACAATATTACTATTTACTACTATGAAGAAATTAATTTTTTTAAAAAATATTCATCAAAAGTTGAAAGTGAAACTTCGATAGGAAGATTTTTTTTTATGTATAAAGTGAAAATTTCCCTTTTGATAGTGGCCATTGAATGCCAGATTCTCATACAAGATTAGTTGGTTCCTTTGTTCCTACAATTAACAAATGCTATACTTTTTCTAAAGGTAGAAATTGACAGATTTTAAAGCACATTCAAAATAGGAACAAATTGGATTGGTACCCTTATTTTTCGTCAAAGGAGGTTTGGATGAACCCTCTTTTGGTATCCTAGCTCGCCCACGATACAAGGTGTACAAAAAAGTCCATCGGAATATCGGTCTTTTAGATCTTAAGATCACACCAAAAGGCGAATAATTGAGTCTTACGTTCTCATCTAACGTCTCAGGTTTCTCCTTCCAACTGGCCGCCTTGCTAGATCATTCACCTTCTCCGGCTTGTAAAGGCTTCATCCCCTGTTCTAAAAATGAACGAATGTAGGTCAAAAAGTGAGATAAAAGCACACATTTGCCATATGCAGGAATAAAGGATTAAGTATTACCAGTATCATTACTACAGATAAAGCATCTGCTGAATTATAAAGCTGTGGAAGTTGTAGCTCTACGGATTTGCTATCCATCCAAAGCAGGACGGAGTCTAAGTCTTCGAAAGTATATGCAGATGGCCATTGAATTCTATGAAATTGACTCTTTCCATATGATAAGGACAGTATCATAATTCATACCCTACTCATTACCTTCTTAAGTAGCTGAGTTACTCTGTCTATCTCCGGCAATCCCTTCAAATAATGACGCCCCAGAAGCTTCCATTGCTCCAGCGAGCATATTGCGACATTAGGATCTACTGCTTCCTGAAACACCTGCTTCCAAGGAAATACGTCCAGTCCAAGCATATAGATGGAGATTTCATTTTTCTGCAATTGCACATATTAAAACTTACAGAAGCAGAGAATGAGTAACAAAACAATACCATCATTCATTAAATCTTTGAATTCATAGCTTTTGTAAAAACTTGCAATAAATACATAAATCTTATGCAGCTTTGATTAACAACTCAATGCTTCATGAAATAGCTACAGGGCCAAAAAGACTCTGTCCAACTTGGTTTAAGTCACCAGTGAATGCATCGGATATGTCCATAATATCGCACTGCTTTTGTCAGAGTAACCTCCCATAAGGTTAGCATGTCAATACTGTAGAGAAATAGTGTAGCTATGATAACCAAAGTCATATGGGTCAACTTGTATGCACCATGATTATGCCGCCGACTAACCATTATCTAATAATTGTCTGAACAAGCAACTGCAGAAACCTGAACCTCCGCGCCCCTAGTGAGGAACTGCAACTGTTATAAATGCAAGAATCCCCCATGCAACTACGTAAACTTTAACAGCATGTTGCAAATAAAGGATGATCCTCCCACAGCGACGAGGTAGATGTCTCTTAGCTGGGGTGATCTATAGTTATCTCTAAACCTCCGTGCTCTGGTGCAAAGACACGATCAAAAGCAGGCTTGCCTGCTCTTCTATTCTCTGTCACAAACTGCAGTTACTAGTTCATTTCATATAACTAGCACTAACCAATATCTAACCGCTAACACTAAGTTGATTGGAGCAACATCTTAAAAGTACAAATTCCCTTCAAAGCCGGGATGAAAGACGATAAGTACTTCCTGTAATCCTATTGAAAAAGAACCAAACACTTCGCTAAGTTACTAAACTTTATATTTGTTTTTCTTCAAAAGCACAATCTTCTCCCACTCATTTTCCTTTATCTACTAAAATATTTTAGTTCCCTAACTTTGAAAACTGAAAACGGCATGGACCAGACTCTAGTCATGCAGCCTGTTGCGAGCTAATGAGACCTCAATCCCGAAGCCTTCAAAGTATTCTTTAAGTACGTGCCTCTATTTTTATGGGGAATTCACTGCTAATAGATCTCGCTAGTGTCCCTCTCCTTCCCTTGCAACCTTCTGATTAACCGGAGTATATAATGACAGTGTCAGGGTGTGAGCACCGGGTCATGAGAGTACCTAGTAAACATCAGATTAAAGCTTCATGGATGATTAGTGGTCTCCTCCATGACCTTTTGCATCTAAAAGCATCTTCAATGCCAGAGAATCCAATGAGGGGAAAGCACAGAGGTAAGTATGCCAGGAGCACTAATCTAGTAGTTGACTCTAGCGAAGATGATGACATTAGCAAATTATTTTTTCAGCCGAGTCCCCTCACCCATATCCACACATGGATCTGTACCGAATCTTAAAATATAGGTCATAGAGGATCCAACCTCTGAATCCACACCCGAGCCCAAGTAACTTGGGGAGGATGCCTAAGTCCACAAAAGCAGGCCATCGGTCCAATTCCCAATCAATGTGGGACTCTAACACCTTCCCTATTCTACCATGTTATGTTAGATTTCTTCTCATTTTTCATCTAGAAGGATAATTTTCCAAAATCCTCAAATCAAAGCAGTCATGATTAAAGTCACCAGCCACTTTGGGGTTCAAATTGAAGGTAATTTATTTCCATCATTCCAAGTCTTGGTAAACAAAGTTACCAGGTACCTGTGCTGGTGGGAGATAGTAGTAACTTTGGAATTAGTCGAGGTGTGCACAAGTTGGTCAAACACCATGATTAAAAAAAGAATAGTTCTATTAATGTGACTGAAAATTCCCGATGAACAAGTGATATGCAAAAAGTAGAGAACCTACACAAGTTGTTCTCTACAACTAGAGCACAGTCCTCTATGCTTAACTAAGACATTATGGGGTAGATGATGTTCTCTAGAAACTTTAAAACAATCATTCATCTTTAGGAAATATACTCTACCTTTTTAAAATCTTCTTTCATTCAAAATGGTCTATGTAACAACCAAGATAGCTATAGACCCATCTTCTTCTCCTCACTCCGCGTCTCAAATCCCAATTGACATCATATCTCTAATAGCATTGGCATCATTCACATGAGCTACGATCCACTTTTTTTATTTGTAATGGTATTTATTTTTCAGTAAATTACATGTTGACTTTTTTATTCATCTACACCTTTCATCACAATTCACAAGAGTTCACGCTTTAACTATTCTTCTAGCTTAAAGCCCTACAGACACTCCAATTTGGTTATGCTTCACTTTGACGTCACAGATCCAAACAAGTGAGGCATGGTTGCATGCATTACTTCACACTACCGCTCTAAAGTCCTTTGATGCTCACCAATTTCAACTAGCACCACCACCATCTCCAAAGTCATAACAGATCATATAGTAATCATCCTTAGAAAGTGAAGATGTGAGTATTTGACCACCAAGAATATTCTGTTGATGGTAACAGCCACTGTACATTCATGATGGACTGTTAAGCAGTAACAAATCACAATTATAAATATAAACATTGAATATTGAAAAAATTGATTTCAAAAGAAATTTCATAAGCGAAGAAAGATGAGGCTAAGAAGGAATTGATAGAGGTGTGTCGAGAAGTTCAATATCTTCTTGATCGAGAAAATGATGTTGCTTGCACTTATGCCGCGGCCATTTCTACGGGTATACAAAGTCTTATATTGCAAGGTGAACAACGAATACATTGACAAGAAAACCTACTCTGATAAACAGACACATACATAAAGAAAGTAATCAGCAAGAGTAACACACACAAGTTCACTCACTACAAGCATGTTATTTTTAAGCTTCTTAGCTCCATTTATATAAGTTTCTTATGTTTCATTATTCTTCCATTGCTTTATCATATGTTATTTTAGGACATTACCAACTTGAGCATGGAAGTGACGCCCAAATAGGTGGGCGTCCACTCACTTTTTTCCTTTTTTTGAGTGGTCACTCTGCAAGGATGCAATATGCATACACAACAGATGCAAAAGCAGGACATCTAACACCAACATATGCAGTTTGCAAGAATAATCATCCTGAGACATGCAACAACTTTCACTCGTTTCAAGCTCGGGTCCCATCTTCCCAATCATCCCATTTCACAGGCGGCAAGCATTCCATCTCAATCATAAAAAGAGTAATAGGTTTTATTTGTAGGTTCCTCTACTTCAGGCTCTTCCGAGGGCCTTTTTTTTTAGGTGAGGTTCTATAGTTTGATGGTTACGTTAATGTCTCCTCTCCCCTTCACTGGTAGCTAGGAAAGATCATGTTCAGTCGTCAACAAACTCTATCGTTTCCATTCAACAAAAGGGAAGTTGTCCTATTAATCAGAAACAAAAACATGATAACGATGGTACTGAATGCCCCATAACATTGTCCATACCATTAACCAGGCTTCATAAAAAGCAGGGATTAACTAATACTCCTACAATTATCCAAAAGAAACAGGGGTCTAACTACTAAATCGGAATCAACAGTTTTTATCATTAAACTGTACACTGTTAAGTATTAACACACTGATATAGTTGACGAATGCAGCGAAACAATGAAAATGTAGATACTAGGTCATTTCTTCTCATCTCTCCTGGCCTTGGTAGACAAAGTTACCAAGCACCTACAGAGCCCCGGACACCACAGTTATAGAAAAACAACTATGAAAATGTACACAATAGTCTAATATCCATACCAAAAGATATAGCAACAACAATGAGTAATAACATAAATGTCGAAAGAAACGAACTTTTTTTATGATCTACATCCTCGAATGGAGCTGATCCTTCGCCATTTTCTTCTTCAACCTCAACTTTTTCGTACTGTTCGTCCTCCTTAACTGAGAATTTGTGTATCAGGACTGAGTTATTGGTTAGTGAATCAGCCGCCGTAACCATGATGGCATTGTTGTCGGAGGGACGTTGAATCTGGTAGCGACGGGGCGGCGGATGATGGCGGCCCTAATCATATACTGTTTATTCATCAGAAATATTTTTGTATGAACAGAGAAAATTTTAAGGGGTTGTTTGGTTGCAACAATTAGTTAATTGTCATGAAATTTATGTATTATTTCATGTAAAGTTTAATTATTCAAATATTCATTACATAGAATATCAAAATGTCAATATTTTAGCATTTAAGAGGACTCATTATCAACAATTTCAATATTTAGTAAAAATGTCATTTTAGTTTGTTATGTATCTTATTTATGTTTTTATTATTTATTTTTATTTAAAGAATATAATTATTTAATAACAAAAAGGAGAAAATTAAGGGGACAATATTTCAAAAAAAAAAAGGCAAGCATCCTTAATTTTCTCATCAGTTACATTTTCAAATAAAATTTAAATTTTGTTTTTTTTTTCTCCAGAATTTTTATCTTTTTAAAATTATATTCATTCCACAATATATTCTATTTATATTTATTATAGTTTTTTATTAGTTTCTATTCATTCCAATAGGTATGCCGAATTTATCTATGTAGTCATTTAAGAAATATATTTGTATTTTCATATATTTTTTCCCTATATAGTTATTTTTTTCTTCAAAAATCCTGTATGTATTCATTTCAATAAGTATTTTATTTGTATTTGTATTTATTCTAGTTTTTATTTAGAATTTTGTATAATAATATATAAAATACAAAAAATTAGTATGATGAAAAAGTGAATGAAATATAAAATTGAAAAGAAAAAATTGAATATTTGGTGTACTCATTCTTAAATAAAATACATAACTAGTTAACATACCTTTAGATTAAATATAAATTAGAAAAAAATGTCAAATTCAGTTGACATATATTCATTTCAATATATATGTCAAATAAAATGTAGCTATTTAAGAAATATATTTGTATTCGTATATATTTTTCACTGTGTATTTATTTTTCTTTTCAAAATCTTGTTTCCTTTTCTAAGTCGTATTCATTCCAATATGTCTATTATTTGTATTTGTATTCGAATACAAATAAACTAATAGAAAGTTGTTCTTCTTATAAATAAAATACATAACTAGTTGACATACATTTGGATGAATACAAATTAGGGACAAATACAAGATTCATAAACCATGCAACATGAATTTTTTAGTAAATACAAATATTTATAGTATACATAGTGATTTGAATACAAATTAAGAAAGCATACCAAATTCTAAAAAATAACTATAAATACAAAACAAACTAATAGAAAATTGTTCGAAAACTATCCGATCTTCGTCGTCTTTTTCAAGATCCTCACAAGTAGACAAAGATTCTACAGCAGCGGATCATACATTATACACTATTTGTTAAGTAATAAATAAATTAAAGGATGAAAAATCACCAGAAATTGATTGATTAAGATGAATACCTCTAGTAAGCCTCTTGGATTCAGTCATTGGAGAGTAAATCATAACGGAAATTGAAAAATACAAACAACATTTTTTAAGATTTAAACAAAAATAAAATTAGAAAAAAATCTGAAAATAGGATAGAGATTAGAGATACCTTAATCAAAGGGATTCTTGTTGATTCAATTTTGGATTAAAAAAACAACCAAAATATATGGCAAAAAAATATTTGCAACTTGAATGTTGGAGGAAAATCAGAAAAGATAATCACGAGAGAGAGAAAAAATTAAATGGGAGAGAGAATTAACAATTTGAAAAGATAAATATGAGGATATATAGAATTAATTGAAAAAGAGAGATAAAATAAGAAGAAAATTGGGACACATAAATTTTTTAAAATAATGACATTTTTGACATTATTGCTAATATTTATAAAGTATGGATATTTTTACTAAATATGTTATTTATTTTGATTAGTTTACTAATTTTCCCTAATATTGTAAATCATAAACCAAATACAAATATTCATTATAGGTATATAGATTTGTGAATCATAAATCAAATACAGTATTAGATGTATTGATTTTTTATACTAACAAAAATGTGATCACATGAATTTGAAATGAAAGTTAGAGCAATATAAAGTGAAAAACAAGCAATTAAAACACATCTTTATAAATTGAAAATTCAAACAATATATTTTGAATTTGTCAACCAAACAACAAATTAAGTAGCATTATAATTTAATCCAAGACTATTTAGTATTATTTTTCACACCAAATGATAGTATCACTGACTAATGAGTAAATTCTAAAAAGAAAGATAAATGATATCAATTAAGTGTGTGTGTGTGTGTATATATATATATATATTGACTTAGTATCATTTAAGTGTAATTATCAATCGTAGCTTAATGATACCAATACAATATATAATACTGATTTAGTATCAATTAAGCAAAAATTATCGATGTTAATAAATGGAATATGAGTTATAATTTTTTATTTTTTTTAGAGAATCGATATTTCTTAATTGCAATATAAACATGTAACTCTTACGACTAATTTGTGTAGTTCACCTTACCTCAAAACTCTTTCTTTATACCAAAAGGATAACTTTCATTTATGAATTTTGTATGAAATCCTTTATTTTGGTTATTTTCATATTAGCATTTGTAGTTCATAAACCTATTTTTAAGCATCCATGTCATATTTTTCATATTTATCTTTAATTGATATTTTTTTTTATCAATTTATCTTAAACGTGAGTGTTAAATCTCGATCAAAATTATCCTAATAACAACCTCATAAGTAGAGATGGCAAATAGTGCATTGGGGAACACATCCCTAAAAACTTCAATCCGTTCCACATAACATATTATTTGTTAATTTCACCTCATCAAGTTAAATATGAAAAAAAAAAAAAAACATGTACATATTATCTTGTACAAAATGTGTATATATATACTTGTATCGAGTTTTATTTTGGTGAAAAGTTATATAGTATTAAAATCTTCTTAAATTAGCCAATATATGTTTTCATTATTAGAAGTAGCAAAAATTTTATGAAATTAATGGGGATGTTTACATGAGGCCAAACACATAGACTTCAAGTCTTTCACATGTTGGTCAATATGTTCAACAATTAATTGGAAATATTATCTACAGTAACTTAAATGTTTTTTTCATGGGTGTCCGTCCATGTTGAAGGAAGCTGATGGAACGTGTTAAAGAAACAGTTTTGGTAGAACAAGTTCGATAAAGCTGTCTAGCGCGTTAAAATTTAAATTACATCAAGACTAGACTATACTAAATCTTAATTTATGTACAAGTCTATACTTGATACGACTAAAACTGATGTAGTTGTTGTTCCTAGTCAACTATATCAGTTTTAGTCGTAACAAGTATAGACTTATACATAAATTAAGATTTAATAGTCTATTTCTAATGTAACTCAAATTCTGACACGCCAGACAGCTTCACCGAACGTGTCCCTTTGACACGTTCCATCAACTTCCTTCAACAGTCCATTAATTGTCTCAAAATTTTATAACTCAAAAACTTATCACAAAACAAAATAGGGAAGCAAGCAAAAGTCAATAAAAATGGCACTACATCTTGACTCAATTTATGAACAAAATTCCAACAATAATTAATACATACACAATATACAAATATGAAATAAGTATACGCGTTTGCTTGGGACCACATAAATTACCTAATCAATTACATTTTGTATAATACTTGAAAATATTGAACAATTCGAGTCAAATCCTGAAGAAAGCTAAAAATTGTTAGTTTGATGAGCATATATATTCTCATACTATAGAATATATATAATTAATAATTTGTATATAAATACTTCTCTGATTTGTTGGCTTAAGCAAGGTAGGGTTGTGTTTGATACCAGCACAATATTTTTTATGAAAAATATTTTATTTAAAATTATTTTATTTATTTATTTTAGTATTTGATAAAGAAATAAAAATGTATTATTTTAAAAAATTTATATATAATTTAGTAAAAAATTATAAGGTAGAAGGGGATTAGTTGAGCGTATAGGGTGGGATCGATGGTCAAGGAGTATAGAACTTGTTTTACTTACTTTCGTAAAGAAAGTGATTTGTTTTTCTCTTTTTTAAGAAACTTAATTTATTCGAGAAAATGTTTTTCAAAAAAAAATCAACTAAATATAAAAAAAAAAAAAATTCTCTTATATATTTGTTGGGTCTTATTTGTTCTAAATTTCTTACCATAAATAGGTTTTTTTTAGGAAAAGATTTGGATTGACTAATCTTTTTTTCTGGTAGGAAAATGTTTAGGACTCTATAAATAGAGGAATGTTCCTTCTAACTTAATCAGATTCACAATGTAATCTTAAGAGCTTTGAGAGTTTTGGTTAGGGGGAGAATTTATGGGTCACTGGCTTGATACGTTATCACTTGTGTGTGAACCTCCCATGTATTCCGAGTGAATTGGTTGAGGTTATTTCCCTCTGTATTTTGTACTCTCATATTTATAGTGGATTGCTCATCTCATTTGTGGACGTAGGTCGATTGACCGAGCCACGTTAAATTTTTGTGTCTTTTGGTATATTTCTCGTTGTCTTCTTACTCGTGATCTTTTAAAATTTGCTTTGCTAGCTTCCAAATTTACACCTACTTATTTTCGATCCTAACAATACCACCCACAATAATAATGTGTTCGAATATACGAGAAAATTATTTTCTAGAAAAATAAATTATGTTAGATACCTAAAGTAAAAGGAATAAATTTTACAAATACCATGAAAAATAATTGTGATGGTGTGGACTGTGGAGATGGGCTACAAGGATGGAGACAAAAAGATAAATAAGGCACGTTAAATAATAAAATATCAAATATCGAATGAAAAATTAAAAACGCAAACTAAACATTAGGAAAATGGGCTGAATCATTTTTCCTTTTAGTGGTTCCTAAAGATATAATTAACTAATTAATCCAAACACTAAGACATATATTGTAAAGAGACTATACTAACATTTAATATTGAAAAAAAGAAAATGATAAAACTAAGCTGACTTAAAAAAGTATTTGCAAATTAAAGTCAATTATGCAATGCTATCCTAATCAAGAAATTATTTAGTGGAACCTTTTTCTAGCCACTCTCACATCAATAATTAAAATTTCAAATAGGGAAAATACATTAATAGCAAGATAATAATCTCTATAGTAATTGATAAAGTCTTAAACATAATCACTAATTATATTTTTTTAAAATATTAACTCCATGTTAATAAATTAAAGGTATAATATGAAAAAACAATTATCCTTTTTTTTTATTTGTTAAAAATAACAAGTAAAAAAAAGAAATCAAAAATTTTTAAAAATATTTGACAAATAATAGTAATGGAGGAAATATTTATTGTAGTTAAAAATATTTGATCTTCTATTAAATGAATATGCGTTTTAAACTTATTTGCTGGTAAATATTCACAACTCATCATTTAATTATCATGTGATTATGTTAAATTTGCGTTGTTATTTTATATTTGACGAAAATATAATTAGTTTGAACAATAGAATGCATATTTTCACCTTTATATTATAAATTAATATAATAATAAACAATTTAATATAAATACTAGATGGTAGTAAATTTTTTGTTTGATTGATTCAAATTTCATACAATTTGATGTTACAATTTGATATATCCTCTGAATGAATGGGGAAAATAAAAAGATATATACTCTGAATCATTTGTCATTCTTAATAAAGGAGGATGTTACTCTATTTAATTTGAACTTTTATAAAAAGTTTTAATTGTTAGATGATATTTATATTAAATTTTGATTCAATTTGCGTTTAAGTTAATCTTTTGAAATGGCTCAAATGATTTAATTTGAGATTTTCATATTAGAGGTATTAAATTTGAAATGATGATAGCGCAAGGGGTTAACCTTTTTGAATCGAGCCAGTCGCATGCAGTTTACCTAATATAATTTACTTTTTTGTATGTGAATTACGAACTATTACATAAGATTAAAATTTATCTTGTGCATACTTAAAGAATATCAACTACGAATTTTCTTGTCATTAAAACTTGTATACATAATAAAAAAAATGAAAAGAGTAAATTGTTCTATAGAAACAAAAATCATTTATATTATTCAAGTTTAATTCGTAATCAATTTTTTTTAATTAAAAATAAAAAATATTGGTCTTCTTTTAACAACTTTTAATCAGTCATATTTCAATATACAAAAATAGTTATATTTATAAATCCTTTTTAAAATATGTAGTTAAGAGGATGTAAAATTTCAAAGTCAAAAACTAATTACACATGTGAAAGTATGAAAATGAATTTCTAACCGGCCAAATTAATTTCTAAAATTAACTTATTTTATTAAAAAAAAAAAAAGTTCATCAATTTAAAAATTATTTCTAAACAATAATTAGTATATGACCAACTTTTAAAAAATATTTCTTTGTGTATTTACAGTTTTTTTTTAGTTTATGAAAATAGCTTAGGTTATTATTTCTCTCAAAACCTTGATATACATAAAAAAAAGTTAATGAAAAATACATCTTGTATAGCTTCCTACTTTTCTTTTATTTCCTATTCGTGGACATATATCCAAATTGAAATACATAAATTAAATAACACGTTTATATATTACTTTCATTTTCAACAACCGCACGCAGGGGCGGAGCTATCCTTAACGAAGGAGGTTCATCCGAACCCTCTTCAATAGAAAACTATATTATTTATATATGGTTAAAATAAGTTTATATGTATATATAGTAGATATTGAACCCCCTTCAACTATCTATTTCTATAGATTTTAAACTCGTTATTAAAAATTTTAGCTTCGCCTCTGACCGCACATCATCCTGCCTATGTATAATGGAGAAGCAACCATTATTGTCATTGAAAGTGACATACACTAAACATATATACTATAGTTTGACTATATTTCTAACCATAAAAATCACAACATATATCATAATCTGAAACAAATTTACGCGTTTGTTTAGCTACTCCACTAACTCACAAATAACAAATTGACTTCTAGCTAGTATATATATACACTGATCTTTTATCTATTTTATGTTCGATATTTTATATTTGAGTTGATTAAAATTTGATATAAGTCGAGAAATTTGATATTAGGAGTAAAAGACAACTTAATAAAAGATGATTGAATACTCTGGGGGATTCAAACTCGAGGACTTTGATTGAGACTGAAGGAGTAGTTATCACTCCACCACAATCCTTATCAGTTATATACGCGTTAGTTGTTACGTCAAAACAAGGCTGAGCATACTTGTGAACTCAAGTTGGCATCAAGTATCACTGAAGACACCTTAACCAAGCTTTGTTTCTTTTAGACATCTTATGTGCATTCCCGTTATATCATTTCAACACTTTTTGTTGATATGACATGGTGAGTGTTATACACACACTAACTGCGCGTGAGGGCTTTATTTCATTATCTTTTAAAATAAAATTCTTCTTCTCCATTTTTCAGCTATCATTTTTCAAACTTAAACTTTTTCAATAATGAAAAGATTTAATGATGCAACGATAAATAAGTAAATTTCAGCCTACATGATTTAGATGGTGACGGAGAAGACGACTAGTTAGGCATGAGTGAATTAGTGATGAATTTTGTGCAAGAAAAAAATATATTATTCAGAGCTTAAAATGTCACGTGTCATCAAGCTCAATAGTCATTTTTTTTACTCAAATATCATTATTTGAGCATTATCTTTCATATACATATCGCATATCTTCGTTTAATCCATTACTTTAACACATTAACAACGAAAATGTTATACATACTTTATATATTTGAATGATTATCAAAAAATATCAAAACAATAATATTGTAAACTCTACATAAGATATCTAAGAAAAACAGCGATAACTTTAAAGACATCGATAAATTCAACCTTAAAATATCAAATATGAAACATGTAACTAATTAAGAAGTGTTTGGTTGTTCACAAAACTTGTGGTTGTCACATTTTTATAAGTGAACAAGAAATAATTCTTTATTTGTGGACACAATTTTGACAGGACAATATATCATTCATTATCTTAATTAAATGTGACATTTTTCGATCGTACGTACAAGGTAATTCAAGTACAAATACTAACTTCAATTTGTTCAACGAAAAGCATTTAAATTTAGTTAAATAGATATTTAATATTGTCATAAATTTTTATCGGTATATAAATACCTCTCGATTAAGTTATGTACCTAGTAATATTATAATAACGATAAAAAATATTGATATTGATAAAAAATATTAACGTCTTTATCATCATCAGTTAAGCATCGTTAAAATTAATATCGCTAGAGACTTTATATAAAAATTTCTAATTACTACTAAAATACATATTTAAACATTAATAATATCTTTTATGCCGTGTGCTTGTGTGAATATTACATTATTCAAAAATTGTCATATTAAAGGTTTTATTGACAATTAAAAAAAAGAGAGAATAAGATAATCCAAGCATTTATTGAGAGATTTATCTTTTATATTTTAATATAAAAGAGAAAAATGTAATATACAAATTAAATAAAAAAGATTCTTGGAATATTATATTATATAGTTTAATAATGTATCTACAGCAGAAAAATGTTGATAACAGATCGTCAAAGGCAATCATATTGTTAAATATATTCCCAAAAAATAGCACAATAATTTTGTGGAGCCTTTTTTAGCCGCCTCACAAAGTATATAATATAAAAATATTTATACACACATATTAATAAATTAATTATGTGATATGATCACTGAGTATCGCCGAAAAAATCATTTGTTATATATCTAAAAGAATCATGTGATAATATTGTATATATTATTCAAATGTCAGAATCAGAACAAACATAAATTAGATGAGATGATTAAATATAAATATTTTCGAGTTTGAATTTTAAAAATAATTTTTTTTATTAGAATTATTACGTTCATAATATTTATTAAATTTTAATATAAAGAAAGAAATAAAAAAATATTGAAGCGACATAGAGTGAACGACGATATGAATTTATTTTAAGGACTAGCTATATATATATATATATATATTATTTAACTTGAATAATTGTGTTCACATATATATATATTTTATATTTAAAAAGCAAAAACTTTATGATCAGTTGAACCCATAATACATTTTCAGAAAAATATATATATAATATGGTGTGTGTTGCGTGGCACTTAATTAAATTGAGAACATGACTTTTTTTTCTACTATATGTTATGTAAGAGAAAATAGTTAACAGTTGACAGCTAGTGATAATGGGTTAATTAATATATAACCTGGATCGCGATGAATAATTGAGATAATTATATTTTAAATTTAAATAATCAAAAATGTTATTATTAGAAACGAGTTTTATGTAATATGTGAATTCAAATTTATCGCTATGAATCTTTTTAAGTCTTATTGGGTCAATATCAGCCGATCGATCGAATCTTCGTAGCGCTATAAATTAATACTACTACTAATTAAATATATATAAAAAATTTTAAAAAAAATAGAAATGTGTCAACACGCGCTGGAGTAAGCGCGTGTGTGATAAAATAGAATCCTGCTGGTTTTATAGAGAACGATGGGCGGACTTGCCGGCTTTAGTTATCCGCAGACACGTCTACTTTTAATTTTTTTCTACAAATACGTCGTGTCAAATTCTCATTGGTTCAAACATAGTGGACCCCACGTCAATGTGGGACCCAAATACCATTAATGAAAATTGTAAGGAAAAATGGATCCATACCACGCGGCGGAATACCTGAAGCTTAGCCGACAAACCCGGTTCAACCCGGTTTTGTCACCGTTTTCCCCCACACTTACCAGTTATCTGCCACCTGTCCATTATCTCTCAAGCTTTCTAGTATCTTCCCCGTGAAATATACCTCTAAATTCTCGATCAGCTTTAGCATTATCTTCAATGTTACTCTCGACTTTTAGTTTTCCTGCTATTAAAAAAACTATAACATATATGTCCTTCACTCTAATTCTTATCTGTTAATTTGATATTTAATAAATGTCAAATCTGTTAGGTTGTGGAGCGTGATTAATATTTGATGTACTGCCAAATTTTAGGCTGTACTGTTCATTCTCCATTTATTCTCTGTAACTGTTCATACTCTGAATTATTAATATATACCCCATCGCCGTGGAAGTTTATCCAGGAAATGTTACCACGAACTATTGGTTTCTCTCTTTCTCTCTCTAGATCTCTCTCGAAAGTTCTTGTGTTCTTCATTCATCAAGTGTGTGTGTGAATTCGATTCTAACAAAATCCATAAATAAAATTATGACATATGTATACCTGTTAGTACAAAGGGTGTACACACGATGACAAAAATATCAAATACCAAAAATATGACGAAGAATAACTCATATTTTTCTTTTTTTTCCCTTTTATTTGTTTGGTCAACTTAAAAAAAAGAATTGTACCATATGAAGTAAATAAACACTAATAAATATAGTAATTGATTGTAATAAATTACTTACCCTTAAGATTATGCGTTATTGATAATTTTCTTAAATTAAAACTCTGGACTCTGGAGTATAGCAATGTATATATATATATATTAATAATTACAAGTATCATAAATGGATAGGAAAAGTTGTTTTCTTTGGTAACGTATATATTTTATTAAAAAATAATAAATATATAGTATTTATTCATTTGTTTATTTAAAAAAAAAAAGTAAAAAAAACACAAAAAAAAAACACAGAGTCTGCCGCCATCAAGCACACAAATGTCACGTAACTGACTAGGCCCCACATTTTGTAGAAAAAAAGAAGGGTCCCACAAAAAACCCATGGGGGCGGCTATTTCTCATTAGTCAAAATTTTCCTATATAATCTCTCTTCACCCTTTCTCCATTTTCTTCATCTCTGTAACATTTTGAATTAGCTATGGCGCCTAAGGAAAAAATTGGTGCAGTTACAGCTATGGCAATGGTGAATTTAAATGGAATTTCGAAAGAGGTGCATTATAGAGGTGTAAGGAAGAGGCCATGGGGGAGATACGCGGCGGAGATTAGAGATCCTGGGAAAAAAAGTAGGGTTTGGTTAGGTACTTTCGATACTGCGGAAGAGGCGGCTAGAGCTTATGATAACGCTGCTAGAGAATTTCGTGGAGCGAAAGCGAAAACTAATTTTCCGAAATTAGAAATGGAAAAAGAGGAAGATCTGAAATTCGCTGTAAAAAATGAAATCAATCGGAGTCCGAGTCAGACTAGTACTGTGGAGTCATCGAGTCCGGTTATGGTTGATTCATCATCGCCGTTAGATCTAAGTCTCTGTGGATCAATCGGCGGGTTTAATCATCATACGGTTAAGTTCCCGAGCTCCGGTGGAGGTTTTACCGGTTCGGTACAGGCGGTGAATCATATGTACTATATTGAAGCACTTGCACGCGCCGGAGTTATAAAGTTAGAAACAAATCGGAAGAAAACGGTAGATTACCTCGGTGGTGGTGACTCTGATTCATCAACGGTGATTGATTTTATGCGTGTTGACGTGAAATCAACCACCGCCGGTTTAAATCTAGATCTCAACTTTCCTCCACCGGAAAACATGTGACATCACCTGAGACGACGATGAAGACGATCGGAGATATTTTGCGAGAAACTTTTTTAATTTAGTACAATTTCCTTTTTAATGTTTTTTTATTTAAACAGAAAAGGAAAAAAAAAAGTATATAGAATTAGATATATAGATGATAGAAAACTGAAGAGCCATCGCCGTTGCTGCTTCCATCGCCGCCGGCGACGATTAATCACCGCCGATGTCAATATCAAGAAGGGCTGATCTATTTTTACCCTTTTTTGCAACAGAAAAAAAACAAATCTATTTGATTTTGCAAAGCTGTTGTTTTCATTAGATCATCCTTATCATATTGTTATTATAAGACATTGTTGCCGGTTTTTTCAGCTGTAAAAAATTATCACAATTCTCTTATCTCATTCTGATTATTCTTGATTAATCGTAACACGAGAGGGAGTTATTCGAATAGTAAATATGTTCGTATTTTTTTGTTTTTGTGAATCGGTCGGAATGTGAGGAGCAGGCGGCGGCGAGCGAGAACCGCTAAAAGAGATTTGCGGTAAACGTGTGGCACGTGTGGTCCATTAGATTGTACGGAAAATGGCAGATAATGGAGATTGTGCCACGTGGATGTTGTGCTGTTTATTTTAATTTAAGTATGATTTATCATTTTGCAGCTAACGTAACAAATACGTACATTCAGTTTTGAATGCATTACGTATACGGATATGTTTCTTTGTTTATTACGTTAGATATTTTTTCCGTTTATTTTTATTCATCAAAAATATAATAATTGATATGAGTATTTTATTAAATTATACGACGAGTCCTGAGGGTAAATTTGGAACTAAAATGTAATGTTAGCTGTCTGTTGGTGGATCCCCGACATAAATAGTGGTAAGAATCTGTTTTCGAGTAAGCACACCGGTAATTAAAGCTTTAAAAACAACGTTAATTAATGAGAATCACAGAGAAAAACAGATCCCTTAGCCGTGATTTGAGCAGTATTTAAAGATTTAAGTCATTGCGTGTGAAGAGAAATTAAATAAATTTGTTACTCCTTCATTTTATATTGTCTTCGTTTCTATTTACTTGTTCATATTTTCTTTCATATCTATTTTTATTTACTTTTATATATTTCCTTTTATATCTGTTTTTATTTACTTGTGCATTTTAACAAATTAAGAAATGATAACAATATTTTTTTCTAATATGTCTTTATTTAATTCTAGAAAATTTCTAGTACTATTAAGTTGTAATACGTGCTTTTTGGAACTAGAAAATACATTTATTTTACTTGGGAGAACTAGAAAATACATTTATTTTACTTGGGAGTTGCATAATCTTTTAAGTTAAGGGTAAAATTGTAACTGATCTATAATAATCATTGGTGTCTTAATATGTGTGTCACTTGTAAAGTGGGCAACTAAATAGGGACAGAGAGAGTATTAAGTTAATTTTTGAGGTGTTTCACGTCTTTTAAAAAGAGTAGATTAAGATATAAGTAAATTTAGTTTTTCATTTTTTATTTAATTATTATCAAATTCATGATTAAAGTAATTAAATATTAATTAATCACTAATTTCAATACAAACTAATGAAGGATAAAATTAAAAAACATTCTAAAAGTAATCTTGAATACAAATTAATCTGAAAAAAAATGAAAAATGCCTCAAAAATTAACTTACTACGAAATAGATGGAGTACTCTCTGTGTCCCTAATCAAACAAATTCTTAATTGACATACCTATTAAGAAAATAACTATTGACATAGTAAATTTGTCGATGCATAAATTAAAAATTAAAAATTTTTATTTTCTAATTTTTTCAAAGTAATTAATTGAGGATACAATAAATAAAATTATTTTATTCTTTATTGATTTATCAAAATAAATAAATAATTACAAATAACTATAAAAGATAAAGTAACAAATTACTAATTAGGAACAAAGAATATATAAAATATCACGTATGTCAAATTATACGATATAATATGCCAAAAGCATAGTAAAACTTTTTTTTTACCCTTTTTACTTTCTTCATATAAAAAAATATTTACTATTTTAACAACTCTCATATCCATTTTCAAAATTTTCGATCTAAACAATAATAGCGACTCCGTACCTAAGACACACTACGCAGAGTAGCAGACAGGAAGTGGACCCACATGTGGAGACGGACATGAGAAGTGTAAGAAAACGCGGCTGCCGCTTTTTCTGTGAGTGGGCCCCATCTCATTTTGCCGTCCACCAAATTTTTCTTTATTTGTTATTAATATTTCGTTTTAATTTATTTGTCTTAATATAAAAATAAATTAATTTTTTTTGTATATATATATGGTTTATTTATCAATAACTACTACAATTGATAAGCTTTTAAAAAAGGAAAAATTAATGTAAGGTCAAAATTAAAAATTATTCACACTGTTTTAGTATTTTTTTTTTTTTTAATTTGGCCTAACACACTGATTTAAATTCTATTTGTAGTTGTGAAGCAATTGGGAAGGACCACAAACTTTTTTTATTTTTTTGAAAGACACTTTAAATGTTGGAAATCAATTACTTGCTATAAATATTATTCTAAAGAGTAGCTGTCATTTTAATATTTTCGAATATAATTTAAAGAATGGATATTAGAGGAAGCTATTTGAAGTCAGCAAACTAGAATGACCTCATTCAAATATTGGTCCCCAATTTATTTCATTAATATAAAATTAATACTCATAAAATTCCTAAACAATAAATATAGTACGATGACTAAAGTACAAGAAACAATATATAGTACTCCCTTCGTTCAGAAATATTTGTCATGTTACGCTTATCGAAAATTAATTTAACTAATTTTTAAAGGTAAATTAGATCAAATTACTTCGATATTTAAAGAAAAACAGATATTCTGAAACTATATGAAAAGTACTATAAATTACAATTTTTTGCATACTAATATAATTAAAAAATGCATCTTAAAATGTTAGTCAAAGTTTTTATAGTTTGACTCTAAATATAATAACCATGAAAAATAATACCGAACAGAGGATGTAATAAAAATTGAATGATAATATGTATCCTTTATAATTTTCTATTTCAAAGTCAAGTCTTCAGTAAGTTGAAACTGTATCATATTAATGTCTACTAATCACCTCTCGCTAATAATATTTTTTAATTAATAATAAAAATAAAAATTATTCGCCTAATCAAAATTTAAACTCGAAATCTCGTATATATAGATATGATGCATAAAGAGAATATATTATTGGTGTAAGAGTGTGGGCGGCTGTCGGAAGAAAAAGAGCGTGGACGGCTGCTACACTATATTTCTTTATTTTCCTTTATATTTTTCTTTTATAATCGTAATATTCGAATTAATTTTCGAACAATTCAACTAATTTTACCATCCTTTATATCTAATATACTTAATTAATTAGCCCTTCTTTTCATTTTACTTTTTCTAATTTTAATAACTAGGAAAAAATTATTATTATTTAAAAAAAAACATTTTTAGTTTAAATAATTATATAAAATAATAGAAATCAAATTTGAAATTTTGAAATAAAATTAATTTAATAAATACAATACATTGCTGATTAAATTTTTTAAGGGATGTGTCATGTCAATTCTTTTATAAGAATAAGTGAAATTTAAAAAAGATAATTATTTTTCTTTTTAATTTTTTAACCTTTTGAAACAAGAATATATTTTTTTTACAAAGCTTAGAGAATAATTAACAGTTTAACACGTCTTTATGAGGAAAAAAAAAGGCAATGAAATTGACGTGTTAGCAAAAGTAGGAAACGTTGTCCAAATAAAAAAATTGATAAAAAAGATATATTAGAGTAGCTTTTACTATAAAGTTTTTTCCCCTTATTTTAGGGACATGTCATTGTTTTGATCCCAACATGCATAATTATTATTATTTTTATATAACTATCAATAAAATAGTGAAAGTATATGGAAATAAAAAAAAGAAAAGTTGAGGGGAAAAAATATGTGGCATTAGAACGTGGATGAATATAATAATAAAAGTTGAGTTTTACTAGAAAATATTTGTTTGACCAATTCAACACACAATGATTGTTATCCTATGATGACTCCATTTTCCATGTTCAAAGAAAGTAACAAACACTTTTGAATCTCGTAGTATTAATCGTGTCAACGAGAAAAATAGTTGAAATGAAAGAATTACCGAAAAAAGAACGCAAGTGACCCTTTTGAAACAGACTAAAAAGGAAAGCGGGATCCAGGCCAAGCTGCCCTTATATTTGAAGGTGTTGATTTCCTCGACAAATATCTTAGGGTTGACCGGTTGAGTACATTACTACATGGGCCGAGGGTCCATCGTACACATTACCTTCCTCAAACCCTACTCGTGTGGGACTACACAGAGTATGTTGTCGTTGTTGTATGTAAGGGTTGAGAAATACAGTACACAATTGGGTTGTGGTTACATCTTTCAACTTAAAAATGCAGTTGACTCGATGAAGCCAGAACCACTATCATTCATCGTATAAACGTTACATGATTAAGAGGGTCTACGAGGTTACCTGTTGACAAAATCCTCATTGAAGTTGCTGAGCCTGCAAATTCTGTTGTCAATGAAGAAAACAACATATCCTTGGTTGAGTCAAGAGTCGTTCAACTCTATAAATACTTGGAGTCATAAAATAACACTCGAGTAGGATCCATAATTCAGTGAAGTTGGGGTCAGCATCAAAATTACGATAGATGTATTCATTTAGACCAAAAATCAAATGGCAGTTACAGGAGAAAACATATGTTTCTTTGGAGCACCTATCGTGCCCTACGTTCAGACATTCTCTTAGTCCATAGACCGCATGGTAAAACTTCGCTTGAACCTTCTGATATTCATCATAAATCATCGTTGCAATCTGGTTGAATACCTAGTATTAGAATGAATCTAAGCATATGATTTAATCAGTAAGAACTACGATGACAAAGGCCAAAAGATATATGTTAAGTTTCAGACCTTCATAGTTCACTGATACTTGAGCTTATTTAGAAAATTAATTCCTTAACAATCTTGTAGCCACATGATTCACAAAATCTACAAGAAGAAGTACTTTGCAAATAATCTAATCAGACAAGTACAGAAAAATCACATCACATACATCACGCAAAGTCTGCATTCAATCTGAGAATGCATAATATGTTGTTCAAGGATAATAATGTTCCATATGGTGGAAGTGGTCCTATTTCATCAGGTTCACAACTTACTAATCGAGGTTCAGACTCAGAACTCTAGTGCTCAGCAGAAGTAAAAATCTTATGTTATCGTGGCCCTCTCTCTATGGCCTCTGTAAGTTGATAACCAGCATTTCAACTTGTACAAGAACTTCTCTTTTTAACTTGGGTTGTCCAACAACAGAGCAAGCATACAAGCTTGAGAGAATACCAAATGAAATGCGCTCTGCTCCCCTCCCTCCCCAGCAAAACAAGAAAACAATTGGGATAGGAGAAGACTTTTGCAGTTTTAGGGGCTTTTATTCATCTCAATGCCACTTAATGAGTCTACAACTCTATGGATTAGAACTTAAAAGATCTTAGATGGATACAAGAAAATAAAGACACAACAATCTTTTTAGAAGTGAGTAAATATATATCATAAGGGACATAATTAGAAGTTCCAGAAATATTCCAGGAAACTAAAATCATGTAGTATATTGCTTTATCTAACACTACCAAGGCCATGTTCTCATTCCGTATTCTACTATTTTTCTCTTAAACCGCATGGATATAAACCTCACTAGAACTCTTTGACATTCATCATACATCATCATTGCAATCTAGCTTAATACCAAGTATTAGAACATCGCTTACATCTTAACAACAACACTGGAAAGGAAAAGTGTATATGCTAAGCAACTTTTGGTCTGACATACAGTGAGATTTAGTTTTCTTGAGGCTTACTATGAAATTAACTCATCAACAATTAAAATCAGCTGCACAATTCACAAATCTGCAAGAAATACGTATTGCTGCATCAATCTACAATCAGGAAGGCACAACAAAAACATCAATTGTATATTTTAAGGCTTCACAACATGTCAACATATCTTGATATCTTTAATTTTAGGTTCCCAATCCGGTGTCCAGTACCCAAATTGGAGCCCGATTAAATCCGGATTCATGCCGGAGAGTCCCACATTGGGGGTACAGTACTCCCTAACAAAGGGGTTCATCAAACACTCAACGCTCAAACAAATGCAAACATTTCATACTCCTAAATGCAGCAGATGCAATGCAAATATAGGCTAATACCCAAACAAGTAAAAGTTTACATAGCATAATCTTTTAACAACTTAGTGCAAATGTAAATTCTTCATAGGGAGGACATTGATGAGCATTATATACGCATAATCGTGCATCCAACAAACTAATTCTCGTAATGTGTCCATACAATAATTCAAAAAGAAGTAAAATTTACCTTCAAGAGTCCAACCATAGCTTCGAGGAGTAGCAGATAACATTGAATTCAGCAATGCTGAAGCCGTAGCAGTGTGATATGGAAACATCGTTTCAACACTTACACAACTCATTTCAACAGGTAACCTACAAAATACAAAGAAAAATTCGATCTGGATCAATATCATATACAAAAATTAGTGAGAAAAATAATTAAATTTTCATATATATGTGCATATAATTAATCAATCTGGATCAATAGCATAGGTAAGAGAATTATTAAGTATAAATACTAAAATAATTGCTGAAAATGTACAAAAGAAGGGTTGTGGCAAATTGACCTGAAAATGCGAGCGGCGATGGGTTTCTGTGAAGGAATACGAAAAGGAGAGGAGGATACCTTCGGCTTGGAGCCTCCGGCAAGTCTAACGGCGGCTGTTCGGCCGGAGAAAGTGGCGGAGCGAAGGAGGGACCTGGCGGTGATAGTGGCCATGTTTGTTGAGGCTTCTAGCAGAGGTAAAAGGGCTTTGTTGAGGTTTTAGGGGGTTTATCTTTAAAAAAAAATTTTTGTTAAAAAATGAATCAAATTGTAAATTTATTTTCAATTTTTTATATCTTAATTTAAAAAAATATATTATTTCGATATATAAGTAATTTTAAAAATAATATATTCTTATATGATAATTTTCTTATTCAAATTATAAGTAGTTATGTTTGGCAATTTCTTTCTAAACGACTACTACAACCATTCAAGTACAGAGAGTAAAATATACACAGATCTTATGCAAAGGATAGAAAAATTATTTTTTTATAGATTTCTATTGAATAAAAAATTATTTAAAACGGTATGAAAAAAGTAATAAAAGTGAAAAGGTCATGACAAAATATCAAATCCTTCTGAACAATAGTTTTAGCATAATAATACAATAATCAAAGTACAAGAAACATCAAATAGAAACAAAAATCCTTTGACAAGAAACTATAAGAGTAATGTTAAAACTTATAGTATGGAAGGGAAAACAAAATAACGCTCTACAACGTACCTACTAACCTTATATCATAATAAATGTCTTCCGCAACTTCGTATATATGGTCATCTCTTATTCACAAGTTCAAACTATCTCAGCCTCACTTCCACAACTTGAAATCTCCATCGAAAGTGTCCGTGATATCTTTGTTTTTGAATGTATCTCTTCTAGTATGCCAACATATACACCATCTTCATTTTTACAACTTTCCTGTTTCAAATGTTGAAAATCTTGACCGGTCAAAACGTGATCTTATACGACATAATTGGTTTAATTATCACCTAATAGACTTCCACTTTCTTATCACACAAAACTTTGAATACTCGCAATTTCTTAAATAATAAACTCAAGATATTTGTAACCGTCTCTTTGTATTTACTTGACTAAACATCACAAAAAAATGTACTATCTGCATATTTAATAATGCTTGATAAAATCACAATCGAATAATTTCTTTTTTTTTTAAAACAGATAGTACTAGGGATTTCCTTTCAAACTAATAACAAATTATATAAAGTGTATAAATGCATCAACAAAGCGCCTGTAGCTCAGTGGATAGAGCGTCTGTTTCCTAAGCAGAAAGTCGTAGGTTCGACCCCTACCTTGGCGCGTTATTCTTTAATTTTTTTTTTTTTTTAAAAAAATAATTTCTTTTGTTTATTTGGTGGATTATATTTCAATTTATGTCAATCAAATTTAATTAACTCTATTTAAATAGTGTTTTCTACGCATTTAACTCAGTTTGGTTTGAATTGACTTTTGAGTTGTTTTCACGCTCATTAGAAAAACTATACATACACTTGTACCATATTACAAGCTCAATTATGATGTTGCGATATCGAATAAGTTATTTTATATCGACTTTACATAGATTTTAAAAATACATTAACATTTTATCCACTAAACATAACTCATTGTATGAATTTTCTTTCTTTTATTTTTATAGCTTTTTCACGCTCATTAAAAGATTATATATACAATTACACCATATTATAGAGTCAATTACGATATTTCAGTATCAAATAAGTTATTTAATTTTGTAAACATGATTTATATCGACTTTACATATATTTTAAAAATACATTAACATTTTATCCACTAAACATAACTCATTGTAAGAATTTCCTTTCTTTTATTTTGTAGCTTTTTCACGCTCATTAAAAGATTATATATACAATTACACCATATTATAGAGTCAATTACAATATTTCAGTATCAAATAAGTTATTTAATTTTGTAAATATGATTTGTATCGTCAAGTACATAGATATTAAAAATACATAAACATTTTATCCACTAAACATAAATGAAACACTCATGATGATTGGAACTAATGACATGTTGCTCACTTAATTTTTTTTTTAAAAAACTATTGAAAAATTGTTTTTGGAAAAAGAAAGCTCAAGTAGTTGTTGTTATAGTTGCTTAACTCATTGTTACCATTATAATAAGAGGTTTTATGAACTTATTTCATAAAAATTCACATAATAATGAAACAGAGAAAGACTAATTGAAAATATTTGAACATATTTCATAAAATTCATAAGCCAAAAAGTTGTAATTCTTGGGAAGGTACTTGTTATTAGGAATAAGGTTAGTGGTGGGTAGGGCTGTGTATCGGCCGGTTCGATTCGGATTTGAAGTTTATCGGATTGACCTATTGGTTATCGGTTTGTAGAGATGCTAAACCGTTAAATAACCATTAAGATATTGAATTATCGGTTTTTGATCGTTATTGGTTCGGTTATCAATTTAATCGTTTAGATTTGACACCAAAAAAAATCCATTGAAAATCACTTGGAAACAAGGTGACAAATCAAATAAACATGCACTTGAGTTCACAAGTTACATCTTTCTCAAAAGCAAACACTTTTATGTTGCTGAATAATCAAGTGTTTGAGATAACAAAAAATAAAAGTACGAAATTAAACTCTGAGTCGAGGACTTTATATTTAAAATGGTATAAATATAATTATTCAATTTACAATCTGGTTATCGGTTAACCCGTTAAGAAAAAACTTCAAACCGTTAAGAATCGATAACCCGATTAAAAAAAAATCAAAACCGTTATCAAAACCACTAAACCAATAACCCAATATTATAAACTAATAATTTTTTTATCGGTTCGCCTTATCGATTTCGATTCGATTTTGAACTGTGGGGTTGCAAGGAGGCAATTGACCTAACTCATGCCCATAAACACCTTATGCAATTTTCTAAGTTCTTTGTACTTTAATTTCCTTTCATCCTCTCTTTTGGTTTTGGCTGTTTTTATTTTGGGTTGGGGGTGAGAGAGTTGATTAATTTAGAGGTGGTAAAATCGATCCATGAAAATATGTTTCGTTTGAATTTGGATTACTCATTGATTCGTCTATTTACTAGCTCAATTCAATCTATATAAGCTTATTAAAAATGGGTTGATATTGTTGAATGCCTTGAATCAAACCCGTTACAACCGGAAAGGACGGGGGGTCCAGGGGGGCGACGCGCCCCCTGGCCTGGGGGTCCGGGGGGGCGGAGACGCTCCCGGCCCGATGGTATACAATGTTGTTGTATTGGGCCCTTAATTATCTGTCAATTCTGTATTTTGGGCCCAAGCCTATTAGGGCGTAGTTTAGCACTATATATAGACGCTATGACAAACCCTATTCTGTAATTCTGTTCTTGGCTCTCCATAATAAAACTGCTCCCCCTCTTCCCGTGGACGTAGCCAATTTATTGGTGAACCACGTAAATCTGTTGTCTTGTTTTTCGCGTTTATATTTTCTCGTATTATATCAAATTCCGCATAACAGATATGTTGGTTTAAATTGATCCATGAAAAATCTTGTACATTTCTTTTTGACATATTATATATAGCCATATCGAGGAGGAGGGGGGAGGGATAGTTTCATTTGGTAATTATAGATAATAAAAGATCAAATAATGAGTTTGTTATTACTAGATTGCAAATATTTCTCGAATACCTCTTAGTGTTTGCTAAAGGTGAAAGTTGCTCAACTGTTTATTTTTGCATAGGTAAATCAATCATCTGTCCTTAGAGGACTTTAATCCTCTCATACCTACTTATTGATGTACCTTAGATGCATTTCATCTAACTATGAAGAAAGAAGGGTGAGACGTTATACAACTCTATGATTCATTTCCTGTCGTTCCAGTATCTTCTTGTCATTTCTTCTCATATAGACGAGAAATTCTAAACAAAAATAAATAATTGTTCCGATGAAACCTTCTCTTCTATCGCGACTATCACTGAGGACTGCCAACAAATATCAAGAACATAGTTCGAGGATCAACAGAAAGTTGAGATATAACATTAGTCTCCATATGTATAACAAACATTACAACTTCAAAAGAACTAGAAAAGATTGTATAGCAAATATTGAAGTTACAAGTCGTTTTATTATAACAGAATAGACAATCTAGTTCTACGAACATGCTACAAAAATTTTCCGAAATGCATCTACACAATGACTTCATATCGCCAACATCATTGACATTACTATTAAGAAATAGTAGAACCAGAAGAAGCAGATTCAGGATTTAAACTTGATAGGTTCATCCTATGAGATATTTAAGCACTGAAACTCATTGTACTTATAAAATTACGGGTTTAAAACATATATT
Organism: Solanum neorickii; assembly: GCA_027704865.1. Taxonomy (NCBI): domain Eukaryota; kingdom Viridiplantae; phylum Streptophyta; class Magnoliopsida; order Solanales; family Solanaceae; genus Solanum; species Solanum neorickii. Next base: position 2,794,160 of record JAKWJC010000372.1, read on the forward strand.
ACCATCTTTTTTTTGTTTTTTTAATTTATATTTTATGTCGAGAATATTGAGTTCAATTATCATACCCATTGTTTGAAAGCTCCATATGCATCCGCCTTATGAGTATAACGATATGTCTATTGATTAGGATCTGTTTGAATTTCTTGAGCTAACTCCCTAGTCAACTTGTCAGCGCGATCATCTTGTCCACCAGCAAAACTGTAGACTCTGAACGCGAACTGGAAGGCCTTCCATAACAGTTCACGTGATCCATTTTTCGATCCACCTCTTCTGTTTTCCTTTGTCTTTGCTTCTCTACTCTCCTGATTCAACATTGAAGTATTATTTTTCTACAAAAAGGGTCACTTCATCATCATGGACCGATAACTTTCACTAGAAATTATACTTCACACGACATATAACTAGCTAGCGCGCTACATTGTACTAACCTTCAAGGCAAGTTCCATGCAGTTTGAGGAAACATCTATCATTAGTTCTTTGATACGAATGAGGATGCCGAAATCAAAATGAATGTTATGGCTTGTAAATTTCTTGGCCTCTTCGTCTTTTGTTCGTTCCAGTGTATCAATTTCTACTTTGATCTACACGACAGAATTACTTATTAGCTATTATATGAAGAGTACTTAAATTCAGGGAGTTGGTAATTTGTACCTTGTTAAAGTAACTCTCAGCTTTGTCAAGGTGTTCGCCAACAGGGGAGACTATCGACCAATTTCGTAGAGTAGTGGCTATTGTGTCTAGCTTGGAATATAATGCTGCTCCCATTCTGAGTTCTTCCAACTTTTTCGTAGGAAAATCTTCAAATCTTGCTAGCACCTATAGCGAGAAAGGTTGAAGCCAACATCGTGATATGGGAATAACGAAAGAAGTATGAACATAGTAGATAGACACTTCCTCCATTTCAGAAAGAATGTCTCTTTCTTTAATTCTAATTTTCCACGTGACATGTTTAAAACCACGAAAAAGGACATTTTGGTACATTCTACGTATCTTATGTTTTAAGACCACAAGATTCGAAAGTCTTTCATAACTTTCTTAAACTCAACGTCAAGTAAAAAACCAGATTAACAAATTGAAAAACGGAGGGAAGATATACGAACCTGAGATTCATCGATTAATTTCTCAAGGTGAGATTCTACATATTCGTGAAACTTAATGAGCTCGGACATATCTGATGTTTTAAAAGAAGTAATGGCTGTGTTTATCTCCTTGATTGTTTTCGCGTAAATTTTAACATCCTCTTCAATTTGATGGAAATATGCTGACCTGATACAAACATTGCACATTTTTTAAAAAAATATAACTCGAACTCCTGTATAAATATGAAATTCCACGAAAAAATTAGTTAAGATTTTAAACAAGATTACCTCTTTGTCATCTCTGCTAATGCATCAGCCATTCCCTGTTTACCTCCTGCTGAGGCACCAACTTTTCCCATTTTGTGATGTGATGTACTATCTAAACTAGAGCCTTCAACTTGGAGTTTGAGAAGTCGATAAAGATTACCCATTTGAGTTGATCTTTTCAATTTAGTGGCAGCTCTCTTGACTCGTAACACGCCTATAAAACCTATTGGTGGTGGAGGTGCCGGTCCTTTTCCCTTTGGCATGGGTGGAGGTGGTGCTGGCACTGCTCCATTTGAAGGCATCGGTGGTGGTTGAGGTGCCATACCCTTTGATCCGATGGGAGGTGGTGGTGGAGGTGGAGGTGCTATTACATTTCTGGATGTCATGGGAGGCGGCAGTGGTGGAGGTGGAAGTGTTATTACATGTGTTGTTATCTTAGGTGGCAATGGAGGTGGTGGGGGCGTAGGTGCTATTACATTTCCGGATGTCAAGGGAGGTGGAGGTGGAAGTGTTTTTGTTGTGGTCTTAGGTGGCAATGGAGGTGGTGGAGGCGGAGATGTAACTATGTTTCTTGATGTCAAAGATGGCGACTTTATGACATTTGAAGATAATGTGAATGGTGCTAGTGTAGCTGCAGCTTGTTCTTCGACATTTGATCTCAACTCGGAGAGTGTAGATGGAGGTAAAACCACGTCTAACGAGATACGACTTGACAATAGCTGATTATTTGTAGAACCAGTCCGACGAGTTCCTCCGTTTTCTGATACATCATCCATATCAGTTAGTAAAATATCTGCTGAGTCCAACATTTCAAAATCTTGGCCAAATTCACAAGCATCCCCTGCTTTCGCTTCAGAACCAACCTTTACTTGTAATTCTGAGTTTTGGTCCCTGAAGTTTGTTGCTATCTGAACAACATAATTTGGATCTTGATCTGTTGCATAAGGGAGCAAGTCGAAATAGAGGCGTTTTACATCGATAGGATTCGGCTTCTCAGTTTCTTGAGCCTTGAGTTCACTCTTCAGTGAAGCACTAATTGCTGAGGAGAGGACTGAAGTTGGGGTAGGTGGAGGGCTTGAGAGGCAAGACTCGTTGTCTGAATGAGACTCCGGAAGAGCCCTCCTAAAGGCATCGGATGAAGGACTTTCATCTCTCGTCTGGTCATCCTCGTCCATCATATCAAACACCCTTTCGGTGGCTAGTTTAATCATCTCGTCAAGCAATACCAATCCTGAAGAGTAACCGTTAAGTAAATAAAACACTTCGTATCTACCAACTCAACCTAGCTATCAAACGAAACAATAAACACGACTCAGTTCTCAGAACAATGAGGTAAATAAACAACGTCTACATAACATTATGACGTACCATAACGTCTTAGATCATTGTGGAGATTACTGTACTCCTCGTCTAATTTCATTATGAATTCATCATCACCCGTCCATATTGCCCCGATAAATTTCAAAGTATCACAAAAGCATTGTAGTGCCTAATATAAACATGACAGTTTTGTGATCACAGATACAATCTGCTATAGGAGAACTGTTTGAAATGTAAAGAACACAATTCAGTGAGTAAATAGGTAACCTGATCCATTCCTACTCCATCAATACTTGACAATGAAACATTCGTGTTGACGGAAGGATACATCTTATGCAGATCCTTCAATGTTAATATCAGCAGCTGTCGAAAATTACTCATATATTAAAAAGACTTGTCATTGTTCTAATCTGAACACTACAAGAAAACAGCAGATTGCATCAAAAGTGACAGAAACAATACCTCATTTAGGGATGCAGAGCCAAAACACGGCGATAAGTCAAGCAAATCTCTCAAGGTAAGGATCTTGCTCCTTAGCGCTGTCATTATAACGAAGTTGCCTGCCACCCCACACGAATTGTGAACTCTGGAGCCTTTGGTTGCACTTGCATTAAAACTTTTCGACACTACTATGGAGGATGTCATTTCGGTTTCATGCATTTCATCTTCCTGTCAATACAAAAGTTCGTGATATACTATCAAATGCCGAAAAATGCAACTTGTGTTTGAGTGCTCCAGTCCCTTTAATTTACTCTACGACAGGAAGATCATCGATGTGTCCAAATACAAGATGAACAACTTCAGTTTCAAGGTAAAAGATATTTCTCAAAAACTTAAAACTTTAGATTACACATATAGCAGCTTAAACTTTTAGACGAGGTGATTACTGATCACACAATTCAACATGATAACATAGCATATCGCGTCTTGGGTACAAGATAGACTCATAGTCAGCCATCATCGACAACAAAATATTCGATGTGATTAGCATAAGAAAAAGAGTCAAGCCCGCACGTAAAAGGACACATTGAAGATATAACTAAACAATCAATAGTATTCTCTATCTTACAGTTTAAGCTTTTAGATAAGGTGGTCACACAATTCCCAACATTCCGTTCTTAACAAACTATTCTTACTGAAGTTATGCTACATCATGGTCGACACGGAGGTTTCCAAGTTCACACATAGTTTAAAATAACTAAGAGTATGCTCTCTCTAGCACAACTCACGTTTTAGATGAGGTGACAACACAATTCAACATGATAACATAGCAGATAGAGGCCGAGGTTATAAACTAGCCTAATCGTCATGATCTATTGTCAAAAAAAAAAAAAACACAAGCTTTGGCCTAAGAAAAGGAGGTAGAGTAGAAGGAAGCGTTGAAAACATCATTAAGTAATTAACAATACACTCTATCTAACAATTTAAGCTTTTAAACGAGATTACCAGATAATTTAATATCAATGCACTCTAAAATTCCTATATATGATCTTGGACCAGCTTACGCATAACTCGACTACTTTCACAAAGTATTTCCTTCCCCCACCAATATAAGTATGGGATAACTATGTCCACCCAACTTTGTTCCTTAGCATGTAACATATTGAAATAATGAAAACACAAATTCAAATATTTTCTATTTTTCTCTTCTTTTTTTATATAACAAAAGCAGAAAAAATTACACATTCTTCAATATTATAACCATATACAAAGGTCTTTTTTTTTTTTCATTTAAAAGGAGAAATGAGGAAGGGGATTACAAGGCGGAGAATAAAATATTTACGAACAAATAAGGTAAAATATTCAGACAATCAAATAACTGAGCTACTAAAATTTCCGCAACAAAAATGATTAAAAAAATACCTCAAATGTAGAGAAGTTCCAGGGTGGGGAATGAGGAGACACAAAAGAACATTCCCCAGATTGCATTTGCAACCAATAAAAATAACAATTTCTAATTAAAAAAAAATCAGCTTTCTTGGTTTTGACAAATAAAAACCAAGATTTTGCTGAATAATAAAGAAAATTCAAACAATTGAGAAGGAGGATGAAAATTATAAAGAACATTCAAATTTCCAAAAAATTAGATTAATGAAAAAAAAATGTTTGTTTTTTTTTAAAAAAAAAAAACTCAAAAAGTTAGTAAAATAAAATTTTTTTGGCAAACTCTTGAACCTCTAAAGGTTATTGAAAAATCCCCATGGACAAGCTTTGAATTTGTATTTCTCTTTTGTTTCCAAAAGAGAGAAAAAAAAAAGAGAAATGAAAGTCAATTTTTTGAAAATTATTTTTTCTATGTTTTATTTAGGCTCAAGCTGCTTAATTTCCGGGTGTTCAATGTTGTTTTTCTCTAAATTTGATCATAAAAACAAATACTTTAGAAAAAATAATATATAGAGATTATTTTAAAAATGTGCGATTGTTAAATAGGTTCATTATTTCTAACTTCAAACTTTGAAATATTTAATTTAAAGTTTGAAAAGAAATAGTTTTAGGTTTTTAAATTCTTTTAAACTTTAATTTTTGCATTTATTTGATGATCGAAAATATGTACGTTGACATCTAAACAATATTTAATCATGTTCGATTATCAAATATCTATCCCCTCAAAGATATGATATGATGATTAATTTCAGAATAACACGAATGATTAGAAGTATGCATTTGTAACCAGTCAAATTTATCAGTAATTTGTGTTTATTTTTGTGTCATCTATATGTTTTAATAGGCAAAATTGTTAAAAGTAATGTTCAATGAGAGTGTTATAGATTGATTATCTTTCGGATAAATATATACCAATCTTAAATATTTATATTAAATTAATGCGATATGTGCAATAAAAAATTGTTTTTAAAGAATAAAATAAATACATACTAGCATTAAAAATTTATATCAAATCAATATATATGGCATATGGAAAAAAAGTAAAAAAAAGAAGAGGTCCTACCGAGATTTGAACTCGGGTTACTGGATTCAGAGTCCAATGTCCTGACCACTAGACCATAGGACCAATTTGTGTTATGATACACAAATAAACTATTTAAAAAATGAGTATTTTAGAACAAAGTAAAATTAAACTAATTTTTAAAGAGAAAAACTGCAAAATAAACACTTATCTTTGGATTGAGAGCGACAAACTAGTGAATCGAGTCGAATATGAGTCGATCAAAAAATGAGTTAAATAAAAATAGGTAAGTTATCCGATTTGGCTCATATTTTAAATGGATAACCATATTACCCATATTATATTAAAGATCTTATTAAAAAAAAAACTCCACCATACCAGGCACCCCACCCCAAAAGAATGTAAAAACTATATAAAGAAAAAATAAAAAATTTCACCCGACTCCTACCAGCCTCCCACCCCCTACTCTTACCACCCCCTACCCCTCCCACACCCCATCCCAAAATAAATTAACAAAATTTTAAAAAAAATTCATTAATCTTTTTTAATAAAATTACCCCCCTATCAATCCCCCCCCCCCATCCCACACCCCCTACCCCTACCAGCCTCCCCCCTACCCCACACCCCATTCAAAAAAAATTACCACACCCCATATCCCCCTACCCCTACCAACTCCCCCTCCCCCCAAGAGGAAAGACTCAAAATAATCCCTCATCTTTAGATTAACGCTCAAATTTTGCCTATTTTTTAACATTAATCTTGTCCAAAATTTTATATAAAGAATGTCTAATCGTTTTTTCTTATATTTAATAGAAATAATAACTCTATTTGAGAGAATGTGATAAGAAAAACACCTTAATTGTACACTAGAAATATTACTGCAGCTAAACTAAGAATATCTTAACATATGACTTTGCAGGAAAAGAAAAAATTATACTATTGCGCGTGAAAATATTGTGATGAACCTTTAGACTTTACCTGCAATATGATTTCTACTAAACAAAACAAATTATTTTTCTTCTCACATTCTTTGATATGGAGTTGTTATTTCTACAAAATATATAAAATGACGATTGGACATCTCATACATAGGTTATGGATAAATCAATGCAAAAAAAAAAAATAGGTAAAATTTTGAAGGAGGACCAAAAATGCACCAATATTGCAAACATGAGGGACTATTAGTGCTCCATGTGAAAATTGAAGGATCACTTTGAGTCTTAACCTAAAGAACAGGTATTATTTTGATCCTTTCCTCCCCTTCAACACCTCATCCCAAAAAAAATAATTAATTTTTTCATTAATTTTTTTTGAAAAAAAAATTATAACCCCATCCCTTAGAACCCCCTCTTACCCCCATCCCTACCACCCCTATCCCAAATAAATGTAAAAAAAAAGTTTCATGTTTTCTTATGATTTTTTTTTCAAAAAAAAAAAAAACAAAATTCTTATTATCCAATCCTTTATCACTTTTTTTTGTTTGTTTTTACCTATTTTATCCATTGAACTGCCCATTTATAAATGGATAATATGGGTATTTCTTGTTTTTTACCCATTTTCAAATGAGTTGGATACCCAATTCATTTAATATGGGTAATATGAATAGATATCCATATTATTTATCCATTTTGCTACCCCTACTTTGGATTATGATTTAAAGTCATTCTTGTATTTTCACATGGAGCATAAATAATCCTTCATGTTTGTTGTATCGGTGCATTTTTTATCATCCTTCAAACTTTTATCTATTTTTTAACATTCAGTCGACTTTTTATTTTTTTACTACAAATAATAACTCTATGTGAGAAGAAAAACACCTTATTTTGTTCAATAAAAATACTTTGCAACAATATAAACTAAGAACCTATATTTACTTGTTGAAGTATATCAATTTATTATTGACATATAACGTTGTAAGAATAAATTTTTTTATACTATTACACATAAAATCGACATGATGAATCTCTCGATTTTTAATTTTTTTAAAAGATAAATTTGACGATGGTTTCATCACTTTTGATTTGCCGTCAAACTTGCAGAAGAGATTATATACACCATGTGGAAAAATTATAGTAAAAAATAGTTAGTTACTATTATTGTTGACTAATGATCTTATATGTGTTTTAAAATTTTTGTAATAACATATAATTATAAACATTTATTCATAAAACAATATGAAAATATGTGACTTATCAAAATAACGCGCCATAGGATTGTTATGCACTATATACCCAACAAGGACATATTGATACCTTCCTTGGTTATGAATTACTCTATCCGTTTCAGAAAGGATATCCTAGTTTGATTTGAAACGAAGTTTATAAAAAGAAAGAAGATTTTTTAATTTTGTGGTTCTAAATTAAAGTTATGTCAAATGTACCAAAGTGTTCTTTAATCTTGTGGTCTTAAACATATCACGTGGAAAGTTAAAGTTAAATTGTTGCCAAAAAAAGAAAGGAATCATCCTTTTTGAAACAAACTAAAAAGAAAATAAGGACAGTCTTTTTTAAACAAAGAGAGTATAATTTTACGCATTTGATAAGATTATAGAAAAATTAGTCGGAAGAGTTTGATAGTTTTCACAACTATAAAATATTTATATGTATATTAAAAAATACATATAACTAGAAAATCTATATTTTTTAATTTCAATTACATTATTAATGTTAAATCATGATTGGACACTTTCAGATGCTCTGAATTGGGGTCGCATATGTTTACTATTTTCCGTCCCAATTTATGCAACGTATTTTAAATTTTAAGGTTCAAATAAATTTAACTCTAAAATTTTCATGGTTCTTCTAAATATTTTAAATTGTCAATTATTTTACTGATTTATAATACTTTTTACTTAACTTATATATATATAAATTTTATTTAAAAAAATTAAAAGTTTCATAAACAAATTTTCGATCAGACTTAAACTCTAAAAATAAAACATGTCACATACATTGAACAGTAAGAATATTACTCCTCTGTTGTTAAACATTTGTCCACTTTTGAATTGACACATCTATTAAGAAAATAATTATTGACATAATTTGACCTCTATTAATTATGAAGTAGATGAATTAAAAACTTAAGATTTTCAAGAAATTCAATCTTTTCAAAGTAATTAATTTAGAATATAATGAATAAATTTTTTAATATTTTTTTAATTTATCAAAATAAACAAATAATTAAGAATAATTATAAAAAATATACAAATAATTAGACACGAAAAAGGCATTTATGAGCAAGTGGTGCCTTATAATAATGTATTTATAACAACCATATCAAAATATAATAAGATATAAAAGATTTGGTCGACAATTAATTATGACAATGTGAAAGACTCCCAATTAGCTTTTCTATTGGATGACGATTATTGATTACTACAAGCCAATCATATATGGTATGTGTATGTTTTATTTATTACGAGTAATAATAATTATTTGCACTATATTTTCAATCAAACAAAAAAAAAAAAATTCGAGACAAAAAATCGTGATATATGTTCCAAAAATCTTTTATTATTTTGATGGTATAGAGACATAATCTTGATATATATTCCAAAAATCTTTTATAATTTTGGTCCTACGTACTGTATGGGTGTACATGAATCACGTTAAACTTTGTTGTTTAGTTACAATATAATATCGTTTTATTATAATTACAATTATATTATATAGGAAAATTACGCATAAGCAAATATATATAAATTAATTAGTTAATATGGTTATAATTTGCCTAAATTGTAATTTGCGACTTATTTTTAGTTATAATTACGCGGCTCATTTTTTTAATTTTGAGAATTTGTACAATATAATTTGTGTAACTTTTGTATGATTCAGAATTTGTTTATAATAATTTGTATAACTTTTTACACTTTCGAGATTTTCAGTTATATAAATTCATTGTTTTGAGTTTATACAAAAATAACTGAAATATACAAATGTATCCGGAAATTATATAAAACTGCAAATCATACAAATCTGCGAATTGTGCAAACAAGACAACTTTAACCATAGCTACCACTCGTAAAATATGCAAACTATAACTATGAAATATAATTAAATTTATTATAATGTCTATTTGTAAAAGTTACTCCTATTATATCCCAACCTCTCTCTATATAAAGCTTATCTATGCATCAAGGTGATTAAGCAAAACATCAATTACAACAACTTTTAAAATTATGAAATCACATATTGCTCTCATTCTGCTCTTTTCACTTGCCCTGGTAAGTGCTCTTATATGATATCCGTTATTCTGTATCTAGTGGATAAAGTTATTTGATATTTATTATAAATGAGGGGTAATATATATTATGTAGAATTAATCAAAGTGCACGCAAATTAATTCGAACATCATGGTTACAAGAATCATTTCATTTGAACTAATTATTCCTATGTAACATGAATATTGATATATTTCTGAAATTTCTTTGAATACCACTGATACATAACCAGCCACATAAATTTAACATTATTTCACGTAAACACTTTAATTTTGAACACTTCAACTTACAAAATGTTGATGCATTGTAGATATCTCTAGATTTATGTGTCACATGAGAGTTAGGTGTCTAGGAGATACGATGGGGATAGGTTGGAGTCGTTTATTAATTTGTCAACTGATACCAAATTAAAGTGTCTAGACTCTAGACTGATGTACAAATACTACTTATCAAGTTGAGACTAACTTTTTAATGTATCAAGTTGAGACTAACATTATGCCAAGTATGAAGTATGTACTCATGAAGAATTAATTAATCCATATATATATATATAGTTTGGGAATAACCAATTTTTCTTTTTCATTTTTTGGGCAGTACACTAATGCAAGAAAAGATCCTGGAGAATATTGGAGAGATGTGATGAAAGATGAGCCAATGCCTAAAGCAATCCAACATCTTATGCCTCAGCCACATAAAGAGAAAATTGATTGTCACAAATTATCTTTTGAGCCAATTCCTAATGTCTCTAGTTACCATAATGATGAGGCTGGTCTCAAACAAGAAAAGGATTTCGAGCCAAGACCAAATGTATCTAGTTATCATGATGATGACAATGTTCGTCTCAAACAAGAAAAGGATTTCGAGCCAAGACCAAATGTATCTAGTTATCATGATGATGACAATGTTCCTCTCAAACAAGAAAAAGATTTCGAGCCAAGACCAAATGTATCTAGTTATCGTAATGACGATGTTGGTCTTAAACAAGAAAAAGATTTCGAGCCAAGGCCAAATATATCTAGTTATCACAATGATGACAATATTGGTCTCAAACAAAAAAAAGATTTCGAACCAAGGCCAAATGTTTCTGTGTACCATAATTGATAATATGACATTTAAAGAGTAATATGTGTGAGAGAGTGTCTTCTTGCTATTTTTGTGCCTCCCAATGTTGAATGGATCATGAATAAAAAGATACTGTTTTATGGTTGTATTAAAATTTTTCTTGAATTTAGTAATAGTATTATTCCTAAATCTCAACTTATTTTTCTTTACCTGTCGGTTTCAAAATGAATATACATTTTTATTTAAGTCATTTCCTTATAAAATGGTTTATAGTCACACAAACATTTTTGACTTATTTTATATCACAAGTTTCATAAATCACTTTTTTTCTTAAACTTCGTACCTAGTTAAAACAATATGATGAGCCTCTCGATATACTACAAGAAAATGAGCACCAAGATCGTATTAATTTCCGCTAAAAAATTAAATTTGATTTAGCTAGACACTTCCCAAGCTAAAACATAGCTAGGGATTATCCACTGATTAAATCCCGAATTAAATCATAATCCTTATAGGAAATATGGTGACAGAAAATAAATTAAAATCACAAATAAAATATGAAGAAACATGATTTTATTGATCAAGATAGATTGCAGGTACAATTCTGTTGATCCCTTGATTCTACTCTCCTAGGATTATGGCGTATTCTCAAGCTAGTATGATTTAGATTTGACCTCTCTATATGAATAATCCATCAATTTGTGGAGTATTCGAGATCTTGATCTCTTTATGAAATTTTCGAGGTGCCTTTTAAGTGAATTTAATACCCTTTATATAAGCATAAACTAGGATTTAGGGTTGAGTAGGCTCCAAGAATCCTTATTTGAGTTGAACACAATTTGTAGAGTCCCAACTCGAATTTGAACGCATCTTGTAGAGTCCCACAAAATTTCAATGTCTATAAATTTGACGAAAACATATATGCTTCTAGCCTCTTATCAGTGGTGATATTTTCAAATTAAAAAAAGGAAAATTTTCATATACAGTCACTTAAAAATAGTTTAATTATGCGGCTTCATAGCCATAATTTGCTGATTACGATTCGTAGCTAATGTTATAGGGAGAAAAGTAGTGAGCGAGATTAGGAGATGGAGGAGAAAGACGAACTAGAGAGGGAAGAGAGTGGGAGAGAGGTGAATGGAATATATCGGTTAAATAATTATATATATGCAACTGGTATACATATGTATTTGTATATTTGGCGAGCGAGATTGTAAGAGGGAGGAGAGGAGCGAGCGAGATTGTGAGAGGGATGAGAAAGGCGATTGAGATTGTGAGAGGGAGGAGAGAGGCGAGAGACAAGTGAGAGAGGGCAATAATTTGCATAATTCACATCTCGTTTGTACAATTTACGGGTAAATTTATATAATTCGCGTGTTTTTGTATAATTGAGTAATATAAAGTCTGAAATTATACAAATATAATAAAACACGAAAGTTAATACAAACATAAACATATGAACTAATTATACAAATTATATCATACAAAATTCGAAAACTACACGTTTATACAAACATTAAAATTTTATACACAAAAAGATTGAATGTCTATGATGATAAAACTTAAAAAGGAAATCATCATCATACAAAAATACAAATCATCATATACAAATACAAATCAAACTGAGAATTTAGTTGCGAATAATACAAATATGGTGAATTACACAAAAGCTAATTATATAAATTCGAAGTTAGCCCACATAATTAATGGTTAATGTTAGTTGCAAGTGATAATTATAGCAAATTATAACTATGATGACTAATTAAATAATACAAATTTACTTAACCGCGTAATTTTCACTTTTTAAAAAATTATTTTTATTGATGAAATAGACATAAGATTGGATGTACGAAAAATCCTTAAATTATTTGGTCTTACGTACCCGCCAAGTGTGTGACTCATGTTTGATCTTGACATCAATAGCGTGTTGCCTGCAGTGTTATTATAATAATAATAATAATAATAATAATAATCATTTTCATAATTTCAATTTATTTCATCTTACTTCTATTTTAATTTTTTTTAAGAAGTTAATAAAAATTGACAATTTTTTTATTTTAATTTTTCTAATGATATTCTTTTTCATATATTTTATATATATTTGATTTAAAATTACAAAATTTAAAAAATTTATATATATTTTTTTAAAATTAAAATTAAATCGATAAAACTATATGATATTTTTACCAAATTTATAAAGCTTAAGCGATTAAGAACGTTAAACATCAATAATAATATTGTTCATCCTAATCTTTTCACTTGCCCTAGTAAGTGTTCTTAGATTATTAATTACTTATACATAAGCCTCCTTATTGGAAGTAAGTCTTACATATTTTAGTTATTATATTATTTATTGTTATATTATTTTCGTTTACATTATTTTCAACGTGATTATTTTTTATTATTATATTTGTTTTACGCATTTATTTTTTAATATTTTTTATTTGAATCGAGAGTTTATGATTGAATTTTTTTTTTTTAATCTCTAAAAGTTAAGAGCTAGTAACTATGTATACTCACATTGTTTCCTTTTTTTTACGTGATTTTTGGATATTGCTTTGCGAATCCAACTAGCTGTACTCGTCGGGTTCCACTGTTTCAAGGCGGATGTACCACAGTTAATTTCACGGAGCCCTAGAGACACGATCGATTTGTAATGCCTCTAGTGACCTTGCTAGAGCTCGAACTAGCGACCTGAAAAACTTTGTCCTCAAGCCTTTACCAGCCAAGCTACCCCTCAGGGTTCGCATTGTCTCCTCATATCTCACTTGCTAATTACATCAAACATATTATTGTTGCAAGCTTCCATGATGGAGGTAGTCCAAACATCTTAAACCTTGGTCACACAAAAAGATCAAAATTGTTTTTCAAAAATCAACTTTTAAGCCAAAGTCAAATGTATTTAGTTATCATGATGATAATAACGTAAATCTCTAACAAAAAAAAATAATTTCCAGGTTAGGTTGCTTCTAATTATCATGATGATAATGTCGGTCTTGAACAAAAAAGAAATTTCAAATCAAAGTCAAATACATTTAATTATCATGATAACTAAATGTACCAGTTTTAAGAAGGTAAATAAAACTTTTTAATTTTGTGATCATAACTTAAAGTTATGTCAAATGTAAATATCCTATTATCTTCTGGTATAAATGGGAGGAAGTTTGATTAAAAGATTATTTTTTTCTAAACAGATTAAAACAAAAGCTAGGTTATTCTTTTTAAAATGAAAAGAGTATTATATATAGTATGTTATATTAAATAATATTTATCATTTATAACAATAACATTTTTTTGTCACTTGAACGCATATAATGCAATTTTAATACATATTATAGAGAACAATTTATAAAACACATAAAATATAAGATTTATTAATGGATAATATACATTTAAAACACATTTTAATATACTTCTAATACACTTATTCAATTTCTTACCAAACAAGCATAACATATTTTAAAATAAGTGGTAGTTATTGGTGGATATATGTAAAAATAATGTTAAATAGAGTGTATTAGTAATATTTGCATTAACAGTACACGTATTAATTATGCTTGCAACAATTAAACATAGATTAGTTTTATGCATTGTTTGGTCGAGAAAATAGTCAAAAAAAACCCTCAATCTATTAGTCGATTCTCAAGTACACACTTATTCTATACTGGATCCTATTACACTCATAAACTATTTAAATATGAAATAATCATTTCCCTAAAAAGTCATAATCAGTTTTATGTCAATGATGTACAACATACGCGATGAAAAACTGTGTATTCATTTTTTTAATTCTTTTACTTGTAAATTTTAAATCTAATCTAAATAATAATTTAATAATCCCCTATAGAATTAGGAAAAGTTTTCATTTTTATCGAACCTAGAAATTAAAATTTACAAAAATGCTTTCAAATAGATATTGTTTTTTCAAAATCCTAATAATTTCTTTAGAGAATAATAAGAGAAAATGACGAAAAAATTTCTACACCAAATTAAAGAAAAAGGACAACTCCATAGCTAGTCTACATAAACTTCCAATTTCAAATTGAACCCAAAAACAAAAATCCATAAATAAGTATTCACAAATTTGGGAGCGAAAAGCAAATTTGATAAGAATAAAATTAGAAAGTGAAACTTTAAATTCGTAATTGTTGGTTCATTATGATTTACTTTTTTTGTTTATTAAAATTACGAGGGGTTTAAAAAAAAACTTGAATTCCATTTTTGAGATTCATATATTAAAGTTTCTTATGAGTTAGGTGAATGTTTTGTTAAAAAAAGTTGGGGCATGATTAACTAAGCATAAATCAATAGCTAAAAACTAATTTGGAGCTCCTAGAGATGAAATTTAGAAGATTATCGTTGAAGGACTTTGAGAAAAACTTAAAGAAATCATGAAACGATTTTGTGATATAAAAAAGGGAAATAATCAAATAAAATGAATTAATTATATAATCTCCCGTGAGAGACTGTCACATGGACTATTTAATTCAATTTTAGTTATTTTATGTCTTTTTTCTTGAGCCCTTACGCGTCTATAAAATGTGTAACCTTCTTGGACAGGTCAACATGTAAAGGTCACAAAATATCGTAAATAAAAAAATTCAGAGTGGTAAAATTCATGTGAAGTATAAGTGTGTAGTAAAGAATTTAGTAATTGGTTAGGGAGACATTTGACTATTTTCTCTTGTTTGCTTTGATGCATTTAAAAATAAAATGCATTAAAAACATTATTTACAAAAATACACTTCACTATTACGGTGGAAAAGTTATAAAAAAGATATTCAGGGCAACTGGGTCTTTGGTTAAGTTAATGGTGCATTAAAATTATTACATTGCTAATACCTAGAAATTCATGATATTATCAATACACACCTTAATACACAATAGAGTGTATAACCAATGCAAACATTGGTTATATATAGGTTGAAAAAGACTACCAAACAAGTTACTAATAATACACGAGACTAATGCATACATTACTTTTTTTAAGGGAAAATGCACAAGTATCCCGTTAACCTATGCCCGAAATCTCAGAGACACACTTATGTTATACTAAGGTCCTATTACCCTTTTTCGGTCTACGTGATACTTAGTATAATATAAGTGAATATCTGAGATTTCGGGCATAGGTTGAGGGGGTATTTGTGCATTATCCCTTTTTTAATACATTCTACCATACAACTCTTATAGTATATCTGTATTGCATGCATAATTCACCTTTTAGTGCATATTTATCACAGTATTACTATGTATTGGTATAAATGAAGAAAAAAAGAAGAAGTAATTATTAAGTAATTTTTCCAATAACTATTAAGTCAAGAAAAGCAATAGGATGTCTCTTTTGGGCTCCTCCAAAATTGGGCCCAATTCAGATTTCATTTCTAAAGCCCAATTTTCAACTTGAAACACAAAAAAAGTTCATATTCTTCTCCATCTTTTTTTTTTCCTTTTCTATTAAAAACCATTTTTGTATAATCAGATTTCCTCTTTTTCTTTCTTCTTCACCTCACAAAAGTTTTCTAATAAATCACTTTTTTGCTCACCGGAAAATCCTCTTTTTTTTCCCGATCAAGTTCATCGGAGGTAGCGCCGACGTGATCGTATCGGCGATTAACGCTAACTTGCACGCGGTACGAAATATTCTAAACCCGGTCAGTTTCTCCGGTGCCGGTAGTGGTTGAAGCTAACGTGCGCATGGTACAAAATTGTTAAACTTCGATTCCTTTAAAATCATCTGAGCCGTCCACGTGGATGGAGACTGTTGAGAACCGTACACGTATGAGGGAAGAAGTGGGGCCCAGACAGAAGATGTGGGGTACATGGGAGGAATTAATCCTAGGTGGCGCTATTCTCCGGCATGGGATACAAGACTGGAACGTCGTCGCTTTGGAGCTTCGTTCTCGTAACATTTACTTCACCCCTCAGGTTCACATTAATTTACGTTAAGTGCCCCTCTAAATATTTTATTCCACCTTCATTTTTAAGAAAATGACTATATTTTATTAAATAAATTAGTAAAAGTGAATGCTAATGTTTGGTCTAATAATATGAGTTAAATTTGATATAACGATTAATGTAGTACCTAACTTTTTAAAATTATTTTATTTTTTTTCTTATGTAGAAAAGAAAATAGATTTTGTGGGGGCCCTTGTAATAACTAATTTGGATAAGTCAATTATAAATTGTTTAAAAATAGAGACAATGTTTATAAGTCAAAGTTGTATTGTGTTTGGTTCTCTATTAACGTTTCTCATTTCAAAGATTTTACGCTAATTAAGCTGAGATCGAGTTTATTTAAAAAACAATTTATTCTATCGTAACTTTAGCTAATCAGAAACCTAAACGAATGGATGTTTTTTCCCGTCTTTCCAAACCAATTTAGCAAAGACAAGTGGAAGCGAAGTAATAGTGTTTGCGTTGATGAATAATCTTTTAAATAGAACAAAAAATTAGAGGTAACCACTATTTCTCATTATGATATTTACTCTTGAAATACAGAGAATAGAAAGAAAGTGTAAGCAAGGAATTATATTCGCGTACCAATCAACAATATCACTTATTTTGACAATTTGAATAATACCTAATCCCCGCCATCGATCTATAAATTTCCATTTTCCGCAATTTTGGTTGTCAAGTCGAGATATGAGTGTATAGGGGCGCCAGACTCCCTGTGCTGTGATGGGTTCTGCCATGTTAAAGCGGTGAACTGCTTGTCAGGGCTAGGCTAAACCATGATGCTGTGTTACTAGGCTTCGCCTCTCCCTTCACTATGAAAGTCTCGCTCCTATTCTTTAAGAAAAAGAAGATGGAAACTGCACACCACCCTTCCTGCAAACCTCACTTATGAGATTACATTGTATATGTTATAAGCAGATAAATTCTAGAGGAATAGCTCATTGAGGATACATGAGATTGCCCCGTATAAGGAGAGTACCTAGTTTTACATATATAGTGAAACCATTGGGAAATGATACAAGTAATCTATTTCACTTGCCTGTTGTCTTTCTTGATCTCCTCTTATTCACCATCCTTATCTTATAAAGCATACAATTACATCTATCAATTTGAAAAAAAAAATACTTAATTGCAGGCCTGCAAAGCCAAGTATGAGGATTTACAAAAGCGTTACGCGGGCTGCAAGTGAGTCAAGTTCTTCAAACTCACGAGCTAATTTAATTTTCTGCATTGAGTTCATGTCACAGTTGTGGCTTCTAAAAATGCTTAGTTTATCTTATGACTGCTATACTAGTATAATGGTAGCACGTGCCAAAAAATTGGCTTTGAATTTAGTATGCCTAAGATCGATACTATGCTTTGGTATGTGGTACTCGAGCCAAGAGTCCTCTGGAAACAACCTCTCTACCTCCAATAGGTAGGGGTAAGGTATGCGTACACTCTACTATGCCCTTAACCGTACTTGTGGATTTCACTAGGTATGTTGTTGTATATTAAGGTTTGGGATTGATTTATGGTTACTTTTCACTTGATATGTTATGGGAGAAAAATTTACACATTAGGACTTTATCCTTTACTCTAATTGATGTTTCATTTTATTACCTTTCGCTTTCTTAGTGCTTGGTTTGAAGAGCTAAGAAAGAGACGAGTTGAAGAACTGAAGCGAGAATTGGAGAAATCGGAAAGCTCAATTGGGTTAGTATAATGATTCTCCGTCTTTAGTTTGTGCTTCCCAAATACATCATGTTTTATGTTTCTTGACCATACTGAGTGTATGTAGATTTCCGCAGCTTAACAGGCGGTTTCTGATTTGAGAACTTTGTCCTTTCAGTTTAAGTTTTCTAGCTCAATTTTTATGTGTTTAATCTCAGGTCTCTCATCACAAAGATTGAAAGCTTGAAGGCTGAGAAAGAACGGTCTTCTCAGATTAATTATGGTTCCTGTATTCACACTGAATCTCCCGCTCATGCAAAGTCAGAATGCATGGAATCTATTCGCAAAGATGGCATATGCGCTGGCAATTTCATGCTAGAGAGTACTAGGACCAACTTTTCGCCTGAGCTTGAGAGTCCTGCAGTAGCTTCGGCTAATGAGATAGACTCAAAGCTAGAATGCACGGAGTCTTGTGAGCCAGATGAAATACTAAACATAAGCAATCAAGCAGAGACTACCAATGGAAATGGAAGAGGGGCTTTGAGTAAGAGAAAAAGGAAAGACGTCGTTTCAGATGTCAAAAGGAGTATTCAGGAGAGCGACAATGTGTGCTCAATCAGTGGCATCTCCCCTTCCAACTGTAAAGAAACATCAACCAGTTGCGACCCAAGTATTAAGACTACTGCAACGGAGGATGATAAAGAAGGATTATCTAGGTTGATGAATGAGGATTTGATGGCAATTTTCAATTCCATCACACAGAATGAAGCGGCTATGGTCTTTAGGCATCGTCGTGATAGTCAGAAGAGAGCTAAATACAAGGAAATGATCAAGCAGCATATGGATATTGAAACTGTAAGATCAAGACTAGTCAGCTGTTCCATCAAATCACCAGGTGAACTCTTTAGGGATTTACTTTTACTAGCAACCAACGCCATTGTATTTTATTCGAAGAGGATGACAGAACACAAGTCAGCTGTGGCTCTCAGAGACGTCGTCACTAAAGTATATCATGACCATTATAAAAGCTCTTACCACACAACTACTTCTTCTCAACTCACATTCTCAACAACAGGTAATCTGCCCGTGAAGCCAAGAAGTGCTCGCCCTCGTCCCTCCAAATTCAAACTTCAATCCAATTCTTGAAACAATGTAAATAGCATTGCAGGAATCATTTGATGAGATGATCATAAACAAAGTGATGCTGATTCCGAGGCTCGATTGTAGTCATTGTTAGCTGCTAAGAAAGGGTACAACAGACATGGCAGCCTGTGTGTGGATCGATTGATGGATCTGTTAATCAAAGATACACGACTTAAAACTCCGTTTGAGGAGGAACATTGATCTGAGGTGGTAATTAAAAGAGTTCTAAGAGGTGATTTGCAGGTTGCTTAGTCCTCTTGTTCATGTACAAATTTTCTTCCCCATTCCCCATCCCTATACCTTTCATGGTCATTTTGCAACTAGACTCCAAATGTGAAGATCATTACAAGTTAATACTTAGTTCCAAATTCAGTAAGACATTTATAAAATGGAGACTTCTTCATTGTTACAGCTCTGAGTATATGCTATTTCTAAATTCTGAATCATATTCAGGGAACTACTAGTAATAAAAAGGTTTTCAGCCAAAAGTATGATGGAGTTTCATTGATGCAATAATTAATAAACTTCTTAGCTCAGTGGTTTTCATGGTAGAGTTTCAAAAAGAATTATGATGGAGTTCCAAAATCAAATGATTGAACAATCGGGAGCGATTTACTCATGATATTTTGTTGACATCCACAAAATATCTAATGAATTGCCCAAGTTTATATAAGGAGATCAATCCATTTCCCGACCACGTGGGACTTTAATCCACTCTAATATCCCTTTTATCCCTAGGTCGGAGCATGGACCGAGAGTCCAAACGTGATGGACCTGACTTTAATATCATGTAAAGATATGACACAGATCTAACTCAACTTCAAAAGTTAGCTCATGAGAAGAAGATTTATCAAGTCCATATAAGGAAATCGTCAGTTCATTTCTCAAATAACGTGAGACTTTTACCTACTCCAATAGAAACAATGGATATTCCATGCTCACTATCAAATAATCACTTATTCACAAACGTCGTGTCGAAAATTTGTTGGTTCTTTGGACGATAAAACATCCATTTTTCTTGTCTTTTTTTGTGGACTTGCTAAAATTGTTGTCATAAAAAGAAAAGAGTATTAAAGCGCAATGTGTATGTAACTATGACAACCAATAATATCTACGAAAATTCTTAATCACTACTCCCTCTATTCACAATTGTTTGTCATGGTAATGTCATGCACACCCCTTCAGGAAAATTTAATACAAGGTGAATTTGACTAATATAAACTTACTATACCAAGAATACATTATTTTTCAATTGAACTACAATATCATTAAGCGCAAAATTAGAAACAAATAACTAATTATTTTTTAATTATTTAAATTGATGATTAATTTTTGGCATTTATTTTAAATATATTTGCCAAATAATTGCGGTGGAAGGGAGTATAATAGGACTAGAATTGACTTTTGCAATATGGAGTTAAAAAGGAGGAAATTAAATATTCCTTCTTGTCCTTTTAGTTATCAGTATTAATATTATTATTAGAAATAATTGAACCCGAAAAATTATTTTGAAAAATAAAAAAAATAAAGCTATTTAATATTTCAATAAAATATAACTGAATTTGATGGAAAAGACACATAAATACGGAATGAAAGTTTATTGAGGAGAGTATTTAGTGTCAAAATTCATATCCCAATTTATTTGTGATCAAGATGTAATTATTGTTGTTACTCTTCTTATCAATAGGTGTAGATAGATAGCGTAGATAGATAGAGAGATCACTTTCGAAAAATAAAAATAAAAATGAAGAATTATGTCAAAATATTTTAGATAACTTTACAAATCTAATCCTTAAAATCAATAATAACAAGATAAAATGATAATCAAAGTACGATCACAGACATAATAAAAAGTACTAACAGATTTCCCAGTTTTAAGTTGAAAATCCTCCATATTTTTTCAATCGAATTTTTTACATGAAATATATTTAATATAATTTTTACTTTTTAAAAATAGCTTGAGTGATTATATTCAAACAAATTTTATCAAAAATACAAAACCAAAAAAAAAAAAAATCCCAATCAAAAGTCACAGGTCTTTGTTCCTTTTTTATTTTATCGTACAAAAGGCAAAGACACACTCGTGGTTTTTCATCAACTCACATTATTTATGTTGGATGTGATCTTCCCATAAAACAACTTTAAAGAAAAAAAAGATTATTTCATGTGGAATTTAGATAATTTAATAGAAGTGTTCATTTAAAATAACTGATTTAATATCATTGTTATTTTTTAAAAAATAAAAAAGTAAAATATAATTAATTATTATTATTTCTAATAGTTTTTAGCTTAAAATAAAACATATTCAAGTAGTTTGGAAAAGAAAATACCGATAAAAGCATTAAACCTAACAAAAATAATGTGAAATGAAAATTACTATATAATATACATATGAATAAATTAATGACAATAAAATAATGTGATATTCAGAGTATAAAAACATAGGAGACACTAACCTCATGCGTAAAACACTAAAACTTACACTTCAAATAATTAATTTTGATCCTTCGGTACTGATTTTGCTGCAAATCTCGTCAATCAATATCATATCATATGTAAGTAAAGTTATTTCCCAACATGAGTATCTCATATTCAGATAATTCTATTTATCGATTCTTAAGAAATAATATATTAAGTCAATATTAAAGGAGTAAAAATAGAGGAAAAATAATTTTTAAAAATGGGTAGTGTAAGATGATGATGTCATCTGATTAGTATTAGAGTTGTCTATATGGGCTAGCCCATCTCATTCGGGTTAACCCATACAGGCTTTGACATTTTATGGGTCAGACTAGGCTAGCTCATTTTTTGTGTGGGTCAGAAAATGGTCGGCCCAGCCCACAAATACATGGGCTACACGCTTGCCGTGCCAGTCCACTTTTTAAAAAATTATATTTTTTTTATAATTTTTAAATTAAATTATAAATTATAATTTAAAAAATTATCATAAATATCGACAAAACAATATTACATTATGTTAGGCCTCATTTATTTGCACTTAATGAGGTTTGAATCTTAATCATTCAGATTTGTCTCATTAAGTGTATTTATTTTTAAGAACTGGATCATAATTATCCATATTCAGTTCATTCAGTTTGTTTATTTTATTTTTTATAAGTCTCTTAATAGGTCTCGATATATCTTCTTGTGATCATTATAATTACAAACAAAATTAGAAAAAATGATTAATTCAGTTACATGTTCAATACAAATTTTCTAGTTTTATATTTGAAGCTCCACCTACGTCTTGAAAAGAGGGGGAAAAAAACAAAAAAAAACCACCTACTGCCAATAGTAGCTTTTACTTTACGGAAAAGGACCTAAAATACACTTAAAGTATTGGAAATAGTACAAAATTACCCTTCATCCACCTATTGACTCCAAAATACTCTTTTCATCCACCTATTGGCTCCAAAATACCCTTGTCATTCACCTTTGGTTTCAAAATTAACCACTTATTTAACGGTTTTATATTTAAACTATTAATATATTTTTTAAAATACATGACGCTCAACTATTTGTTATAATTTAACTTATTAGTATAATTTATAAATCAATCCACTACCCACCCATTACTAATTAAATCCTTCTAAATTAATAAACATGTCACATTATTAATGCAAGCTACTGTCAATTGAGTGTTTTTAAAAATTATAAAAGTAAATTATCATACATTCAAGTGGCTAAATAAAAATCACCAATAAACTTAAAAGTCTAACTATGTTCAGCTTAATTATTCTTAAGTCTCAATTATGTGATGTTACGTCATAGGTAACTTTTTTTAAAATAATATATTAAAGGTTTTAAAACAAATCATAAATATTTATAAAATTATATTTTAAAAAAGTGCATGAATTAATTCGGGAAGTATATACCTCTTTACCTTTAATCATAAATTTCTAATTCAATTTTGAAAGAAAGTGTCCTCCTAAATAAGCGGCTCAACCTAAATTTAATAGGGGCTTCGATTCGGAATCGAATAATTTTGGAAGTCATTTTCAGGAATCTATAATTTAATCGTGTTTTAGTAGTGCTTATGACAATTTTGATATTATAATTAGATTATAAATTGGGTGACGTTTAGTTAGTAATGAGTGGGTAGTGGGTTGGTTTATAAATTATAATTAATAAATTAAAATTATAACCAATAGTTGAACGCCAAGTATTTTAAAAAATATTTAAAGAGTTTAATTTTAAAACAATTAAAAAAGTGGTCAATTTTGAACCCAAAGGTGGATGACAAGGGTATTTTGGAGCCAATAGGTGGATGAAAAGGATATTTTGAAGCCAATAGGTGGTTGAAAGATAATTTTGTATCATTTTCAGTACTTCAAAGGTATTTTAGGCCCTTTTCCGTTTACTTTATTTAGTACTTTTTGTGATAGTAGCTTTAATAATTTGGAAATTAGTTGTCAAATCAACATATTTGATTGGTCCAAAGACATTTGCTGTATATCATAGTTGTAGTACTAGTATTTTTTTGAATTTTGCTAGCTTTAAGGAGATACGAGGGAAGAAAAAGGGATTTTGATTCTAATTCCATAAGAAATTATATCAAAATATATTGTTTATATCTGAATTTTTGTGTTTTTAAATTCGTAATAGAACACAAGATTACTAATAAGTGAAAGTTTTATCATAAATTCTAGATAAAAATTTAAAATTATTTTTGAATATTTATTTGGCGAAAGATTTTGTATCAGAATTTAAATTTTTATAAAATAATATCGTGGTGCACAATACTCATAAACAATACTTAACTATACATGGAAACGTACTTGTACTTTCTAAAATATGATTTTCTTTAATATAAAGTTTGTCACGTCTATAATTTAAGAAGGCACGATAAGCACCTAATGTCTTCCTTGACTGAGCGAATCAAACGTAAACCTTATAGTTAAAATCACAAAATATTTGTTCGAACAAAAATTACTCTATAAATATATGCGTGTGTCTGATATGTAATAAGGACAAGTAAAATAGCATTATCAAGTTTTTATGAGAGGGTTACATAAGAAGAATTGAAAATTCTGTAAGAAATAATATTGACTAAAATGAAATGCGAGTTTTTGAGTTTAAAGATGACAACATTAGAAAATTTTGACAATAAAATTAAAGAAAAAATTCAAAAAACATAAAATTTAGACGTGAACTTAAATAAATATTGTATTTACATATATTAAAAAAAAATTGGGAATACAAAACAAAATTTGTGTTTAATATCTATAGATTTTTCCTTTTCTCATTCATGATAGAAACCTAATATATAGAGTCAAGAAAATAGTTATTTTAGTGTTATCGTATTTTATGATCAAATATATCCTTTAAATTCAATTTTAAAATAAAACATGAAAATGCTACAATTCCTTTAATTTCATTTCGCTTTACCATCTCACTCATATAAATTACAATCGTCTAATAAGTGAAGAAAACTTTGAAAAAAGCTATATATAAATTTAAGTTGTGACAAAAATTTTTTGTTGATAACCTAACAAAACAGTGAAGATGTTATGTTTATTACTAATTATATAATTCTGCATGAACAAAACAAATCATAATTGTAATTAAAATTGTTGAGACTGACCTATTAACAACCATTCATAATTGAAAAATAAGATTAGTTATCATATGAATTAGAATTATAACATGTTGTCTTATCTGTCCAAATTTAACATTTTCTTCTCTAGTGACTTATAAATTATTATAATAAAAAAAAATTCGTTAAAAACTTTTAAAGGTGGTCACATCAATAAAAATCAAAATACTTCCTTCGTCCCACTTAGATAGCCCTTTCTTGATTTCGAAATTCAAAGATATCAATTTTTAATAATGTTTTCATAAATATTTTAAATATTTTGAATTATTAATTAACATGATTTATATTATTATTTATGTAATTTTTAAATATATAGATTTTAGTTTTAAGAACTTAAAAATTTCATAAGCAAATTATCAATTAAACACATATTATCTGATTCTTAAAAAATAAAAAGTGTCACGTAAATATCCGTTTGAGTCGCCCAGTGATTTGAGCTACATGGAAGTCTTAAGTTTGAAATCTCTTGTCAGTGATAAGGGGACTGAATTTTTGGTTGAGCTCGTCGCACCGAGCTTATTTAATGCGAGTTACCTCTCCTACATGGATAGTGACCGTAGATTTTCCTTGTCATAATTTTTTTTAAAAAAAGTATCACGTAAATTTAGAATTTTTTTTTTAAACTTTTTTTTTTATAAATATAAAAAAGACAAAGCAAGTTTTATGGCGGTGTGTTTTTCCTAGTGGTAACATGTGTATAAGCTCCAATTAAACGTGGCACTTTCAACAGTTTTGTCTCTCTCAAACTCAAAGACCCTTTCTCCATACCTCTGTATACATAAAATATACACTCATTCTATACAAATTCAAACTCTTTATATACACATTTTCCCCCATTTTAATCGGTGATATACTATATCCCTTTTTTTTAAAAAAAAATTATAAAAAAATTATTCTTAATGGGGACTTTCATCTGAATTTTGAGGTATTTTCTCTGTTTCTTTATCTTCTATGCTTTCATTAATCTTTTTTTTAAAAAAAATTTCAGATGCATGAGCTGAAATATTTATTGTGTACTATTTAATTGAAAAAAGTCACGAGTAACGTTTTTTTCTGTTCATTTAATTGTTACAGAATTTTGAATTTATAAAGTTTCTGTTAAGACATTACTAGTTCATTTAATTAATTAATTTTTAACTCTTCAAATGGATTTAATACGTTTCTTTTATAGATATCGGCATTAAATGTGATTTTTTTTTTTAATTTGGATAAAAAAGTTGAGTTCTAACTTTGTTATTTCTATGAAATCTATTTTTGCAGAAAAATATTGATAATTCGGTGAGGATATATTTATTTTTTTTACTAATTTTTTTTTCTGCGTTCTTTGATGATTTTTGGAATTTAGAGATATTGAGTAATTGAAAATTATCGATTTTTTTGTTCTTGTCTGCTTATATTTCTCGTGGAAATAAATAAATAAATATTTATTGTTTAATGCCTGCATGCAAAATTAACAACTAATAAAAAAAAGTTTATTCAATTTTGATGCAAGAACCTTAATTCTGGAATTGTATTCCTCTTCTTTTTTCTTTTTTTTAATTAATTATGATGTCTCCTTTATATTTAGTTCCATTTTTCTCGAGCCTTTTCATGATCGTGGGTTTGGATCAGCTTTCGCGCACCTCGATTAAATTTCAGGGGATACCTGTACTTCCTACAGGTCGTTGATAACTCTGTCCACCAAGGCTAGGACAAATAGGAAAAATCACCTAGTGTTTTTTTGGTCTCCGCTTAGGGGATATGGATATTTATGTGAAAACTCACAAGAATTCTAATAGATACTATATCTGCCACCCATAGTTACAATTATTTCAGTGTTACCCGTGTTAAAATCCGTAAAGTTTAAATCTTGAATCGGCTCAAGCCTAATAAGCTTCTTGAATAGGTCTTCCAGAGGATACTAGAGTTTAGAACTACAATTATTTCAGTGTCAAGAAGTGTTGGATCCGCTCGGGCCTTGGAAGAAGCTTATTGAATAGGTCTTCCAAACGACATTTAAGTTTTGATTCTCATGGTTGTGTGCCTGACATGGCATTTCCACACTTGAACACTTGTTGTTTCCAGTTCTCTTATTCATATTACATTATGGCCAGCCTTAGTAGAAGTTGGTAGCTGCACCTCTTTTCAATCGTAATGACACCGGTAGTTGTGAGCAGAAACGACGAGCAAGTAGTGCCACGGGGATACAAAATGTGACTTGTTGTATGATGGTCGGTGGAGTGCCCTGACTTGGTGTGCGCGTGAGTAACTCACTTCATGTTTTGTAGAGCACTGAATATAAAGCCTTTTAGTCTCTTTCTCCCCGCGTTATAGATTTATAGCATAGAACACATGGTGTGCCACGAGATACTGCTTTGCGCTGCACTTATACCCAATTAACTAGTCCAAGTTCCGAAATTTTGTTTGGACATCAGAGCACAATTTGAATTATTGCAGTACGGTCAAACAAGGAGCATGTTGTAGATATTGATCCACTTTTTACATAAATAGGCTATTTCTCGTAAACACTTTTTACTGTTCCACACTAATTTGTTTATCAAACTGTTATTATTGCAGCTTGTAATGAGCAACCTTTGTTATATCATAGCATAGTCGCCTATAAGAGCATCTATCATGGCGGTGTCGTCAACGAAGAAAAAGAGTGTCTTTGTTGACAGGGTATGTGAATGCATAGTGGGATTAAAAACTCACAAATAATATATTCCCTCTTTTGGAACATCCAAGTTTACTGTATATTGAACTATTGAGGAGCGGAATTGCAGGCAACATGTGGAGTAAAGGTGAAGCAGATCGCTTTTATGGGGATTATATGTACAATTATGTTTTTAATTGTGTATAGGACCACTAACTATCAGTATCGACAAACGGAGGTATGATGGTGCTACCATTTGTTCGTTACATAATTTTCCGTCTATTTATATGATTGAGTGTACCTTATATTGTGCCCGAGAACTATACAACCAGCCACATTCCTGATAATCATACTTCCCTGTGTACCTTTTCAGATGGAGTCGAAATCGGATCCATTTTATTCTTCGAAGGTAGTTGCATTTTTTGCTCTTCTTTATATATAAATTTGTCCGATGCTTATTAGCTTCCTGTTCTTGATGAGCTGAAGTATTTTATGGATAACAGTTTGTGTCAATTGTCACTCTAATGCATTCTGTTCTTGCATCCAGGATTCTGATGTAGATATTACAAGTTTCAACAGTTTGCCTCGTGGTATTATCCACGCGAGTTCGGATCTAGAGTTAAAGCCTCTTTGGTCTACAAGTAATTCAAAGTCCAAGGTGTTTCTCTACTCATTAAGTGTTGAATAAATGTAGCATCCTCCTTTAGTATCTCTTATTATCATTGTTACTAGTTTTCTCTTCTGCTCAGTTTTTCACCCTACTTGTTGCCCTTTTCAGGGTAGTGTTTCTAGTTCTCGTAATCTGTTGGCAATGGCAGTTGGTATTAAACAAA
Source organism: Solanum neorickii (assembly GCA_027704865.1). Lineage (NCBI taxonomy): Eukaryota > Viridiplantae > Streptophyta > Magnoliopsida > Solanales > Solanaceae > Solanum > Solanum neorickii. The sequence continues at coordinate 2,822,824 of JAKWJC010000372.1, forward strand.
AGAAGAATGTCGATACTCTTGTCCAAAAGGTATAACATCTTACTCGTCTTCGTTTTTGGGAAAACTTGTAATTGACTAATCTTTTTTCTGATTTTCAGTCATGTCTGATGCGTGATTTACTTCAATTCAGTTTCTTTCAGAGAATTTTACAATCATCTTGTTTCACTATGATGGACATGTTGATGGCTGGTGGGACCTCAAATGGAGTAAAGAAGCCGTTCATATTGTTGCAAACAACCAAACTAAATGGTACGAACATCGTGAATGATTTCGAATTAGCTGAAGTGTGTGTAGTTGAACACGGCGACTTCTGTCTTCCTAATCCCGTGGGGAGATCAAGCAGGCTGATATTCACTATGACTGGAGGGGGTGGGGGTCTTTAGTATCTTAATTTGCGGACGAGTGATTGTTCTGCTCTTCAATAGAGAAACCGTGCAGAGTAGTAGTCGGGGTTTCCATTGCTGGAAGTGAGTCTGTTAATAACCTCTAATGCGTTTGATGTTGAAAAATTAATTGAAATACAAATCTCGTATTCTCTCTACGATTGGAACCCCTCCTTTTATGCTGAACTTTCTTCTCGTGAAAATTACGATCAGCTTGTAAACTTGTGAAGTAGTAGAACTCATTGGTACTGTTGTGAATTCCTTTTTACGCAGGTGGTTTGCAAAACGGTTCTTACATCCTGCTGCTGTTTCCATATACGATTACATTTTCCTTTGGGATGAAGATTTGGGCGTGAAGAATTTCCATCCTGGAAGGTGAAATGCTTGCATAAAATATGTCCTAATTTACATATATATAATCTTCAGATAAACATATTTGATATAAGTTTCTAATTTAATCCTGGTGAACTTTTGTTTTTATAGTTCAATCAACTTTTGCTGGATGTTAATTTTTTTTTCCCATATACTTTTGTTTTTTCAGGTACCTCAAAATCGTTAAATCAGAAGGACTTGAAATTTCCCAGCCAGCCTTGGACCGGAACTCAACTGAAATACATCATAGACTCACAATAAGAAGCAAGAGAAAAAGGTTCCACAGGTTGAGCTCTTATAATCCGACTCCTCAAATTTAATGTTTTGGAATATTTTGGGCGAATATTAATGCACTTCTTATTTAAACAGACGAGTGTATGATAGCAGAGGTAGTACAAAATGCTCAGGTGAAAGTGAAGGTCCTCCATGCAGTGGGTGAGCTTTATACAGTTAATACAATTGTTATGAGCCGTGTGCATTTGTCGATCTGGTTAAGCTTTTGCATTCTCCTCGACATTAATTAATATAATTTGGATAAAATCTTGCTTCAAGTGTATGTTGAATTTGATGATATCTTTTTGATAATATCTACGGGAATGTGTATCATTTATATTCTTTATCTGCAGATTTGTGGAAGGGATGGCTCCAGTCTTTTCAATATCTGCTTGGGTGTGTGCTTGGCATCTTATACAGGTAAACTTCCGGTTCTGTCGGAGCTGACTACAGTTCGTGTCGAGATAAAAAGTAATTTTTGTTTAAGCTAACTTAATATTCGGAGGATTGTTCTGAGGGCAATGCGTTAGCTAAAATGCAACCGTTAACTATATCATCGTGAAATTGTGCACTTGCTAATCTTCATGACTAGCTGCTTTCCATTTCCAGTTCTGTTCCAAACTTTGTGGGATTACGTTCTACACCGTCTCATGCTGAGGAATTGTCAGCTTGTTCATTATTTTACCTGCTTTCGTTTTCAACGCATGTACAGATTCAAGCCTACTGTAACTGAATTCTGGTTACTGATTCTTTCCATCAGAATGATCTCGTTCATGGATGGGGAATGGACATGAAATTTGGTTATTGTGCACAGGTTAGATCACTTCTTTGTGGCTTCTTGGTTATACTTCAGTTTAATTTCACTTGTTAAAACGGCATAAATATGCCCTTTAACTTGGCTTCGAATCACATTCATGCCCTTCAACTTTGGATGTGCACAAGTAAACACTTAAACTTGTATAAAGTTGATTAAACACACACGCATGTCCTACATATCATCCTATATGTCATTTTTTGTCCTACGTGGTGTCCTACGTTACGTGTATTTTGCCATGTAGGACTCATGTGTTTATTTATTTAAAAGTTGGATAGTTAAAGTGTTTGTTTGTGTATTATGAAAGTTGGAGGTCAAAAGTTAAAATTTGAAGTCAAGTTTAGGGTCCAATATATGTATTATGCCCGTTAAAACATTTGCAATTTCATCTTTTCTTACTAAACCGTCATTTACATCTAAGTCAAAACCTTATGAATTGTCCGTCAACGGCTTAGCTTTTATCAATGAACAGGGCAGCTTTTTGTGTGTTAACGGCAAGGTATGTATTAGTTTCTGGAGAGTTGTTCTCATTTAAGCTATTTAACGGGATTGAAGAATTCTGTTTAGTGTGCTGTCAATTATTATTTGGAAGTAGTGGATGCATATATGATTCTAATTTATGTGGAACTTGAAATTATTGTAGGGAGACCGAAACAAAAAAGTCGGAGTAGTTGATAGTGAATATATCGTCCACCAGGGCATTCAAACATTAGGAGGGCCATCTCTGAAGAAGGTAACCTTCCGTTACTGTATCCGTTTTAATTGGAGTTTTAAGACACTACGTTGTTGTTCTCTCTGTTTGTTATCATGTCGTATATGATTGCATTCAGGTTCTTATTCAAACTTCAGTGTAGGATGATATTTAGACGTAATACATACATAAGACACTTTAACGTGACCTCAGCTCGTAACTAGACCCTCCAACTTTGAGTATGCACATCTAGACACTTCAACTCGTCTTCATTGTTCAGTATCATCAATCTACCTCCAAAATTGACGTGCCATGTCAGCATCTGATGCCACGGGACACAATAAGGACGAGTTAGAGTGTTTAGTTGTCGGTTCAAGTGCCTACATGTGCGCTCCCAAAGTTAGACTGCTTAGTTGCCAACCGAGGCCAAGTTTGAATGTTTGTTTATCTATTACTGATAGAGTTAAAGTCGTATTTACTATATTTACTCGATCTGTTCAAGTTCTATGTTCTATATCGACACAATCGTTATAAATCGATTACTGGTAGATAACTATGATAAGCATTTCATAATTGGTAGTTAAATAAAAACAGTAATTACACTTACCGCACAAGAATCTTTACACTGCAGTGTGTATAACTTTAAAACACTCTTACCGATATTATGACTTTGTATGCTTGTTTCTATTGCACCGCTAAAATTTGTTCATGTTTGTGCAGCCTTCAAATCTTGAAGAGTCTACGAAGGTATGTGACATCCTACTGCTCCTTTGTTAAGCAGTTTGAGAAATTTTCGACGCTTAACTTCTGCTGATTGCCTACTTTCGTTTGATTTCTTCTCTCTTGGCCTACAGAGACACGTTGTTGACGTGCGATCAGAGGTAAGACGTTGCTTCTGTCCTTCTTGAGTTGCTACACATTTTAATAAAGAAATAGAATTGGTTATGATTTGCAATCACAGAAGACACTGCAGAGGTTTTTTTTCAATTGTATTCATATGGTGCAGATTCGACGACAGTCTATGTATGAGCTACAAATATTTAAGGAACGGTGGGAACGAGCTGTGGAGGAAGACAAGAACTGGGTGGTGGATCAAGTTAAAGCAATCAGACGAAGACGTAAACGACGGCGCAAACAAATACCAAAATCACAGGTTAAGCCAAGGTAACGTTGTTTTAGCGATAATCAGAGATACGTACTATGTCTTGATCAAAGATTATAATACGAGGCTATACACTGAACCCCGAGTGTATGTCAATATTTTTCGCTGTGTCATTTCCGACTCCCACGAACACATAGTTGCAAGGGAACTTGTAAATTGTTACTGTATAGGCCAATTAAATTTCCATATAATTAGTTCATTGTTATGATGGTTGTGGCAACTCCATTTTTGCCTAAACGATTTTCGTTACCGATTCTTGTAGTACTTTTCGGGGGATTAGCTGATTCCCCAGAATTGAGATGTATATTTATTTGCCAGGTTACAAGTATTGAACACTTGTGTCCATTTACGTATAGGGAAAAAACTTACTCGCACATGGTTAGGTTCGAACCCTTGTACATAACAAGGGTTCAAACTGTGTTGTTCCTATATACTAGAAGACTAGACATATGTGCCTGCTAGCACAAATTCAATATTATTTCTTTCTTTATCTTAATTTATCTGATATAGATAGAATTCGGAAAGTCCAACTCAATTTTAATATGACCTTTGGGTATTTTAAGTTATTAATTATTGTGATTTATAGTATTACAAATTTTAAATAGGCATAATACATATATTTGATCCTAAACTTAGCTTCAAATTTTAACTTTGGCCTTCATTTTTCATAGCTCAAACAAATACTTTTAACTATATAACTTATAAATAAATAAAGGGCAACTTTCACATATAGCAAACAAAAAAATCATATTTGTATAATATAGCAAACTTTGCATAATTGCGCTCCATAGCAAACATAAAAACTGTATAATTCGCTATACATATAAAAGTGTATAATTCGCTGGCCTAAATTGTATAATTCGCTGGCCTAAATTGTATAATTCGCTGGCCTATTTCGCTGCAATTGTATAATTAGCTTTGCATACAGTTGAATCGAATTAAAATGTATGTATATTGCATAATTATAAGTGTATAGCAAGAAGATATATATTTTTCTCGCTTTATACAAAAACAGAAACACAATATATACACTTCTGTTGTATAAAGCTAGAAAAATTGTATTTCACTGCAATTGTATAATTCTTTGGCTTTTTTCTCTGCAATATTTGAAGTAAAATGTTTGTAAATTATATAATTAAGTGTATAACACGAAGATATACATTTTTGCATGTGTATATACAATTTTCTCTCGCTTTATACAAAACAGAAACAGAAATTATACACTTCTGTGTATAAAGCGAGAGAGGCGAGAATGGGAGAGTGGCGAGCGAGACTTCTGGGAGAGAGACGCCTGGCAAATTTTTGTCAATGTTTGCTATGGAGCACAATTAAATCAAACCCTAGCTATTCAATTTAATTTAGGTTATTAGTTTGCTATTTTATATAATTTTCCCATAAATAAACACATGAGTCTTATATGATACAATATATGTAGGACATCACGTAGGACAAAAAATGACATGTAGGATGACATGTAGGATATGTGTGTTTATTTGTTCAATTTTATACAAGTTTAAGTGTCTGTTTGTGCACATCCAAAGTTGAAGGTCATAAATGTGATTTGAAATCAAGTTAAAGGGCACATTTACGTATTATGTCTTTTAAATAATATATGTTACTCTTATTTAAATTTATATGATACTTTGAACTTTTTAGAATCTATAATTTTTTTTTGTCTTTTAGTTTTAATTTTGGGATAGTACACAAGTATTTTCTCAATCTATGTCCGAAATCTTAAAGACACGCTTATACTATAATAAGGTCTTAGTACTTCTTGAATTTTTTATTTTATTAATAATTTGTCATTCCTTTTCAGCCTGCGTGTTTTGTGGGGAAATTAATGCTGATTGATTTTTTTCAAATTAGTGTCATGTAAGCTGAAAATGGGTAAAAAATTACTTATAAAATAAGTTCATGGATAATAGGATCTTGGTATAGTATAAGTTTGTCTTTAGGATTTTGGACATAGGTTGAAGGGGTACTTGTGCATTTTTTCTTTAATTTTTTTAATTATGATCTACATTATTTTTATGTCATTTCTAAACAATATATGTTACTAATATATCCATAATTATGTGATACTTATTTGGGGGTCAATCGCACTTTTTGTATCTCTCTTCAATGTTTAAGGTTGTTAATCGTGATTTATAATTTTTTACGTAATTTTTGAATAATATATATTGCAGTAAAACCTTTATAAATTAACATAGATGAGATTGAAATTTTATTATTTTATAGAGATATTATTTAGTCGATAAATTAATATTTATTAGTTTAAAAAATGGTTTGAGATTAGTGAAGGTTAATTTTGATTATAGCATAATCAATGCATCTTATTAATTTATGTATCATATTTACTTATTTCAAAAGGAATATTATATATAAAGTACAATGAATATATCAAAGTATCTTACTAATTTCAATCTTGTGATGCTGGGATAACAAGAGTTTTTAAGATGTATTATTGTGACGATTTTATCATACAATATTTGAAGGCTATTGATTTGACAAATTGAACCAACAAAGATAAATGTTGTGGATGTTGTTGATTTTGCAATTTCTACTTGAACAAGAAATGTTCAGCAAGAGATTGTTAAGGTTGAAAATAAGCAGGTGTAAATGTGAAAATTAGCAAAGTAAATTTCGAAAGACCACGAGTAAAAAGACAACGATAAATATATTAAAAGACATAAAAATTTAACGTGATTTGGTCAATCGATCTACATACACAAAGGAGAAAGTACAAAATGTAGAACGAAATAATTTCAAATAATTTATTCGGAATACATGGGAGATTCACACAAGTGATAACGTATCAAGCTTGTGACTCATAATTTTTTACCCTAATCAAAACTTTCAAAACCTTTAAGGCTACATTGTGAATGTTGATTAAGTTAGAAGGAACATGCATCTATTTATAGAGCCCTAAACCTTTTCTTTTCTTACCAGAAAAAAGATTAGTCAATCCAAATCTTAAAAGGAAAATCTATTTATGGTAAAAAATCAGGGCAAATAAACTCCAACAGTGATAATATCAAATTGTTTTCGATACTGTAAAATTCATTTGGAGGATACAAATCTAAGAGAATATAATTTGGATGAACTCACTTGTGAAAACGTCATTCATAAACATGAAGTCATGATTAATGATCTCGGTTATCACAATAAAATGAATGTCAATAACCTGTTGGATTATCTGGGTGAAAGTGAGACATGCTCAGAGGTTCATAGCTTAGAAGAAGTTGTGGATACCATCGAAAAAAGCAATGTTGATGATGATACTATACCTGGAAACACTTATTGTATCTAGAATTCTTTACAATTTTATGGTGTAGATGAAAAGACAACATCGGAGCTCTTGGATGCAGTAAGATAGTTAGAGATGCTTCAACTAGATTTAATTATAAGAAAAAAATAGATAACACAATAATATCATATTTCACTAAATTGCTTTAAATATATTTTTACTTTTAAAAAATATTTATTAATTTATGATATTAATGAAACATATATTTATAAAGGGTTCTTTTGAAAATATGTTATCTTATCGAAATTGATAATTTTTTTTATTGGTCCAAATCGGAATTAAAGAAAAATATTATTTTAGAGAGATTATTAATTTATCGAGTATTATTTTATAGAATTTTACTGTACTTAAATTGTCCTATCATATCTAGTACATACAGAAATTCGTAAATCGCAAGTTGTTAATTATTGAGATTTATAATATCTTTTACGTATTTTTTAAATTGAATGATAGAGGTTATTTTTTTATTTTCATTTTATGTAATGCCGATAGATTAATTTCAAGAATCACTAGATCATATAATATTTCCTAAAAATATTGTGAATTGTTAATCGTCATAATTTATAGTATATTTTACGTAATTTTGAATATATATATATAAATTAAAGAAATGAGATAAATAAATTAAAACGGAAGAATCATAAGCAGAGATGCCCCAAGGGTGGTCAAGCAGGCTTGTTGACGTGTTGTTTGCTTGAGAACCTAAACTCCCTTTCATAAATATAAGTAGAAAATATAGAGAAAAAAGGGTCACTACTAGGGTTCTTTCTTATGGTTGAAAAATTAAATCGAATTGTAATTTAAATCAAAATGATTGAAAACATTATTATTTAAATTAGGTTGGTTTTAAATTTTAAAAATTGATGCTATTTGGTCTGATTTGATTTTAGTTTTGCTAAAGAATAATTGCAAAAATAACCAAATCGAATAGATAAATTAGATATATAAGTTTATAATTTTTATATATTATTCATAAATAAAACATAAACATTTGTTAAATTTGAACTAATTTAAGTTTTATTACAGTTATTATTTTTTCAAGCACATAGCTTAACTATAACCGTTCCAAATTCAAGTCCATTAAAATTCATTCTAGTCTTTAGTTTCTTACTTCATATAAAATAGTCAATTTTTTTTTAATTGAATCATTTTGTTCGTGTCATGATAACTTTAATATGCTTAATTGTTTAATAGATCCAACAATAACTTTTTTTGTAAATTATTTATGTATTAGGTGTTTGTGTTTATCGAGATGTGTAGGTTCTCAAAAAAATTATTATTTTCAAATCGAATAAACTAAAAAAAAAAAAAAATCAAATCGAATCAGATTGACAATAACTAAATTGGTAGAAAAAAAATGATCTTATCAGATTGCATGTGTTATTTTTAGATTTATATTGCAAAAGATGCAGAATTTTTATAAAAGCATATATAAAATTAACAACAAATTTGTGAAGATCTATTTTATGAAATAAATTCCTCCTTTGCTACTATTATTAATATTTTGATGAAAGATTGTACAATGGGCCATTAGGAACAAATCAAGGTTGGATGTCACTTTTATTGAAAGTTTGTAAATATATTAAATTCCACAATATGGTACTATGAATTTAAGAAAATTAAGTTCCACGAGGTTGGTTGTCGATTATTTAAATTTTAAATGAATGATCTATCGATTTTGAAATATTACATTTCTTTAGCTGTTGTAGCATATTGTCGATTTAAGACCTCAAGTGATCTATCGATTTTAAAATATTATTTTAGACTTAATGTATATGTTAAGAAAATATATAATATATTTCTCAATTTTGATATTTAGAGTTGAGAGTAGCTCACATGTTTTTTATATTATTGATTGTCGCACCCTGTTCTTTTCCTAGACAAAATAAAAACGATGGTATAAATTATTGTTTCGAAGGTAAAAAGAAAAATGTATTGAAACCATCCCTAAATTTGGCACTTCATCTTTGAACTATTAACATCCTTAACCTTTTTATTTAATTAATTGAAGCTAAATACACCCGATCTTATTTAAGAGTGTTTTAATACCTTTTTTTTTTAATTCTTATTAACAAATTTGATATTTTTACAAAAGTTTGAGATTATCTATTACGTGATGTGGTAAATTAAAAATATATATATGATATGTTCAAATTTAGTTAGTCAAGTAAAAAGATTCTTACGACTAACAATTCATAAACAAAATTATTTCCCTTGAGACTAAAAGCTGAAATTATTAAGTAGTGCCCTTCTGTTAGGAAAGAATACTTAATTAGGAGTAATTATATTTACCACTATTCTTGGACCAAAGCTAATATTTCTTTGGTTTATTTTTATTTGTCCATTATCTTCAAAATACATTAAAAATAAAGAAAAATTACAGATATCTCACCTTTTGATTTATTTATCATCATTATTTCCTTTAAATTTTTATAAATTTCTAAAATTCCTTATTTTTGCATATTAGATTAGTTTATCTCGCACATTAAATTAGTATATCTTATACATCATATTAGTGTATCATGTATAAACTGTACATCAGATTAGTGCATCACGTATAAAATGTAAGAAATCTTACTTAACGACTAATGTATCTCGCGCATCAGATTAATGTATCAACGCTTATTGTATTAAGTTGAAGAATTTTTGTAATTATAAACTTTTAAGGAATAAATTATAATTTTGTTTGAAAAGTATATGATTATGTAATTTGTCCAAAAAAACAATTATATTTTTTCACTCTTAACAATTTTAATAAAAGTATGACCAAAGTTTAATAATCTTTCTCTTTTGTCAATTTTGTGCTTTTTATGTACAATTTAATTAAATTAATAAACCCCCCCACCCCCTACCCCCTACCCCTTCTCTCTCCCAAAAATTTCATTTTTCAACTATATAGAGAAGACTTTCTTTTCTTCTCTCTCTAGAATGGTATAATTCCCTTGATTTTTCTCCAATTGATTTCACATTTTATGTATAAAATAGCCCCCAAAATTTGAATAAAGACTTCTCCTTTCTTCCTTGGCTCTTAAGCTTTTTCAGCTATTTGACTATTCAGATCTCAGCTGAGTTTCTGGTGGCAGCTTTTCTTGGAGCAAAAAATTGAGACAGTAACAAAACTTTGCTGAAATGGCTAACCATTATGATCGCAACCCTTTTGCTGAAGAAGAAGAAGTTAACCCTTTTGCTGTAAGCTCTCCTTTTTTTTCTGTTTTTTTTCTTTTTAAAGAAAAAAAGTGGATTGGGGTGATTGTTTTATGTATGTGGAACTAAAGTTCAAGTCTTTTTCCTAATGGGTTGTGAATTGACTGATTTCTTGATAGTGTAAGACTTGAAATTGACTTCACTGAATTGGGTATTTGGGGTTTTAATCTTTTGTTTTATGGTGTAACTGTATGTTGAGGTTCTATGTTTGGTACTCATTTGTTAATGTGTTGTTCTTTGTTGAGAAGTTGGAATGACCTTGCCTGTTTTTGAGTGTTTTCGAGTTTATGAGGTGATTGTTGTGTGAACTTTTGGGTCATAAACCTTTGACTAGGTTCTTCTAATTTTATTTTTTATAGATATGATGTTTTAACTAACCAAATTGGATTAATATTGTGAAGAATCGAACTACAGCTAACCACCACAATTCATACAACAATGAAATAGCACATTCCGATAAGGATTCAACAATTACACGCAAAAGCAATTAAACAAAGCTAAATTAGAAATACGCAGATCCTCACTTGTCTCTCCGTGTGATCACTCGAAATGAGTAATGCATCATACCTGAAAATGAGAGTAAATTAGGAGATTTCCATGGTTTATGATGAAGTATAAAAATTAGGAGTTAAGAAGAGATAAGGAAGAAGATGAGAATAGGGAGAAATTGGATTTAGTTGAGAGTGAGAAGAGCATGAGAAAAGATCATACAGTATTCATTGCCTTCTCCTCCTGATGAAACTGTATTTGCATGCATTTTCCCCTTCTGACATGAGCCGTCCCCTCATTTTAATCACAACCGTTCATTCTTCTTTAACTAACTCTTATACTGATCCTTATTACCCTGTGAATCCATTTGTTAATTAACCTCCATTCGCTGCCGTTTTAGAGTGTAATGACTCAGCTAATTACAATAGAAATCTTGGCTCTGTGGATGATTTTGCCTCGTGATGTTTTATCTTTGGAAAGGGTTTAGAAATCTTTGTCAAAAAAGTATTATTGGGGTGTACATTTTCAGGAAAGAGTTCAATAGAGAAAACAGAGAAGCTGAATTGTTTGGCCGATGCTGTTGGAGAATCGGTCTGTTTTACGTTATAAGAATATGAGCAGAAGGTCCTTTCTCTGTGATTTGATTTCTATTTTTTTGTGCGACTAACTATACAATTTAATTCTGAATGTATTCACTAGTAGGAGTAGTAAGTATCAGAATGTCATTTTAGTGGTTAATTCCCATCCCAACGCATTATTCTCATTAGATTTGACAAGTATATGCAATTTAACATGAAACTTGGCATAAATATTAGAGGTTGTATGAAGTGTTAGGTTACTCTCTACCAGATTTGATAATGTTAATCATCAACACGGTTTTGGATAATCTTGCACAAACTTTACCATCATATGTGAATCAAGAACCTTCTTTTTGAGAATGAAAAGAAACATTTTTGAGAAGGAGAACCTTCTAATCTTGATGTATGTTATTGAATGTAAATCCTTTATCTATAATTACAGAACTACATGAAATGATGCCGTTATGTCATCAAGACTTCAAACCCTTGTGTTAAAGCAGTTCTTTCTAGGTCTTGATAGTTGGCTAATTTATCTTCTGGTATTTAATTTGCAGGATGGAGGAGGAAAATCGAAAGGGCAATCAAAATTTAGTGGAGGCGCATTTTATACCACAGTGAGTTAGACGGGCAGTAACCTATGTTTGTCTGTCTGGGATATAATGCACTTATTTAATGAAAGTTTGTTTACGCTGATCCCAGCTAGTTTGGGACGGTAGTTGATTAACTAAAATTTGCTTACAAGTTGTATGCGATATTCAGAGCAGCATCATACAAAGGCACCCCGTCATCATAAATGTCAATTGTACAAAAAATGTGCAAAAATGTAAAAGTTCCAGTAATGCAATGGATTCCTTCTCTCTTGAACATGAGCTTCTATTCGATATGGTTCACACCATAGCAAGATAATTTCTTCCAAGCTCTACTTTCATGCTTCTCTTTTGTATTTCCAAGCTGCCAATTTTGTCTACGGACTCGCACTTCGTGGCGGAGCCAAGAATTTGGCGAAGGGTGTGCAAAATTAAATACACTCTAATTTGTAATCTCTGTGCACCACATAATTTTCCGGCGAAGGATGTGTTTCGGGCCACCCTTTGCCTAAACTGGCTCCATCCATGCCGCTTAACCTGATCAATTCCAGACAAGTCCTGACATATTCCAGCAGCTGTTATTTAGGTATAGAAATAGATATTTCAGCCTTTAGTTAGAGCCAGAATCTCTAGAAAGACATGGGTATAATTGCATTAGGGTTGTATTTTCGTTTTGTTTTCTTATATATTCAGTAACCCTCCCCTCTGCTCTTTAGGGAAGGGGTAAAAAAGAGACTGAGGAAGAGAGGTAAATATTAGCATTGCCTTAATTGATGATTTCTGTTTATTTCCTTTCATATTCATAATGCCTTCTCTCTCCGGGGAGGGGAAATGAGAGGGTAACAAGAGGGTAATTAGTAGCTTTGCTTTAGCTGATTCCGTAGTTTTATGCTCTATGTCTCTATCTATAATTTCTTGAAGAGCTTTGTTTCAATTCAACACATATTTTCTTTGCCGTGAAATGTATTCATGGGGGACCTCAGAGTCCTTCTGTGGATAAAATATTTTACCCCTTTTTCTTGATCCATGCTAATAAATCTATCCTCTTTTCACTTTCAGAGTAGTGTTCCTCCAGCAACAAACTCAAGGCTTTCACCCCTTCCGCATGAACCTGCTGATTTCTATGATCGTGATGTGCCTGTTGATATTCCTCTTGATAGTTCTACGGTAGTTTCAACTTTTGAATGTGCTTAGCTATCAACTCATTTTATCATATTTAACATCTATTATTATGATTTTTATTTTAAGTTAAGTCACTCTGAATTATAGGACTTGAAAAAGAAAGAGAAGGAACTACAGGCTAAGGAGAATGAATTGCGAAGGAGGGAACAGGTACACCTGATTTTTGGTCTAAATTTGTACTAGTAGTTCTGCTTCTTTTTCAGGAGTCCTGTTGCATGATTAGTTGTTACCAGCTTGTTCTGCAAAATAGTTTGGAACATAAAATGATACAGTTTTCTTTGGACTTCTTATGTTCTATGAGATTATGGTTTACTCTTTTGTTGTGTAGACATTCTTACTGTCGTCTGAGGGCGATTTTTCAATTTTGTCAAATCAGAAACTCTTTCAGGCCCTATATTTCACTTGGTTTGACAGTTTGGTTTGGTTCTTTTGAGGAACTTGTCTTCAAGCCTTCTATGCTCTGCAAAAAAGGATGAGGCGTTCATCCCCTGGCCATATAAATTTCATTATAATATGTCTCTTGTGTCTGAATTTTTTGGCTTTTCTTCTTCTTTTTCTACCAGTTGAAATCGCTGTTGATCAGTGTACAGTGCATGTGGAGAAGTATTCTCTCCTTCCATATCCCCAGCAGCTCATATTTGCTTGGGGTACAAATGTCATTATTTCCTGATTTGGTTTGTTGATGGCACGCAGGAACTGAGACGAAAAGAAGAGGCTGCTGCAAGAGGTATATCCTTTTTCTCCTATGTTTATCCAATTATCACCCGTGTTCTTTTACAATACTAGATTTAAACATGAAGTTATTTCTGTCTGGTGATTTTGTAGAAAAGGAACCTAAAGGGAATAAACATAAAAAAAATCAAATCCAAGTACTTGGATGAAACAAAACTGAATGAACCTTTGTTCCTTTTGTTTTAACTTTCCTGATTATTCCTTCTTATCATTATCATTTGTCATTGGTCTGTCCAAAATTACTTATGAAAAAAATAAAGAGAACACTCCCCTTTCTTCTTGTTCTTTTCTTGGTCATTTTTTTTTATATTTGCAAGTATAAGCTAGAGTGATTTAAAAAAAGGAAGAGGGGAATCTTTTGTTCCAATAGAAGCAGAAGTGATGTGGATTATTCAAGAATCAAAGTCGATTTCCTTTATAAAAAGAAGATATTAATGAACTTCAAGGAAATGGTTTCACGGGATTCAATCTATTGTCCTTTGGTGCCAGCAAGCTTTTGTAGGCATGAATCAGGTAGTTTTCTTTTCTCTTCAAACTGATTAGAAGTGAGGTACTATTTCCTCCTACATACGAGTAGGGAGATCCTCTACTAAGGTATGATTGTGAACATTATTGACGTCAGGCTTTTCGGATTATCTGTCACAACGGACAAGTGAAAAACTGCCCCCGAGAGAAATAAATGAATTCCAAAGAGAGTTCCGTGACTGAGTTGGTCATTTCTGTGGCTCGGTGTAGCTTTAAGTAATGTGGATCTTATGTTTTTTTCTGTGCATTTGCAAGTTTAATTTAAAAGGTTAGACGGTTCAAATGTCTATAAATGGAACTTATGAAAGAAAATGTTACATGGTTCAGATATTTAATGCAGTACATTACAATTCCTCTATTCTCTCTGATTGCAGCTGGCATTGTTATTGAGGTGAAAAATTGGCCTCCATTCTTCCCAATTATACATCATGATATTGCTAATGAAATACCAGTTCATTTGCAAAGGCTGCAATATGTTGCGCTTACTACCTTTTTGGGTATGTCAACTCTGTCTCTCTATATGTTTGGTTCTTCTAGTTTGAAGAACCTTATGTCACTTTCTTCTTATTGATTTTCTTTCTATCATGCTACATTTAAGACTTAATAACTGTTGCACTCGACAGAAAAAAAAATCATCTGACAGTCCGGCATCTTTATCTTTTCTCAAAGACAAGGAGACTTGGAGCCTAAAGCTTCATTTGACTTCCATTTGATACATTTAATTTACCTAGTAACAAAAAGCTTAAGAAGTAAAATGTCGTCTTTTAATTTGTGGCAGTGAAGGGGGAAAAAGGCAACACTATCACTATCCAACGCAAGGAAATAGACGAGTGAGAAAATTAGCTTATGGATAAGTTGTGCAAAATCTAGATTTCTTTCTCTCTACTCCCCCAATTGTCCTGCATAACCTTCCAAGTAATTAAGTAAAAATTTGGAAAGAGCCTGTTCAAGACTTGTAGCAAGAAAACTTAGAATTGGATGTAGTCTATCTTTTTCCTTTAGATCAACAGTTCAACTATTTTCTATCATGAAAAGCATAATCAGAACAAGCATTTTTTTCCGTCATCTTGTCCATATTTTCTGGCAAGACCTTCAAGGTATTAGTTCAGAAACTGCCTATATCAGTCTCTCTAGCAAGTAAATTGAGGTTTGGTGAAATTTCTTGTGCTTATTGTCTTCCCCTTCGCCAGCAGTTTTAACTATATATTAACCATTCACTGTGCTAATCAACACAAACTTTTCTGACTTTTCTACATCCTGTGAGATCTTTATTGCTCCTGTCCTGATTAGATATCCGATGATGGTGACAGGAATTTGTGCTTGCCTTTTGTGGAACATCATTGCTACCACTACAGCATGGATTAAAGAAGGAGGTTTGTCTAATTCAGTATTCTACATGTCATCGATGGCTTTCTTATGGAGCAGTCTAACTTTTAGTTTTTGGCTTTAGATGTAAAGATCTGGTTCCTTTCAATTATTTACTTCATATCGGGGGTTCCAGGAGCCTATGTACTGTGGTATCGTCCTCTTTATCGTGCTTTCAGGTAAATTTTCCTTTCTATTGGATAACTCAACATTTACTTTCAGATTAAATCACCCACTTTTTGAAAGCAGTAATCCAAGTTGTCAGTTGAATAATGTTATGTTGCTGAAGTAATATAGTTTAGAAGTTTGATAGTGTAGCAGAAAATCTTGTTCATTATTAAGACCGTGTGGGTTGGTCGACGATGATCTATATCCTGGATCACAGCAGAAAAGTTTAATCCCATGTCTAACTCCCTCCTGTGCTATTTCACTTTTTTTTTCTTTCTTGCATGGGGCTAACACAAATATTTTGTCGCAGAAATGAGGGTGCTATGAAGTTCGCGTGGTTTTTCTTGTTTTACTTGGTGAATTCTTTTTTCTTTTTTAACTTTTGTCTCCCATTAAGTTGGTGAATTCAAAGATGTCTTACATTTTCTTTCTGTGTACAGCTTCACATTGCATTCTGCATCTTTGCGGCTGTTGCTCCTCCAGTAGTTTTCCGCGGAAAATCGCTTACGTAAGTTCTACTTTGCATTTGACTTGATGGAGAAGTATGTATGAATGCATTTTTTAAAATTTCCTTCCAGATGCTGAACACATGATTCCATATAGGAGAAAATTTGTAATCTAATTCAAGGGATTAGCTGGGACTAGCTTTTCACTTTCTTTTAGCTAATTGCTGCTTGATTTGTCTAGATTGTTGCTATTATTGTTTGTTTCCATGATCTGATCTTTTACAATTTGTTAAACAGAGGCATTCTACCTGCAGTAGATCTCATCGGCAAACAAGTTCTTGTTGGGGTATGTTTTCACATATTATCAGCGTACTCTACTATCTCAAACGCATCCCCCCCCCCCACCTCCACATACACACACAAGCCCCGCGCCTAGTCTAATCAGTTAATTAATTTCAAAAACAAAACTAAGAGCATGAAATAACCTGCCCAACTGGTCTTATAAAACATCGAATATCACTTACAAGTTGCTGGAGTCTGCCAATTAACATGGATAACTTCTATTCTTTTCCTTTTTTCCTTCAGATTTTCTATTTCATCGGTTTTGGGCTATTTTGTCTGGAGTCTGTGCTGAGCATATGGGTTATTCAGGTATGACCTCGCTCCACAGTTTTATTCTTGTCATCTTAGCGAGCGTGAATGACAAGTACTACGCTGCAATCCCAAGCAAGTTTGGGTAGGCTACATGAAACCTCACTGATGTTCATTTCCTCGTTATCTAATTATGCAGCAAGTATACATGTATTTCCGCGGAAGTGGTCAAGCTGCAGAGATGAAACGCGAAGCTGCAAGAGGGGCCTTGAGGGCAGCAATATAATAGTGTGGTAACAGATATAAGATTTGGTCACTTCAGTCAGTCAGTCAAGCAGATATGCTTTTGTTTTTTCATATATGTATATGTCTTCATTTTTACTACTCTGACCACTATGTTTTTTAGGAAAATCATTATATTTCTGGTAAAAAAACAATCTTTGTGCATGTAAATTTCACCTTTCTTCACCTTTGCCTTTTCTGTGTTTGGTCACAGAATTTTTACAGTAAATCATTTACAATGTCATATGTCTGGTAACGCGATGGGGGCGTGGCTGATTACATGATTTTTTTGTAGCGAAAAATCTAAAGCGATTTCGTGCATGTTATTCAGAACATTTGTATACTGCTAATGTGTATATTACACTCAAAAGTTTGGTTTTAGTTCAAAACTATCAATATCAGAAAAAATAAGGGAAAAGGGTCTGATATACTCCTCAACTTTGTCATTTAGAGCTGATATATCCCTTGTTATGAAAGTGGCTCATATATATCCCTACTTGTAAACAAATGGCTCACAAGTACCCTTTTTTTCTAACGGAAATGAAAAAAATAATAAATTTATTCTAAATTTTTATTATTTTTTTCTAAAAATATAATCCTATATGAGTAAATTTAATTCTCGTCAAACATATTTTTTTTTATTCTTTTTTGTTTCAATGACTAATTTATAATTATTATTTTGAATCAAATTTATTTATGCTTCACTAATATTCTTATTAAACTTATTGTAGATGATTAAATTTTTTCTTCGAATACGAAATTATATGACAATACACACAAAAAAATAGTTTAATTTTTTTCTTTAAACTGAGGAATGTAAGAAAAAACAAAATAAGAATAAGAAACTCAAATAATTATAATAAAAGAAGTCAAAAAATAATTTATGTATGAAAAAAATTAAAATATATCTTGAACTTTGATAGAAAAATCATATATACTCCTAAATATTTTTTTAAAAAAAAATTAGAACTAATAAATATAAATTTAAAACTAATTTTTTAACTTTCGTTAAATGAAGGATATATGTGAGCCATTTTGTAACGGCAGGGGTATATGTGAACCGTTTGTATAATGGTAAGGGCATATATGAACCACTTTTATAACGAGGGGTATATCAGCTCCAAATGACAAAGTTGAGGGGTATATCAGACCCTTTTCCCAAAAAATAATTGCACGAAAAAAATTTAGTTGTTGAAAGTTTTTACTGAACATTTTTTTATATAGTTGGTTCAACAATACAATTGAGTGATGATAGAAGAATGTATTAACAGGCATGTGTAAAATTTATACATTAACTACGTCCCGAGTCAAAGCAACTCTACGCTATTGAACTAGTAAAAGAAGCGAAAGAAGAAGTGAAACTTTCCGTAAAGTGAATATATAAATAATAAGATTTCATTTTATTTATTTGCTTCCAGAAAAAGAGAGACGAACTCTAAAAAAAATATGATATAAACAGTCTATATTGATCTAAACGTTATCGATACACGACACATGTAATTAATGTAAAATTGTAATATACCAATTGTTCTTTTGAAAGTGACAAATCGCATGAGTTGTCTGGCACTCTGGTATACAAAGTGCACAACGAGAAACCGCGTTATTTTTTTTATAATTGTTCGGTTCGAATTTATTCGTCAAATATTTTTTAATTTTTATTTATTATATTTTGGCGAACTAAGAAAAATATTTCTTTTTTTTTATTGTATCCTTCATTTAATCAAGTGCTTTAAAAAAAATATAAGACGCAAAATAGTAAACTCAATATATTGACTAATTTTTTTTTTAATAAGTGTGTCACGTCAATTATCATGTGTGGGATTCTGAGTAGGTGAAACTATAAAAAATTTATGATATATTATATTACTTTATATTTTTATAAAAGATAAATTCATAATAATTTTTTTTTGTCATAGGAGTTAGCTTTATCAATTATGATTTACATTAAGATTTCTTCTAGAGAAGTAATATAATACACCATATTATATTAATATTGAAATTTCAAAATTAAATTTTCTCTATTACCACATAAATAATCAACAATATTACGACCTCTCCACTTGCCAAGTCAATGCCCCAAAATGAGTCTTTCATAATTTCAAAATTTAATCGAGTCTCAAATAAGTTTAGAATTATCCGAATCACATAAATTTTTTTTAAAAAATATTCCTTAAAATCCATCCGTGCTCCTTTTTTTCAGTAATAGGGTGGAGAGAGGGAGGCAACTGAAACTTTTAGAGTCGAGTTTACGCTCTTTCCTCCTCTTTCGATAAGCTTTTCATAGCCGTAGTCGTACTCAAGTACCCTTGCAGGGAAATCCACTTCTGAGATGGAGAGAATCCCGGGATGCATATGCTTACATAATCTTAAAAAAAAAATATTCCTTAAAATCCATAAGGACCATAAATAACATTTATAATATCAGATAAATCAAGCATAAAAATACCACTTCCAAATAGATAAATATCTCATAATCAATTCTACTATACTATATATTTTATTTTATATAATATAAGTACATAAACATAGTTGCATACATAAGTATTCCCACAAAACTCCATCCAAACCAAAAGCAATCAACATCCAAAAGAAACTCCCAACATACAATAAATACTATATACTATATATTTAATTAGTACTTACTTGGCTAGGCCATAATCAAACAACAAACATACTCGGTGAAATCCTACTACCTCGTGTGGAAGTAGAGATACTGTTTCCGAAAGAACTTAAAAGCCATAATCATATCCCTTTTTTAACAATAAGCAAGACATTTCTTCTTGCAATCCATGATACATCCACCACCCCCACCCCCATATCCATACCCTTTTCCAGCCCCACTAGATGACTTGAAACACTTTGATGGACACTTTAGTTTTTTACCAAAACATGGGCCTTTATCTTTGCAAACAATAGTGGGCCTTATGATTCCACCTTTACCATATCCTCCTTTTGGGCCTCCAAATCCACCACCATATCCTCCTCCAACTATAGGCCCAAAACCAGGGATGTTGAATCCACCTACAGGCCCAAAACCAGGGATATTATTGTTGTCATCACTTTTAGTAGTAGCAAAAGTGAAAGTGATTGTGATGAACAAGAAAATTAAGATGAGAGCTATAGAGTTCTTCATATTTGACAAGAGGGAAAATAGCTTCTTTTTTTGAGTTTTATTGAGAGGGAATAAGTTATATTTAAAGGCTTAAGTGGAGAGAGCATTTATAAGTGGATGGTTGTTGGATGGGGGTGTATGAGACATAGACAAGTAGGTTGGGTGCAATTATTACACTATACTATGTGATATCTATATAGTCCCACTATTGAGTGTTTCTTTTTTTTTTTTAAATTCGAGGTTTAATTAAATTTGGATTCATATACTGTTCGGTTTTATTTTTAAATGATATAGAATTTTATTTTTATTTTTCATTTGAATAGCTCAAATGTAAAACGTCTAATTGAGAATAAAAGAATCTCAACTATATATTGGCTCGTACCGATGTATTCTTGATTTCTAAGGAGATAGAATATTAAGTCTAGTGGATAAACGTGGTCACTAGATCAGAGTGTGATTAACAGTCTTTGAAGTGTGATGTTTGTAGATGATCGTTCTTATACTCAATAAAATATTCGTAATTTTTTTCTTTTATCCTAGCTTTGATAAACAGAGTAACCTAGTACATGTTGCTGGTCAAAAATGACAAATATTTTATATAATTAATCGAAATATATGAAATTGATTTAGACACTACCAATACGGAAAAAAAAATCTCAACCATCCAAAAACAACTCATATTAATATACTACATTCTAAGTTTGTCAAGGATTCAACATGTCTATCCTATAGGTTATATGAATTAGTGGCTTTTTCCTAATTATTCTTTAAAAAAAAAAAAGTAGAGATAATCATTATTGAAAATTTAAAAATAATGGAAAACCAATAAAAAAGAAGAATATTTATTACAATCTTAAAAAATTCATTAATTTTGAACCTGTTGATATTTCATTTATATTGGACCATAATGAGTAACATGGTATCACTAATTGTTTCTTAAGAAATACTCAAACATAAACACATGCAGAGGGAGTAAATAAATGGACTCCAATTAATTTGGGATTATGGTGGATTAAGAGAGTATTATTATATTTTCTCTCTTTTTATTTACTAATTATAGAAAATAGTATTCTAATAATCAAATTTAAAATTTTGAAGTTTTACTAATAAATTAATTCAATAAATTGTACTTTTAATTGTTTTATAAAAGAAAATATATCAAGTCAATAAGAATTAAATATACTCTCTCCGTCTGCTATTATTTTTCATGATTTCTATTTTTAGAGTCAAACTATAAAAACTTTGACTAATATTTTAAAATATATTTTTTATCATATTAATATACAAAATATTATAATTTATAATACTTTTTATACGGTATTATTATTAATTGGTCAGATATTTTCAGGCTATTTTTGGAAGTACACTCAATAAAATTAGCGTTCGTATTTATGAGCACAGCAATTCATAACTGAGCAGTGGACAGTAATAAATTATTATTCAATAAATAAATATTTGACTGCATTTTAATTGTTTGCACATAATTAAAGATGCATTGGACGCTTGGAATAAATGTATTTATTTGGTTTTTTTTTTTTTCGTTTATTTTTACTTGTTTAAGTTATTCTTTGTATGATTTTACCGATAATTTTGAAAATATATAACTAATGTTGTAATAAGTAAAAAATAATTTTTTTTTAATAAATGGATAAATAAAAATAAATGAAGAAGTATATTAAAATATTATTTTTTATTCAATAGTAGTTGTTCATTACTGATTTGACATAAGAATAAAAAAGCAATAAATGATAGGAGTAATTTTACTAAATCACCCATATTAAATATAAGTTACTTAATGTTGAAAATGAATCAGTATTTAATAGCAAGGATAAAAATAGATATAACATGATAATTTATTTATTAATCTTATAAATTAAACAAATATTATTAAATATTTTAAAATAATACAATAAACAATTAAAAATAAACGAAAGAAGTAACTAATTAGTATAAGATACATTTGATAGTAAAGTTGTTCGTTCTCAACAAATATTTATCATTTTTAATTAAATAGTGAAAATAGTTCATTTTAACTATAGTAAAAATAGAATTATGAGTTGTGACACAAAGACGAGAAAATGTGGAGGCAAATGAATTTGTTAGGATGGAAGTGTAATATCAAGCTATAAAAGTTATGGTTATAACTAAGGTGTAATATTAATTTTTAAACAAAATTCATCAAAAAAGTTTTGATTATAATAATTTCTTTTTTGATACGTTTATATGTAGAATATTGCTCTTCAAAATCGAATCAACAATTTCATTTTAATATCAATTTACATTCTACACTATTTAAAATTTCGTAACTTAACTTTTTTACCTAATTGAAAGGAGTTTTACTAACATGTTTCAACAAAGTGATAAAAAAAAGTAAATTAAGAACAAAATATTATTTTACGTTATTATATAACTCAGGTCGATTAGATTTTAATTTCTTTTTTATTGTGTATGACTAGCGTGTAGCAATATATTATTAAGATTATGCTACTAAACATAATAATTTTTGTAGTAGATCAATAGTGTAAATTATTTTTACTTCGACTTTTATATATTCAACTTAAACTTTGTAGGACTATCTTTTTTTAAAATAATGATTAATATAAATATTTTTAATTATATTTATATTAATTGATATTCTTTTCATATTTTTATTTGTTATGTTGCATTTTTTTAAAATTAATTTGACTAATTTTTAAGGTTAAATTAGATTATGTTTATTCTATATTTTAAATAAAAAAATTAGATATTTAAAAAATATATGAAAGTACTATAAATTGCAATTTTTTGCATATTAATATGATGAAAAAATACATAATGAAAAACATTAGTCAAAACTTTTACTCCCTCTGTTCAATTTTATTTGTCATGTTGTGTTTTTTAAAAATTAATAATTAATTTTCAAAGTTAAATTATATTATATTAATTTGATATTTTAAATTTAAAAAATTAACTATTCAAAAATAATGCTATAAATTATAATTTTTTTTATATTAATATAATTAAAAAATACATATTAAAATGTTAGTCAAAATTCTTATAGTTTAACTTTAAAAATAGAAAATATAACAAACAATAATTGAGGAGGGGAATATGATTTAACTCATTACAATTAATATTTATGAGCACAAAAATTCATTAAGCAGTGGGCATTATTAATGTTTGGTAAATGAATACTTGTCTGAAATTCAATTTGCACATTAAAGATAAACCTGTATTATACTCAATATTAATAAATAGGGGTAGTGCATAAAATAGTCTTATAAATCATTGACTTTTCTTTAATGGGGCTGCCAAATTTAAACGTGATAAATAATGATTAGGGGGAGTTGTTAGGATGGTAAGCACTCCTCACTTTGAACTCGAAGATTGCGAGTTCGAGTTATCAAGAGAGCAAAAAAGGTGGAAGCTTCTACGGGCAGGGTAAAATAATATAACAAATAAAAGTGAAAAAGAGAGTATATTTTTATAAAATCCATTATTAGCCAACACATTGGATCAAGGGTTAACGATTTCCATAAGTTAACAATCAAATTACCGATTAATATATGAGAAAATTACGCGGATAAGCAAACTTATACTATGTAATTACTCATCATAGCTATAATTGCTATAATTACCACTCGCGACTAACATTATACATTAATTACGTGGGCTGACTTCGAGTTGTATAATTAGTTATGTTTATATACGTATAATTCGCCAGGATATACAAATAAATATATATAATATACAATTTTTTAGCCTATATACATATGCAATTCACCTCTCTCCCACCTCCGCCCTCTCTCGCTTACCTCTCTCCTCCCTCTTCGATCTCGCTCGCCTCTATCCTCCCTCTCCCAATCTCGCTTGCCATTTATACAAATGTATATGTATAATATACAGTTATATACAACTATATACATATACAATTCATCTCTTTCCCACTCTCTGCCCTCTTTCGCTCGCCTCTCTCGATCTCGCTCACCTCTATCCACTCTCTCCCAGTATTGCTCGTCTCTCTCCTCCCTCTCCCAATTTCTCTTGCCATATATACAATTACATATGTATAATATACAATTATCTAACCAATATACATATACAATTCACCTTTCTCCCACTCTTTTCCCCTCTCTCTCACCTCTCTCATCTCTTTCCGAGTCTCGCTCGCCTCTCTCCTCCAAATAACATATAGCTACAAATTGTAATTATCAAACTATAGCTACAGAGAGTAATTAATTATTTTTAAGTGGCTATATGTGAAAGTTTCCCTTAATATATTAGGAAAAATTCAGTAAATATATACTAGTTAATTATTTAACATAGTTATAGTTTGTCTTATTTATAATTTATGACCTACTTTTAGCTATAATTACGCGGCTCGGCTTTTTAGTTTTGTAATTTGTGCATTTGTATAATTCACAATTTGTATAATATATTTTGTATAGCTTTTGTATTATTTGAAATTTGTATAATATAGTTTGTATAACTGTTTACACCTCTAATGTTAGTAATCGCATAATTTGTTATTTCGAGTTTAGACAAGAAAAATTGAATTATACAAATGCATTCCTGGATTATACAAATACGATAATTATACAAATCAATAAATTATACAAATAAAATAACTTAAATTATAGCTACAATCCATAAATATACAAACTATAATCATAGAATATAATTAAATTTCTTATAGTGACTATTTACAAAATTCCCTCTTAATGTTATCCTAAGCGGTGAATGCAAATAAATGTTTTGAGGCAAAAGGATTTAGAATGAAGTAATATTAATAGTTGTAGTATTGATGGCGGTGATGGATAAACGAATAAAATCGGTTAATGCATTATCAATTTATTTGATATAAAAAAAATTCATTTCTGAACCAATATCTTGTTACTTATAAGTATTTTTTTCATTCTTAATCACAGATTTGAAGTATTCGAAAATGAGGCCAACATAGGTTTAGTTTTTAAACCATATTCAAAAGTTAAAAGATCAAATTTCGACTTTCTTTTGAAATAATTTACTAATAACAAGAGATGAATATACTAAACGCCTAACAAATAGGATTTTATATAGTACATGTTATCAAATTTAGATTTCTTTGCTTCTTTAATTTTCAAGATTGACACACAAGGAAACACTAAATCACCAAGTAGCCAACTAGTAGTGCATATAAGCATGACATTCATTTTTTTCTTTATTCTGACGTCTTATATTTATATTAGACTCTGATTAAATTCAAATTAACATCAAAAAATCTCATATTAGGAGGTAATTAATTAAGTAATTCCTAACAAAGACGATTCTTTACTTAAGGAGATTCGAACCAAATACCTAATTTGACTAAGAATAAAAAAGTATTTACTACTCCACCACAACTTTTATTGACTCTGATAAGTAATAAAAGAGCAGGGCCGACCATGGACTTTAAGGATCATCCTATTTAATATCACTACTTTTATTTATATGGCTCCAACTGTTTTACTATTTCTAGTTGTAAATGTGATGCTGAGTTTTTTTTCTCAAAAACATTTAATACTAGTTTGACCTTTTTTATATTATGATACTTTCATGAATGTGCAAAGATATGACAATGTCAACAATAGGTTCAGATATTGCTAGGGTCAATTTATCGACTTGGCTTATAAAGAAGCACTACATATTTAGATCACTTCCTAAAAAGTCACATGCATGTCTAATATTTTAAAGTTTGAAGTTTCAATTGCATAATTGATTTGACGAAATGGTTTAATGGACTCGTATAATTATATAAATGTATGTTATGAATATTGAATTCTTAAATTTAATAAAATACAATAGATCAAATTTCTTTAACCATTGACTATTGACCAGATTTATATGATTATAAAATAACTGAGTTTGCAAAAATGTGTGGCTACACATATGTTGAGGCAAGTAAATATCATATTTGATTTGCAGTAGAGTGAGAAAGAGGTGGCGCTGGTTCTTTTTTCACCAAAATAGTTAGCGAAGCGGTCCTTAGTGGTTTGCAGAGGGATTGATGATGGTGCGTAGAAAGGACGACGATTGTGGAGAGGAGAATGAGGCAGGTGAGGGTGCGAGGAGCAAGTTATTTATGCTTAATTAAGTATATGTGTGCATTAGATCATTTTACCTAATTGATATGTCAATATCATATATATATTTGAAGTTAGTTTGTGATAAGTATAACTTCAAATCTATAAGTTTGATCCCCGCTTGTTTTATGGACAAATCTTGAAAGTATAGTGTCGTTTTTGTTCATAAAAGTAAGTGATGTGAATCTAGATATTTAAACTTTATGATTCAAACTTATAATTTCGTCACTTCCTTAAAACCTACAATGTTCAAAATTTAAAATTTATATATATATATATATATATATATATATAATTGATGATTTATTTAAAACATATATATTTATATAACCTAAGCCAAAATCTATGTGGTTATATGAATTCATACCTAATACGTCAAATATGTCCTTAGGACAAATAAGGTTAGATACAAGGTGCAACGGGATGAACTTTTAATAATGTTTTGTCATTTTGAGAAATTAATAACCTAATAATTTTATACACAGTTTTAATATTTTTACATGAAAACATATATTTTATGATTTAAAATATATGTTTTCATATAAAAATATCGAAAGTATGTATAAAATTGCTTAGTTATTAGCAATGGAATCTACTTTTCATGAGAACTTCAATGATTGGGAGCTTGATAATTTGGTTGAATTAATGGGTAGACTGAAAGGTTACAACATGAATCCGCAAGCTACGGATATCATGTGTTGGGATCCTAAGGTAAAGAAATACACTGTAAAGAAGGGGGTATAAATTGTTGCACGCCCAGAATGATATTACAGATTTATAACCATGAAAACTAACCTGGAAAACAAAGCTACCACCAAAGGTAATATGCTTCAGCTGGTTTGCATTAAAGAATGCTAGTTTGACAGTGGACAATCTTTGTAGAAGAAACTTTCAGCAGGTCAACAAGTGTATTTGTGTCAGGAAAGTGCAGAATCAGTAAATCATCTTTTCTTGCATTGTGCGGTGGCTGCAGGCATATAGCATATGTTCCTTTCCTATTCAGTTTGAACTGGGTGATGCCTCAAACTATCAGAGAAGTTGTTATGAGTTGGGGCCATTGGACAGTTGATGGGGCCATCGGGAACCTGGACAATGATTCCAACATGTATTTTTTGGTGCCTATGGACAGAAAGGAATCAACGGTGTTTTGATGGAATTTCAACTTCTAATCACTCACTCAAAGCTAAATGTTTGTTCAGTCTTTTTTGTTGATCTAACTCGTATTATGTGAATAGTTACACTGCTTTCTTAGATTTTATTAGCTCTTTAATTCTAGGCCAGACATAGTCATGTTTTAAGCCTTCTCTAGATTTTTTGAATTGGTGGCTGGCTCCCGTGTCTTAACTGCTATCATGTAACGGAGCTAGCATATCTACTTTTGTACTCTTTGCATCCTCTTGATGTCGGTAATGAAACAGTTTACTTCATAAAAAAACATACATTTATGATTTTACCACTAAGATAGTTTATAAGCTTATTTTATTTTTATTTTTTTTAAAAAAGAACTCCTCAGGAGATCTATTTATTATTATTATTATTATCTGTTATATATAGTAGAGCTGTCAATATGGGGTACAACACCCAATCCGGGCTAATCCATATAGGCTTTGACA
The DNA here is from genome assembly GCA_027704865.1 of Solanum neorickii. NCBI lineage: Eukaryota > Viridiplantae > Streptophyta > Magnoliopsida > Solanales > Solanaceae > Solanum > Solanum neorickii. The sequence continues at coordinate 2,850,780 of JAKWJC010000372.1, forward strand.
TTTCACGAGTCCGGCCGGGCTAGCCCATTTTTTGTGTGGGCCAAAAAAACGAACAGCCCAATCCACAAGTACGCGGACTACAGGCTTGCCGGGCCAGCCCACTTCTTTAAAAATTATATTTTTTTATAATTAATAAATTAAATTATAAATTATAATTTAAAATTATTATGATAAAATATCCACAAAACAATATTACATGATATTAATGTTATTACTTGTTAATCAGATCCACAAATAAAACTCTCTTTATAATATTTATAAAGATTTTTTCAAGATAAAGTATAAATATCCAAATGAAAATATTAACCTAATTATTTTGAGTTCGGACTCTCATTAATTTTAAATATTAATATTATATTATATTTTTTTAATTAATTTTTATTGGCCCACGGGCTGGCCCTATCGATATTTCTCAAGCCCCTCAAATCAGTAGACTTATTCAGGTTGGGCTAAAAAATTATTTTCTTAAATGGGCTTCAAAAATCATAGTCCAACCCTATTAAATCCCGGGTTAGGTCAGGTCGACCCAACGGCCTAGCCCATATTGATGGCTCTATGTATAGACATAGATATTTAAAAATTATTTGAGCAACCCTTATTATTTTATGAGGAACTTTCACATTTAGCCACTCAAAATAGCTTAATTACTATCTATAACTATAGTTTGATAGTTACAATTCGTAGCTACATGTAATAGGGAGGAGAGAGGTGAGCGAGAGAGCACAAATAATGGGGAAAAGGTGAATTGTATATGTATATCAGTTAGATAATTGTACATTATTAATATGTATTTATATATATGGCAAGCGAGATTGAGAGGGGATGAGCGAGATTGGGAGAGGAAGGAGAGAGGCAAGCGAGAGAGGGGCAGAGAGTGGGATAGAGGTGCATTGTATATGTATATCTACATATGCATTTGTATATATGGCAAGCGAGATTGGGAGAGGGAGGAGATAGACGAGCAAGATTGGGAGAGGGAGGAGATAGGCGAGCGAGAAAGAGCAAAGAGTGGGAGAGAGGTGAATTGTATATGTATATCAGTTAGAATATTGTATATTATACATATGTATTCGTATATTCTGGCGAATTATTCATATACAGACGTGACTAATTATACAAACTCAAAGTCAGTCCATGCAATTAATATATACAATGTTAATCGTGAGTGGTAATTATATCAAACTATATCTATGATGAGTAATTAAGTAGTATACATAATTTTGTATAACCGCGTGATTTTCGCTTATTTTATTACCGCCAATAAGTAAGTTAATATAAAACTAAAAAGTTTAGTAAAGATAATAGGAAATTTGTGAAGCTAAAGATACAACTCCATGAAGCATTAGTTCCAATTTCAGGGTTTTAGGTTTTACAGAGCTGCCATGGAAGAAGCTGAAGCTGTATTGGGAGATGGAGGACAAAATCTGAGGATACGAGGTAGACATATCAAGAAAAGAGCCCTCAAGAACAAAGCCCTAACTGTTTCTTTCAATGAAAAAGACCTCAAGTATTTCCCCTTTCTTTCGCTGTATATACTGTTCTTGATTTCTGTTCTTTTGGTTTTTGAACCGATTGTTTTGAATTTGATTTCAGGGATTTTGTTACTGGGTTTCATAAGAGAAAGAAGAAGAGAAGAAAAGATGCCCAAGTTCAATTGGAACAAGCCCTACGGAGAAAACGTATTGAGGCTCGTAAAAAGGTTCAAACTTTAGCTTAATAGTGTTATTTTATTGTTAGTTGCTATGTTTTCTTCAATGTTTTGAGTTAAGGGTCATTCGGGGACACCTGTAAGGTTTGCGTATACTCTATTCTCTCTATTGCATTACTGGAATCATTGAATGTACTCATGTTTAGTTATTTAAATTGTTGACATCGTAACTCAAACCACTTTCTTCATTTGGAATCTTGAATTAAGAAAGAGTGAGGTTTACCAGCTCAACTATTGCATCATCTATATACTAAACAGAACCGTGGCTGTTCAAGATTACATGGTGTCTACTGCTGTTCTTTTCTGTCACAGGCTTCTAATAACTAGTCGTCCAACTTCCTTGTATCTGAAAGTGATGACAGGATGTTAGGTCTAGTAAAGAGACTGTTAGGCTAAGAAGAAATAGGTTGGGATTGATCCCACCTTTGAAAGAGTGGTTTTTCTCTGTCAATACAACTTATCGAGTTATCAAGCTGAACTTTCTTCTGGAAGGAGCTTGAATCGTTCGTTTACTCAAAGTCTTATGGATTGCTATTTGAAAACACGTTTTCCTATGGTAACTGAGTAATTATTTATGGTACAATCTTTTTCCAGTCAACATTTGTTAGGGTGAACTCACAGAACAGAGAGGTCGATTTCCTTCCCAAACTGTTCTCTGTTTCCGTCAAATAACAGATGCATTTATTCTAACCACGATGGAACAAGTCCTTATTTCTCCCTTTACCCTCCTTAGCAAAGTCTTCTTATAGCCAAGGTTATAAGTGTGGCGTCATGTTTATGGCTTGTTAAATGGAGGTCCTTGTAAGATTTTATTTGTGTGCATGACAATTACCCCCTCAAATAAATAGACATGTATACAAATTCTACCGGTCTTATAACCGAGCCTATCTATAAACAAACAATAGGGACCAGTGTGCAAAAACATTTTAAATTTTGACTTGTTTTTTCTACCTTTTCTTACAGAGATTAGCACAATCCAGGTTAATGTTAAATACTTTCATGGCTTTGAAGTTCCTTGCTGTCTTAGTAATTGTCTCGAATTTGCTTCTTTTGTAGTGGTAATCATTCTAATAACTGTTTCTTTTATGATTATGGCTGAAGTGCCTTAACACATTTTCTTCTGCCTGGTTGTGCGTCAATTGCGTCAAATTTGTTTCCAGTTAAACAGTGCAGTTAGTATGATCATTCAAATATTTGTTTCTAAATTACTAATTGCAACCTTGATGTAATCAAACTTGTCATTGTGGGCTATCTTACTTTTTCACTTTCTTTTACAGAGAAAGGAGGAGAGAGAGTTTGCCATCTTTGGTGGAGCAGCGCCTGATTCAGCTGCTGTAACTGATGAACCCGATGAGGACCTCGACGTCGAAGAGGAAAATGAGCCTAATGCAACAGTTTCAGGTATTCCCTAATGACATTAGTGGAAACTGTTTTAGTGCTGAAGTCTATCCAGCATACTTGTAAACACATTATTATATTGTGCAAGGGAGAGGTATACTATAGAAAATTTGATTGGGAACATACTCATAGAGTTCTAACGCAGAATTACACTTAACTGAGGAAGGTGTAGAAACTTAAGGCACCCTTGAGTGGCTCTTTTCACATTATCATTATCACACCATATGATCGAATCATTTTCTTAGCTGCTTCACTTTCCTCTATGCCAAAATGCAAACTCTGTATTATCATAATTGACGTATAAGCCTTATGTATATGTTCTATTCGCACCATAGCCAAGTGACTGATGGTATCTGAGACGACTAAGCTTCTCAAACTTCCCTGAATTAGTTTTGCTTCAATAATTTCTTTTAGTTTTGCTTCCATATGCTCAGATCTTCCTTTCTTATTTCCATAAATATATGCTGTTAGTTACTTTTTCTCTAGACTTAACATAGAAACATGAAAATGGTGTTAGGTAGGGCTTTGTCCTTGTGGCACAAGATAAAGTTAACTTAATACTTGATCAGAGGTGGATCCTAGATTTAAGTTTTCATGGGTTCAACCTAAAATGTTCTTTAGCATTATGCATTAGTATCTACTATTTGTTGCAATTTTAGTCAATTTTTACACATGAATTTGTGTTTCACGTCAAAAGTACCGGGTTGGGTTCAAATGAACCCGGTAACATTAAGTTACATCTGCCTCTTTACTTGATAGTTAGGATTTGTTTAGAAGCAGTTACGTAACTTAGTCTGTTGATTGATTATTGTTTCTTGTTAAAAAGGGACTACGACATATGACAATGGCGATGTGCAAGTCATCGTGACAACAAGTGAGATCTCTCGTGAAGAAGAAGAATCCCCAGCTCAAGTGCCACCACCATCAGCAATAGTTAAACATGCTATAGAAAGTAGTAAAAACAGCAAACAAAACATTCCGGTAAGCAAGAAGAAATCATTCAAGAAATCTGCGAAAAAGAGATCTCGGCCCAAGCCACAGAGCAAGAGAGATAAGAGGAAAGGTAAAAAGAAGAACAAGAAGCAGCAGCAGTAGCATTGTTATTTCTTTAACCTTAGCACCTCCCCCTTCATATGAAAAAAAGAGAGAAAAAAATGTTTCATCCGTGGCGTGGCGCCTATTTTATTTATCGCGGATATTTTAGCATATAGTATTTTAATTTATTTACTAAGGTTTGTTCACAATGATTCCTGGCCGGATTATTTTTCTCAATTGATTATTTGTGTAATCTTTGCATTTGAAATATTCATCATGATTTTGTTTTTATAAGAACAAGAGTTACATTCAAAATTGCTAACAGTTATAAGGGTATCAAGCTACTAAGTCACACTATGGAAGTTTGAAAAGGGGCGGTGGAGATGAGGGCGGGGAAGAACATGTAAATTTTCGTAAATCAGTTAAGATTCATATCGGGACGTTCAACTACAAAAACTATTTACCATGTAAGGAAACTGGTAGAGCAATATAAATGAGAGGATAAGGACTTGCACCAAAGTTTACGCCAGGGATCATCTTGTAGCTCGTTAATATTTGTGTTAGAGATGAATAAATTGACTCAATAAATTCAAACTAAGTTGTCACAATGTATGAATGCAGATGGTGTTGTTTTGATTGATGAGATTCTCGATAAAGTTAATGTTAAGTTGGAGATCTGAAGACAGACCTTGAATCGAAAAAGTTTAGGTTAAGCAAGACAAAGACATTATGGTTGTAGTGCAAGTTCAAGTAACACACGAGACATATATGAAAGTGAGGCTTAATACACAAGTCGTTAAAAAATTGAAGAAATTTCAAATATTTTTTTAGGTTTATTTATCCAAGGAAATAGGGAGACTGACGAGGATGTCACTCACCATATTGGGAAAAGGGTGAATAAAATGGAGGCTCAAACCAGAAGTTTTGTCTGATAAAAAGGTGCCACCAAAACTTAAAAGACAAGTTCTACAAAGTGATAGTTAGATCGACTATTTTACATGAGGTAGAGTGTTGGTCAATCAAAAATTCTTGCATTGATAAGATGAAACTTGTAGAAATGAGAATGTTGAGATAGATGTGTGGGCATATTAGAAGAAATAAATTTAGAACTAACAATATTCGAAAGAAGACGGGAGTGGCTCCGATTGAGAATAAGAAGCGATAAATTGACTTTAGAATGTGAAAATGAGATGTACAAATGCTATAATGCGGAGGTGTAAGAGACTAGCTATAATTATTTATTAGAGGTAGAGATAGATTGAAAATAGGCCAAATACATAAACAAATCCCTAAACTTGTTGGGTTTTTTCCCCTCGGATGTCTTAACTATGCTATTTTCCTATTGAATCATTGAACCACCCATAATTTTTTTTTTAAACACCATTAGCGATGTGGAACCAGATTTTGTGAGGGGTATTGATAGAGGATACATATGTTGTTTCGGAACTCATTAGTTCAATTGATAGTGAAATTGTTCGAAAATAATTGTGTTTTACTTCAAGTCATTTAAACACATTAGAAAACAAATGAGACTAACACATAGTTTGTCTTCATTCTTGCAATCAAAATCATTGCAATACGAACACAATTAAAGAACATTTACAATAAAAAAGCCGATCAAAATCAACCAACAGTGCTTAAAAGGAACAAATTATGAGTGACTCAATGATTCAATAGGAAAATGACATAATTGAGATACCTGAAGAGAAAAACCGAACAAGTTTGAGAATCTATTTATGAGTTCGGCCTTGAAAATATATTGGGGAAATGGGATTAGACATGCCATAATGCAATTCTAACTTACTAAGGATATGACCTTAAATAGGAGGCTCGAACGTCACAAATTAGGATAAAATATAAGTAAATAACAATATGTTATCTTGTTATCGATTCATACTAGTAGTTATATAGTATGCCTGCCTTGTACTTCAACTATCATATTATTTTGTTTCCGTTACTTGTTATTTCTATTACTTCTATTACTTCTTTTTCCTAGGTTATTATGAATTATATTGTTCGATGAGCCAAAAATCTATCAAAAACGATATTTAAAGTAGAGTAAGATTTACGTACACTGTTCCATTTCCGCACCCCACTTTATAAAATTATACTAGTATGTTGTCATTGAGTACAAAAATTGATGGATTTTTGTTTTACATGATGGATTTTTTTGTATTACAAGCCAAAAGCAGGCAGCCATGAAAACAGAATCTCAAGATCTTCCTCGAAATTTCCGCGAAACCTCTCAACCATTTCTCTTTCTTTATTTCAATTTTTTCCCGCTTTCCCTTTTTGCTTTCATCTTTTGTTTTTTCCTCTTTTTAATCTTTCCGTTAGGAATTTGGAAGCTCAAATTTGAACTGAAAAATCAGATCTAAAGATACCCAATACAGTAATTGAGAGGAATTTCATGGAAAGACCCAGTGGAGAGAAACGTAGACTTGATGTTAGCAGTAGTGAAGAAGGTAAACCTGATAGAAAAAGACCAGCTCTTGCCAGGTATATTTATCATAATATTCATTTTAAGCTATAACATCAGGGTGTAGAAAATGTAGTACCATGTAAATAGGTTCTATTACTTTCTTCTTGAGCTAATTTTGCCAATAGAGTAACAGGGTTTCACTTTGATTTTTCATCAAATGAGTAATCATGTTTCAGTAGCTACTTTTATTGAAAGACACTGCAAATTCTTGTGGAGGGTGAAGGTTGAGACTTGAGAGTGATTTTAGGATAATGGGGTAGTGGGTAATAATTTTTTTTAAGAAAAGTTATAATCTTGATGGATATGTTTGTCGTATAATTGCAAAGTCCATTGAGAACAGATAATCTGGCTTGATTTCTAGCCAATTTCTGTTTTTTCTAGTGACAATTGAAGTAAATTCTCTTAAGCTTAATTATTGAGTATCACATTCCCGGACATATTGATGTGGTGCATCATTTCCAGAGGTTCATAGTGTTGTCTGCATTATCATGGCTCAGTTTGTTAAGTGTAAATAATATATGGACTGATGTCTCCTGAGGAAGTCGTTTTGAGGTCATCTGAGCTACATTTATGACAGTTGCCACCTCTTGTTTTGCAAAATGGATATGGCATGATTGCTTGCCACAGTAATAGAAGTGATGAAGTAGGTCAGTTACCATGTCTAGTCAAAGTTTGAGCTGTTAACTGTCAATAGGATTAGGCAGACATTGCAAAGAGAGGAACGGTATCCCCTCTAGTTTGTAACTTTGAAAACACATGATCATATCAACCCAGCTTCTTTGAAATCCTATATACACTCAGGTATCTCAGACCGTCAAATTGGCAGATGCCTCTCTCACAAGCCTATTCTATGTAATGGTATCTAGAATACTATTTTTCTTTTAAAAATATGTTGTTTTGTTCATAGTAACATTAGTCCAAAACAATAGCTTTATAGCTATTGGATGTCATTTTGTGCTTCGATCTAACACGGAACTGTGTGAACTGGCCTCTCTTATTCTTTTCTGTGAAGCTGAAATTCAATGCCTATTCTATCTGAGCTCATCTTCTTTGTATCATTCATCGTAACAGTTCCATCATTTATTGAAAACTACATGGTTAATGCAGTGTTATTGTTGAAGCGCTCAAGGTGGACAGTCTGCAGAAACTCTGCTCATCACTGGAGCCAATTCTTCGGAGAGTTGTAAGCTATTAGGACCTTTTATAACGTCTCTTCCTGTTTGCTGGATGCTAAGAAACACTTACATTGTGTTCTATAATTACCTTAATACATGGAAGTCTCAACCACCCATTCAATTATACCTTGTACTGCTGTGACACAGTATCTAATTCCAGTATGAGTTGAAAGCTGCAAATACTTACTTTTTAGTGTATAACAACATTAACATTTTAAAAAATGAAAAAATGCACAAGTTTATGTACATACGAGCTAAACAGAACAAGTTATAGATGGTTGATCTTGAAGGACTGCTAAGAACTGATGATTATAGCATGGATTTATGTGGCCATTGTCTGATATGATATTGTTTTGGATTATAGCTATTAGCAATCAGAGGCAGCTCCAGGTATTGAAATTGCAGGGGGCACCACTATCTTTAATGTAGAAATGCTAATTTTTTTTTCTTCAAATAACAAAGCCATATCAATGACTCCCTACAAAGTTTCGGGTGTACTCTCTGATTTATATTTTTAAAAAAGAAGCAACTGAAAACAATCAAAACTGACTGTAAGTCTGTAACTACTAAAATGTCAAAAATTCAAAATTTGGAAAAATTCTATTGTGGGAACCGAACCCGGGTGTGCCTGCTATTTAGTCCACCTGTGCACCTCAAATCAACCAGTGGAACCACTTCACCTTTGTTACTAGGGGTGCCAATACATAAACATATACGTTATTTAAGATATATTCATACATATTGCTGAGGTTACCGTGTGCCCATAAGCCCCCCCACCCAAGGAGGTGCGGTCCACCTCTGTTAACAATATCGGTTGTAATCTCTACAGAGTTGTCCCTCTCTCTACCCGTGAGATTGTTCTCAATATCTATGCCTATGTGCACAGTGTCAATGCTTCCTTGAGAGGCCATTTGCTCCAGTTTCTCTTTCTTATCTGATGGTTTTAAGTGTGTTAGACTCTCTCATCTATCAAACACTACATGTAATTTAAGTTGTATATGGGAAAGTGATTTGTTGATCTAAATTTCAAGGTTTTATTGCGAATACATTTGGGAATGGCTATTTTTCCATGTACTGCTGCATGGCATTGAAAGATTTTGATCATGAAAGTCTATTCAGTAGTACACGAGCTCCTATATTGGTTGGAAACAACATTGAAGCATGCTTATGTTTCATGATTTTGGGATCACTGCGCAATACTTAATCTTCTTTTCTTGTTGCACTTGCACAAGATGTCTTCTGGATTTGCTGGTTCTTGTATCTTTATTTCTGGATGTTCCTTTGTGCTCACTAGGTAAGTGAAGAGGTGGAGCGGGCTTTGGCAAAACTTGGCCCTACTAAACTTAATGCAAGGTATGTCAGATTCTAGGTGTTTACAATTATCCCCTTGAAGATCATTTGATTTCAATCTGAACCTATCAATGTTTGATCTAAATAGAATTGGGATGTGAACATAAGAGAGAAGGTTGGTTTTGATAGACGTTACAAATTTAGGTCAGGCAGGCACCAAAGTAGCAGTCATGTATTCAGTATGTTCTGTTGATTAGCTTCCATGTTGTAGATTTTTAATGAAATGATAGTGCTGCATGGAAGCAATATAAGAGCTAATTTGGTCAAAAGATTGGTTAGGGAGACATGATTTCAGTTTGGAAAGGTATTATATAGTTTAAAAAATGTCTCTATTAAGTCTTTATCAATTTATGGAGCTCCACAAATGGTTAGATATTAAAGCATACTAAATGGAAAAGGGCCCAGGCTTCAATCAGATTGGAATCAACTATTTTCTCTCTCTTAATATCTGTTGCTTAATATGATCTGCTCACATTAAAGTGCTCCATGGTATTTTATAATTTATGTGAACCTTTTCAAACAGAAATTACCCTTTGCTTCGCTGGTTTTATTGGAATTGTCATAGTTCCAAACTTCAATCTGTAATTAACTTGACTTCCTTTGATAAGTTTCTTCTTTTAAATTGTATAGATTTCTGACTAGTCTTCCGTTGGATGCTAATTACTAATGGAATAAATTCAAGAATTAGCATGACTAACATTTGGATGTTACTAAAAATATGCAATCTTTGTTCTTTTTTCTTTAATATTGGTTAGCTTAAAAATAGTGCCTGTGTTAAATTTGGATCAGAACCTTAAGGTTCTTTGCCACTCAACTCTATGCCACTAGGGCAATTTCATCAAAAGCGAGAGTAATGCCTCTGGTTTGTTATGGACCACTCCCAAATCGGTACTACTATGTGCTGAGGTGGGGTTTATATAACTTTGGGCGCTCCCACCTCAATTGCTAGCTTTTGGGGTGTGATACCCAAGGTTGTTACATGGTATCAGAGCCACCATCGCCCTTTATGTCCGTCATGCCTTGGAGGGTGACGCTGGTATTGCGGTGTTTGTCTGGGGCTACTAATGTCTAGCATACAGCCATCGAGGACGATGGATGCGGAGCTTGGTGGTTTGTTATGGTCCAGTTTCACAGCTATACTACTACGTGCTGAGGTGGAGTTTTCAGCCTTTGGCTCTCCCACCTCAATAGCTAGCTTTTGGGGTTTGAGTTAGGCCTACGTGCTTGAGTTCCCATGTAATTTTGCTTTAAATGACTGTCCACTCCACCTTGATATTGACAACTAAAAAATGATGCAGGGTTTCTCCAAAAAGAATTGAAGGGCCAAATGGGAGAAATTTGCAGCTTCAGTTTAGGTCTAAATTGTCACTGCCTCTCTTTACAGGAGGGAAAGTAGAAGGAGAACAGGGTTCTACCATCCATGTTGTCTTAATTAATGGAAATACAGGCCATGTTGTAACAGTCGGCCCAGAGTCCTCTGTTAAACTAGATGTTGTTGTGCTTGGAGGAGATTTTAATAATGAGGACGATGATGGATGGACTGAAGAAGAATTTGAGTCTCACATTGTGAAGGAGCGTGATGGGAAAAGGCCGCTTCTTACAGGAGACTTGCAAGTGATATTGAAGGAAGGTGTAGGTAGTCTTGGTGAGTTAACATTTACTGACAACTCTAGCTGGATTAGAAGCAGAAAGTTCAGGCTAGGCTTAAAAGTAGTATCAGGTTCTCGAGAGGGAATTCATATTCGAGAGGCAAAAACAGAAGCCTTCAGTGTGAAGGATCATCGAGGAGAATGTGAGTCTGTTAAATGTCAAATTATGTGCCATTTTTTTTATGCAAATCACAATTATCTTTTCTGTTGTAGTTCCATGACTTTCTTATTCTTCAGTGTACAAGAAACATTATCCACCTGCATTAAATGATGATGTTTGGAGATTGGAAAAGATAGGAAAAGATGGATCCTTCCACAAGAGGCTAAATAAAGCTGGCATATATACAGTGGAAGACTTTCTACGACTCATCGTGAGAGACTCTCAGAGGCTCCGAAATGTAATAATATCAAACCTATAATGTCGGAAATTGATTTGATAATTGTGGTTATATCCAACATTTTCTTTTTATTTTTTACCTAATTGTCTCAGATCCTGGGAAGTGGAATGTCAAATAAGATGTGGGATGCTCTTGTGGAGCATGCTAAGACCTGTGTTCTTAGTGGGAAGCTCTATGTCTATTATCCAGATGATATGAAGAGTATCGGAGTTGTTTTTAGCAATATTTATGAGTTGTGTGGTTTTATCTCTGGTGGACAGTATCATTCAGTTGATTCTCTTTCAGAGGATCAAAAGGTTTGTATTCTTGAATTCATTTTCCTCTTTTACATAATTATGTTTGATTTTCTTTTCTCTTTTCTTCTTTTGAACAAGTTGTGGACTCATCTAATAATTTTGTAAAATGAAGAAAAGAAAAAATATTATGCTCTTCAATTTGCTTGCAGTAAAGCAGAGAAGAATTCATCTTTTCCAGCACCTCCAAAAAAAATATTTACTTTGTCATATACCGAAGTCAAGGGAATGGGTGTTATCAAGCATGTCCTTAAATGGGTTAAATCTAGGTTTTTGTAATTCACAACCCAAATCTTTCGGTCCAACCGTGTTTGACCCTAAAGTATTTGAGACTGAGTATTTTTACTAAAGCCGTTTTCTGCCTATTTAAATCCAATACCGATCTTCCGGCCACCGCCTATTTTTATGCAATTTGCACGATTTTTTTACTGAAGTTGTTTTTAGCCTCTTTAAATGCTGAGGATATTATGTATATTGACGAAACAAGGAGGTCAACCAAAAGCTTGAACTATGGAGAAGCATGTTAGAGAGAAGGGTTTTTGGATAAGTAGAAGTAAGATCAAATACCTGCATTACAGGTTTAGTGAGCATGAGAGGAGAGAAGTTGAGGTGAGACTAGATGGAATTGCAGTGCTAAAATGCAAACAATTAGATATTTAGGCTCGTTTTGTCAAGACAATGCCAATGGAATGATAGGTGAAGATGTTACTCATAGGATTAAAAAGGGGATGGTTGAAATGGAGAAGGTTTACCAGGGTGTTATATGATAGAAGGATACCTATCAAAGTGAATGATAAGCTCTATATGACAACTATAAGACTGACTTTGTTGTATCATGTATGGTAGTGAATGTTGGGTAAATTCCAACATATCCACAAAATGAGTGTTGCAGAGATGCACATGGCGGATGCTAATATGGATGTGCGGTCCTACTAGATTAGATAGGATTAGAAATGACCGCATTTGCCAAGTAATGCAAGCAGCGCAGACTGAGGATAAACTGCGAGAAGTTCACTTGAGATGGCTTGAACATGTTCTGCATTAACTTATAGATTCACCGGTTCGTATGTGTGAAACTTTGGTAAGTGAAGGTGTTAAAAGGGGACAGAGTAGAGCTAAAATTATATGGAATGAAGTAGTCTCAGAAGACCTAGAGTTGTTTAGTATCAATACAGAGTTAGCTATGGATAGGGCATAATGGAGGAAAAAGATCCATAATGGGTGATAGCTACTAGTTGAGTATAGGTTTTAGACTCGTATGGAACTTTTATTACTGTTCTTCTTCTTATTATTGTTGTATTTGTCTCTTTTATTTTATTTTATTTTATTTTATATATAATTTTAATGTATTTTTTTTCAGTTCTATTTTGTTTATTATTATGGTGTGATATGAGCTTAAATGACGAAATGAGGATTCTTATAGCCGACCCTAACTTATTTGGGAGTTAATTGTTTTTAGCCTATATTTTGATGTGGTTTGTACTCTTTCTTTTGTCTCTGTCATATGTAAAATGTTGAAAGTAGTGATTTTTAGTATATAACATGTTACTACCATTTGCATAAGCTTGAGTTTGGATTGTACCTTCCCGGTATGAGGAAGAGCTTAAGCAAACATCAAACTGTTCTTGCAGGAATATGTGGACACCTTAGTCAAGAAGGCATATGACAACTGGATGCATGTTGTTGAATATGATGGCAAATCTCTTCTAAGCCTTGATCAGAATAAAACCTCAGATGCTCCTCAGTATGATCTTTCAACTGGTTCTCAGAACCATCCTAATTCATTTGATCATCAACTCAATCTGCCAAGTCTTCCTGCTTCAACTTCATCAGAGCAGCCTCCCAGGAATTCAGGATTGAACATGGGATTGGAAGGTATACATATATGCATCAGATGCAAAATATTAGTTTGATGCTTAAGAAATGTTATCTTGAAGTGTGTTCATTGTTTTGCTTTTAGTGCTGAGTTTGCTTCTTAGTGAGTTCCTTTGGTAACTGAAAGATAATTCATTGCTGAATATGAATCTAAATGATAAGAAACTCCACACATCCAGTAACATAAGCCTGAACTTTGAGTGTAAATAACGCATTGCATATTCTCTGGCATGCTCTTTTTTCTTAAGTTTGAGACAGTGTTATCGTCCTTAGCCAGTCTATGATTGGCGATCTTCTGAAACCTTGTTTCCCGCAACATGGTTTGTCATTTTTACCTGCTTGCGCTTTCTCTTCATTTAAATAACTATGCCTTCATATCCAAAAGTTATGGGTTTATTGGGAATAGTTCTTTGCATTAAGACATCAAAATTTGACATATAGCTTTATCAATCCAAGAGTTGGAAAAACAAATTGATTTTATATCTGATTATCTGTAGAGCACTATAAGTTGTAACCTTTGCTGGTCAATACTCAATAAAGCAAGTTATACTTGTGACTTTTGGGCTTTCGTTGTCCTCTATTATTCTCACATACAGAGGCAAGTACATCTTGGCTCTGTGGTTATAGTGCTTTAGAAAGAAAACAACTGTAGGTGTCACAAGTGAATTCCTGTCTAAGCAAGTTATCCACTGTTCAGCATTTTACTCCCTCCAACAATTCCACCTATTTTAGAAAATATAGCTAGTTGTGAATCTCAATCGAAGAGGACTGCAATAGTGTTGAATCAGTAAGGAAATAGTCTAAGTATGATAATGTGATGTTTTACTCTTAACCAACTTATGAAAGATCATTCTCCCATATATTTGGTGGTCTTTGTGGAAAGAAAGGAATCTCAGATGCTTCCAGAACAAAAGCAACAACATCCAGAAGCTGAAGATGAATTGTTTGCTTTTGTTTCTTTTTTGGTGTAAACAAGAGTATATGGAAGATCTAGAATCAGTGATGAATGTTTTAGGCATTTTTGTAATTTTGCTACTACGGTTTAAGATCTTCCTGATAATCCCCTATATTTGCAATTAGTAAACCTGTAACATGTTGTGGCAGGTTTGATTTTTGGAATAGAATACAAGTGACATAAAAAAAATTATGTCCAAGGCAATCTACTTCTTAGTCACCATCTATGTTGCTCAAACTCTTCTAAAATGTTGACGGTGCGTGTTTGATCCACCAAAAGTAGTGCATCTTTTTGAGGATCTGACGTGGGTTCGGCTACATTTTTGAAGAATCTGAGCAGCATAGGTCACCATGCCTAGTAAGCTGTCACGTAAAATGGGACAGAGTACCTTAAGCTTTTTTTTTTTGGTTGAGAAGGAGCTTTATATTTTTGTGCCATGTATGACATGAACTCATTCTAGTTAAGCACTCGAATGTTTTGTAACTCTTACCTAACAATTGGTTGATCTCTGTATGAATAATTGCCCAGTTGAGCTAGCTCATTAGATATGCAATAAAACCTATTTGTCTCTTGCATATCTTTTATCAAGTTTTGCTTCATAATGAACATATCTCTGTTTTGCCAGGGTATAACGATAGTCTAATGGGTACATATACCACAGAGTCTCAGAACACGAATCTTAGTGTCAATGAACAGTTAAGTGGTGCTTCATTTTCTCAAAACCACTTTGTAGGCATATCACAACAAGCTCAGCCAACTGGAAGTGAGAGTAGACCGGCCCTTCACCCACCACAGCCACCATTTTCTAGCTTTTTTGCTGCTAACACTCCTAATTCATCCTATAAAGGAACTGATGACTTCTATACAGAGGAAGAGATACGCACCAGAAGTCAAGAAATGTTAGAGAATGATGACATGCAACATCTTCTCCATATATTCAACATGGGTGGCCAGCATCATGCTTCTTCTAGTACCTCAGAAGATAATAATTACCCATATGGATCACCATACATGCCCAGTATGTCTTCAAGCTTTGGTATTGATGAGGACCGTACACGTTCAGGAAAGGCTGTTGTTGGTTGGCTCAAACTAAAAGCAGCATTGAGATGGGGCATCTTCATCAAGAAAAAAGCTGCTGAGAAAAGAGCACAGATTGTTGAATTGGATGACCCCTAGATTTGTTTTTACACTTCTCACACCATCCACTTGGAAGCCTAAGTCACTTCAAATTCAATAAATTCATTTCCTTGTAAAGTATGCCTGCAATGTGATGTTTGGGCTTCCTCTGATGAACACTGTCACTCGCTATTGGAGTTTAGTCGTCTAGCCATGAATACACATCTGGTGCTAGTTTAGTCTCAATTCAGCATGTAGAAGTGTTCTGATATCTTCTCACTGTGATTTGCATTTGAAGACATTGTCATTCTTGCTTCTGACTGAGACTTCCCATGAATACACCCCGCGTTGAAAAAGACATCAGCTACCCCTGAGAGAGATGCAAGTAACTTTAGTTCTCTCAACTCAAGATGTTTGTTAGCTTCTAGTTTACTTTCTTATTAATGTTGACTAGTGTTGTAATTCCCCTAGTGTTTTATTCTAAACCAGTTTCAATCAAAGAAAATCTTATGTATACTCTATAGCACAATTGTACATGGAACTGATAAAAAATAGGATATTTGGGTGCTTTAAGCTCTCCTTGTTCAACTTGTGTAGCTCCAATGTGTTGGCATTCTGTATCAGAGGCATCTTCTTCCTCATTCTTGCAGCCATATAGACAAAGTAACAATAATAAGAATTTTAATGTAAGATAATTAATGATTAGGTCAATCCTTTTACCCAACTTTCATCGACTTTACACACGAAAAATTATCAAGATCCTGAATTTCTATTTTGGGACCTTTAAATGCTAAAAAAAGTGGCCCTAATTCATATTGAGTGACCCTTGAATGCTAAAAAAGTGTGTGGATCATGGTGAGGCTATAGGTTATGTAAAGATTTTGAAAAAAAAGTGTCCGAAAGTCATATTATCAAAAATTCAAAATTTCACCAAAAATTAAAAAAATCGCCTAATTCATGTTGAGTAACCCCTAAATGCTAAAAAAGTGGTGTGGATCATGGTGAGACTATATGTATTGTTCCTCGTGTCGTTATGGATGGTCCTTGTAAAAGTTTTGTAAAAAAAAAAATAAAATTTAAGTCATATCACCAAAAAATTCATGGACTAGCACATGAAAAACTGAAAAAAGTAACCCTAAATGCTAAAAAAAAAAGTGGCGTGGATTATGGTGAGACTATAAGTATTGTTCCACCGGGTCATTACATATGGTCTTGTAAGGATTTTGAAAAAAGGTGCATGAAAGGTATATCACCAAAAAAATCATGGACTAACACAAACAAAAATACTAAAAATATGATTTAATTCCTATTGAAAGAACATAAAATGCTAAAAAAAATGGTGTGGATCATGTTAATGCTATACATATTGTTCTCCGGATCATTATGTAGGGTCCTGTAAATTATTTCGAAATATGTAACCGAAATTTGTATCACCAAAAAAATTCATGTATTAAAAATACGAAAAAATAATAAAATTGTCTAATTCTTATTGAATAGTTCTTAAATATTTTTAAAAAACGACGTGGGTCATGATGAAGCTACATGTATTGTTCCTCCAAGTCATTATAGATGGTCATGTAAAAAATGTGCTCGAAATCCATATCATAAAAAAACCCATGTACTAACACATAAGAAAACTAAGAAAATCGCCTAAATGCTTGTTGAGTGGCCCCTTAAATGCGAAAAAGTGGTGTGAATCATGGTGAGGCTATATATATTGTTCTCCGGGTCATTACAGAGGATCATGTAAAGTTTTGTAAATAAATACACAAAATCCATATCAACAAAAAATTTATTTACCAACACACACAAAATATTGAGAAAATCATCTAATTTGTATTGATTACCCTGATATTTAAAAAAGTTGCATGTATCATTATTGGCTATATGTATTGTTCTAATAGGTCATTTATGAAATGTTTGTATAGTTTTTATAAAAAAAAAAGTGTTCGAAATCTATATCATCAAGAAATTCATATCAACGAAAATCTAAAAAAATCTCCTAAATTTTGGTGTGTGGTTCGTGAATGCTAGAAAACCGGTCTTGGTAATGGTGAGGAATATTTATTTTTGGGAAAAGGGTTTGAAAAATATTTCAACTTTGGCCAGAACTTTTGTTACGTTACCAAACTTTATGGAGGAACTTTTACCCCATCGACCATTTAATAATGTATTTTATAGGTATATATGTGCCCACGTGGGCACATTATTATTTATGATGACACATTTATGATGTGCGATTGTACAAGGTCCTTTCCAAAATTTTGGTATTGTTACATCAATTTTGATCAAAGTTTATATTTTTCCATAAATCTTTACAAAAGGTTCTACAAGTTTATGGTGAACCTATGTGTATTATTCCCACATTTGATTGTGAAGTCTCATGTAAAGTCCGTTGAAAAATATGTCCAAAATTTATATCACAAAAAAATTCATGTACTAAGACACAAAAAAAAAAAGAAAAAAAAAAGAGAAAAACACTTAACGGTTGAGTAGCACCTAAATGTGACCTCTGAATCGAATGATTTTCTATTGAGACTTAACCCAAACACATAACTCGGATAATGGATTTGATACCTGAACTAGACATATAACCTAGGTCATGACATCAACTCGTGATCCAAGATCTGACTTCTTGAATCAGAACCCGACCTTGAAGGCCAATGCAAGACCCAACTTTCAGATCAAAATATAACTTATCATTGATTCAAAATCGGATCGCAACACCCATCGCGAGACTCAACCGTGACTCCCTATCTGGTACCCAACCTAACATCAAAGCTAGGACCCAACCTCAACCTCAACTCGAAACCCCTTCCGACACCTGACTCAGAACGCCACTGCGACGCCTGACTTAGAACTCGACCTTCGACACCCAATCTGAAATCTAATCTCAAATCATGACTTGAAATCCGACATCAAAATAAGATCTGACCCAATTCAAAACTCAGAAGTTGGATCTCGAATCAAAGTCGAAAATTCGAATCCCGAATTAATATTGAAAATCGATATCCAAAACTTCAATGAAAAATTGAGATGTGCGGTTGAAAAATAGTTACAAAAAAAAATATTGTCTTTACTCTTCGAAAATAATACATTTTCCTTAAATTTGAGTTAAACAAAATTTTCTAAAACATAACATGAGAAAATTGGAAAATGTTCGTACCAAACACACAAATCTTTTTCCAATAGTACAAGGGCAATTTTGGTATTTTTTTCTTCATATTGACGATGATACCCCTACAACTCTATCTATGAATTGACAAAATCAACCTTTTTTTCAGGGGCAATGAGGTGTAGAGAGTACCAAATACCCAAATTAGGGCCAAATTGGGAAGACACTGAAATCGCAGGCAGTATATAAAAGAAGTCGAAAGAGCATTTTTGTGTGTGTAAATTTCACTGTATTGTTTGAGATTTAGCTTCTTCGCCTTCAAACTCTCTCCTCCTAAAGAAGCAGAAACACAACACAGATAAGCAAAAAACTTGTCTAATTTTGGGTATGCAAATCCCCCCAATACTCATATATTCTTCTTCTTCTTCTTCTACTACTACTCATATACATATACATATACATATAATGTCTTCTTCTCACATTCTCTATTTCTGCCATTTATCATTTGCGCCCATACTCATACAAGGTTTTTTCCTTTTGCCCTTTATCAATTTTTAACATCTATATGTTTTTATATTGAATTACCGGTTCAGAATCTTCAATTTTGTATATAAAACACTGGGTAGATGTGTACGGATTTATCTATGTTTGTGTTAGGGTTTTGTTACTCATTAGTTTATATGGGTGCATTTGTTTTTTTTGAGCTCTGGGTTTTCAAGTTTCTCTCTTTTTTTTTTCGGATCTTTGATTTGGGTCATTCTTAAAGGGTGACTCAATTTTCAGTAAGGTAATTTTTTGATGAACCCCCTTGTGGTGTCTTGGCTTCGACCCTGGTTGTTCTGTTTACCATTGTTGAGAGGAAAAAAATGGATTTTTGTCTTGGGGGGTCGTGTTTTTATTGTTTTAGCTTTGATTTGAGCTCCTCAGATGTCTGAATTGTTGTTCATAGTTATATGGTGGTAGTAAAATTGGTTGAGTTCAGTGAAGAGGTTTTGTTTTTTTTATAGGCATATTGAGCATTTGATTATTTTGTTGATTTTTGAGCTCTGGGTTTTCAAAATTTATCTTTTTTACGGATGTTTGATTTCTAAGATTTTGTTTGCTGTTGATTTTAACTCCTCAGATACCTGAATTGTTATATGAGTTCATAGTTCTGTATTGGTTCTAAAATTGGTTGAGTCCACTGAAGAGCTTTTGTCCTTGTATAGGCATTTTGAGTACTTAATTATTTTAACACTCGATAAACTAGTGTTGAAAGTTATCTTAACCTTATAAGGAAGTGTCTTGCTATTTTCTATGCATTTTTATCTTTTGGTCTATTGATAACAGTGTATTTTCTTTCTTATGACCTAAAGTTTCATTTCTCCATCATTTACTACTTCATCTTATATTTATGCCACCATGGGCGAATGAATTGGGCTTCGAAAGATGGAAAAGGAAGAAAGTGGTAGAAGTAGTGTTTCTATAAGTTTGAAATGGGTTGCACATTTGTTGATTTTGTATTTTTGTCTCCCTGACTATATTGAAATATTACATGTGTTCCCTTCTTGGTGCACAACAGGAGAAAGTACTGAACCTCCTTCATTACTTGCATGTCCACAGGGTGTACTTGTTCTTTTAAAGAAAAATATGATTATGCCAACCTTTGACATATCTATATAGCTAACCCTAAGTAATTTGGGTGTGAAACAGTTGATGACTAATTGGTTGATTGATTGATGTATATACGTCAACAGGAAAAAAGCTAACATAAATGTGGTCTGCAGGCCTGTTTATTTGTTGTATGAGAAAATCTGCAACACGAAACAGTCATGGCAGAGAATACTGAAATTGATGACCGTGTGGATCTTGACGATGAAAATTACTCTGAGGAAGAGGAAGATGCAGATGCAGAACTGGTAGAAGATGAAGGAGCTGGAGAAGTCGGTGATGAAAATGGCGAAGAACAATCATATGATTCTGGAGGTGGAGACAGTGGGAGAGAGCAGTCTCCAGAGGCAGATATGGGTGATGTTTCGGAGCCTGCTGCAGATGAAGAAAAGCCTAGTGCTTCTCTTTCTGAAGAGGAACAAAAAGAGCATGCTGAACTTCTAGCTCTCCCTCCACATGGGTCTGAGGTTTTTATTGGTGGTATTCCTCGAGATGTTTCTGAAGAAGACTTGAGGGATCTCTGTGAACCACTCGGTGAAATACATGAGGTAGTTCCAATTACTACCCTGGAAGTAATGTGAAAGTTTTGCAAGAGGCATATGTTTGTGACATACTTCGATTGTTTGATTTTCCCTGATTATGGCATCATTTCATATCTTGGCAGGTCAGAGTCATGAGAAATAGGGATACTGGTGAAAGCAAGGGTTTTGCCTTTGTAGCATTCAAAACAAAAGATGAGGCACAAAAGACTATTGAAGAATTGCATAACAAAGAATATAAGGTGATTTCTGCATCCTCACTTGGCTTTATTGATCATTTTTTTCTATAACTCTATCTTCTCTTTTAGTTTAAAGTGGATAATTGTGTAATTTATTTGTTTTTGTGTTCATTATCAATCCAGGGAAAAACCTTAAGGTGTTCGCTGTCAGAAACTAAATACAGATTGTTCATTGGTAATGTACCAAAGAGCTGGTCTGATGATGACTTCAGAAAAGTCATTGATGGGACTGGTCCTGGTGCAGAATTAATAGAACTCATAAAGGTGTGTATTGATGTCCTAAACACTTACATAAATAGCTGTAGCTCCATAATTGGCATCTCATGGAGAATAATAAACTTCTAATATTTGACTGAAGGATCCTCAAAACCCAGCACGTAATAGGGGTTTTGCTTTTGTTGAATATTACAATAATGCCTGTGCGGATTACTCTCGGAGAAAAATGGTAAGTACAAACTTTAAGCTGGAGGGAAATTCACCAACTGTCACCTGGGCTGATCCGAAGATTACACCTGATCATTCTTCTGCCGCTGCTCAGGTAAAATCCATATATGTCACAGTTACTTGAGTAGCTTTTATTAAAAATACTCTTGATATGTTGTTTCTCCAAGTGTCAAATGTCACATGCTTGGTGTTTGATTTGTTACTATGAACCCTTACCAACAGCAGAATGAGCAGTCCATAAATCTTTTTTTTTCCAGTTGTGGCCTTGTTGGCTTGACTGCAGTACGCTACCTGTCCTCCCCCCCCTCCCCCTCCCCCTGTATTTCCAGAGAATTGCTTTCATCTTCTTATTTTCTTTTTATTGGGTTCAAGTCAAACTTCTTTTCTTTGTTTACTGCATGTGGGTGTGGCTAGGAATGAGAAGCGGAATGCGGCTGGTATTTTAAGGCATAATACATAACATGACCCTTAACTTGGTGTCAATTGGCAACTGTGACCTTTAACTTTGGGTGTGCACAAGTAGACACTTAAACTTTTATAGAATTGAGCAAATGACTACATGGCACCCTACATGGCAATTTTGTATCCTACATGGCATCTACGTGTATTATGCCATGTTGGAGACTTGTGTCTTTTTCTCAATTTCATACAAGTTTAAGTGCCTACTTGTGCACACCCAAAGTTAAAGGTCATAGTTGCCAATTGACGCCAAGTTAAGGTTCATGTTTATGTATTATGCTTATTTTTAATGTGCATAAAACTTCTGAACTTATTGTTATTAAATGTTTGAGTTGCATTAGATACTATTGAGTCAGAAAACTGTGATGGTAGCTCAAACTTATTGGTTTTCTAGGCGTGCTGTAAACATAGGTGGGGCAGAGTTGTGGTGGGTAGCTTTTCTGCCAAAATCATAGTGTATATGATCTGTTGAGAACTAAAACTCGTAAACCTAGTGCCCTGCTAAAGATACTCTTAAATGATTATGGAAAAGTGTAGTAGCAGAATAAATGGAAGAGCAAGTAAATAATCACAAAATAAAATAGATGAAGGTGTAGAAATAGAAGTTAGATTAGTCAAAAATAAAATAGATGAAGGTGTAGAAATAGAAGTTAGATTAATCACAAAATAAAATAGATGAAGGTGTAGAAATAGAAGTTTGATACAAAATTGAATTCAATAGGCTATAATTGGCAAAAAAGCCCTTCAATTGGGAAATTTCAATTCAGCACCAACAGCATTTGAAACTCCCAAGAGGCAATCAAGTCAAGCAGCACCCAATGAGGGTTTGGAAGTTGAGTAAGGATACAATCTATATTCATCAAAGGCTAGGTAAGAAGGAAGAACTAACTATTTATACTATGGGTTATATTGGGTTATAATAAGTACCCAAATTAATCTAGCTAAGAAGGAAGAAAACCCTTGGGAAACAGTTTATACTATGGGTTACATTGGCCGTAAATAAGTACCCAAATTAACGTTGAAAGTAGGACTAAGAATAGCTCATCCTAGGATTCAATTCTGCTGGTTTGGAATGCAAAGCGCAGGAGGCGCTTTTGATCTGAGTGTTCATTGACCCAAAATGTTGCCTATTTTGTGGGGGCGTGCTTTTGGGGGTGGAATGCATTGCCTCCATGCTGTTGCCAAAAACATCGGTGCAAAGTTGAGGGCGCTTTTGACGCCACTCTTGACTCTTGGCCTTCTGTACACCTGTTCTCTTGAATTGAGCCTTTGACCCCCTTCCTTGAGCACTAATTAGGTCATATTGTATGCTTCCATAGGCTCCTCCCGTGGCTCTTCTACGCATCCAACCTTTTCAAAGTGTGTTAAAAGTCTTCAAACGCTTGTTGGGTGTTTTTGCGGGACTTGGTGTTGGGCTAGGTACTTTTTGTACATCATCAAAGTAGTGCGTGCAAGCTGGCATGGTCACTACTATTACATCTTAATAGAAAAGGATTAGTCGTAGTGAGCTAAATCACATGGTTGGTAGATGGACAATATGGAAAGAGGAATGACAGATGTTTTGAAAACAGGAGCATCAATGTGCAGGAGATTAGAACTTCAATGTTTTTTGTTGTTCTGCTTTTGGTGTACGAATTTTTATTTTAATGAGACTGAGTCAATTCTAGATGTTTTAGGGTCCATCTAGAGTTGGGATTGTTTTTTTCTGAAGTCCCCCCCCCCCCCCCCCTGTTGTATATATGGTTCTTCCAGCACGACCTCAGTACTAATATTAGTACAGATGTTACCAGTTTTAAAAAATAAATCCACATTTGATATGGTGTTAGGTTACTTGTTGTATTATCCATTCTGATACAAATCAATTGTCTGAATCTGATTGAAGATCCACCAGTGCAAAACAATGAAATCTTTTCTATCAGTTAGTTTTATGAAGCGACAAAGCTACGCAAAGTGAGGGGTCACCGCTTCATGGGTGAAACTATGCAATTTAGATAAATATGCGCTCAAAAGAATTACATGCAAAGTGATTCCGATGAGGAATCCGGTTATGAATCCCATCTTTGAGGAGTTGGATTATTCTTGACATTATTGTAAATAAGCATTGAAATTAGTATTTTTGTTGTTATTGGATTATTATATTACTAAAGTCATATATGTACCATATTTTTTTATTTTCTGTATATAGTAGTCCGGCCCTTCCCCAGACCTCGCATGGTGTGATCTTAGGGCCGTTCCCTTTTTATTGTTTATTTCCAGTAAGTAGTGCTCTTCACACAAAGAACCATGCTCATCACTTCTTGCTTTCTGCTTCAAATCCTATGGGACCTTATTTTTGCTTCTTTGTCCTTTGCGCTATTAGAAAGACTTATTTCAGCCTATTTCTGCTAGTTTGCACATTGTATTAAACACCTTCTGTTGGCTTTTGCAGGTCAAAGCACTCTATGTGAAGAACATTCCAGAAAACACTCCTACTGAACAATTGAAGGAATTGTTCCAACGCCATGGTGAAGTTACCAGAGTTGTTATGCCACCAGCCAAGGTTGGTGGTAAACGAGACTTTGGATTTGTCCATTATGCAGAAAGGTCAAGCGCTCTGAAAGCTGTCAAAGACACTGAAACATATGAAGTAAATGGTAATGTTTCTAGACATGTAAATACCAACTGGAACACATACATTGCATGAAGGAAAACTCAGGATCTACATCTGAGTGTTCCACTGGCCCCTCCTGTAAATCACTTCTCCCCTTCTCAACAAGGAAAATAACAAAAGGAAACTAAATAAATCACGAGATAGAGAGAGGAAGGTCTAGAACTGTCAGTGGTCCATATCTAATCCTTTTGATTCTTCAAGCTAGGATTAAAAAGCCAGTAACGCCTCCACCCCCCCCGCAAAAAAAAAAGAAGGTGGGGGTGTTTGGGCTGAGGAGGAAAATAGAAACAGATTGAAGTGGTTCGTCATTGTGAGGACATACCTAAAGTGATCGATGAGTAAAGATGAATGTGCTTGTGATATGTTTTTTTTAGGAAGTCCTTGATCATCTGAGAATTTTCATTGACGCTTCAAGGATCTATTTTGGAATATTTAGTACCAGCTTCAAGGATCTATTTAGGAATATTTAGTACCAGCCGAGGCTTTGTGTTGAACAATTCCTAGTTTGCTATTATTAATATTTTCTTAGGATTTGCTAAATTCAGTTGGAAAATTTAGTAACGGAAGTTGGAACTCTTATTCCTATATACATAAACTGTACCGATGGCATATTCTGTTATATCATAGATAGATTATATCTTGAAGTAAGGAGGATATCATAAAGATATTACAAAGAAGAAACGCCCATAAGTGTTGTCAGGAGTGTGAGGCCTTTTTTGTTTTTGACTGAACTTGGGGTGCAAGCAATCCAGATACTATAGCCTGTATTTGGATCAACTCCCATCCAGTGTAATTATTTCTAGGACTTTGAGGAAGTAAGTCTAGAGTTTGAGCTGTACTACACTAAGGCCAGGTTACTTCATTTTGTCAGGAATCTGGTGCCTTTGTTTCTGAATCAAAGCAAACTGACCATCTGACTATAGCCAATTTTCACATCACCTCCTCTCATCCTCTATAATTTCTTTCAAGATTTTGAAATTAAGTATTGTAGTTTGGGCTGAACAAAAAGTAAGATTGGCTTAGTCCAATTGTCATTGACATGCATTTCTTTTTTTCATCTGACCTTGGGGGTGGGGTGTAGGCGATCTATATTCAGCTCATTTTTTTATCAACTTTTATAACACTACAAATGTTTTATCTCAAGGGATTAAAACAGTTATTTTCAAATTTGGGACAATCAAACTATGATCAACCCGATCCCATTGTAATGGATGATGCCTGTTTTTGTTCCTCAAATCAAACAGACTTTGGGGTGATTGCTTTAGATATTTCCCAGTTTTGGATCAACTCTCATCTGTGTATGCTCTTTATCCCTTTCAAGATCTTGAGACAGGTTTCAATGCTTAGGGCTGTACTGAAACTAAAATCAACTCAGTTATCAGGAGTGTTGTGTATTTCTGAATCCCGTGACAGTTATAGGCTTTTTTTGGATCTAGTCATCCTGTGTAGATCTGTTAAAAGACTATGAACCTAGTTACGAAGTCTGAACTCTGGACTGTACCAACCTATACGATGAACTTAGTTCAACTAAAATCTAGATTAAAAAGGTACCTTATTCTTCCATCTCAAAGAAAGAAATTTCCATTACTCGGGTTTTGCAGCTCTTGCAAGATCAATTAATTTTTAGCTGAGCCTAAAATTTGTTCAACCTATCACACAAATACAACTTTGTCAAAATTCGTTCTTAGGTCAATTGCACTCAACAAGGACCCAGGATCAAATTAAAGTAGTAGAAATATAGCCAAAAGTATCTGAATGAACTGAATGGATACATAGGATTTATAGTTTTTATGATCAAGTGATGGTTGCCTAGGATGTATCCTCTCTTTCAAGTAGAAAGTCATACTACAAGTCAAACTTCCAACCAAAGTATCTTTTCATTTTTTGGCAAGTATTGAGGATCTTATTAATGATAACCTGCAAAAAGAGAATGGTGCTTGGGTAACAAAAGAATCTCCTTTTTGGGGGGTGTCTTCTTGAGTTTGAAACTTCTAAAAATTCCTCCTTTGCTTTGCCGAGCTAGACCTGATTTGAATGTCGCTCTTATGGTGTTTTCTCGTGGGGTCGTTTGCTCCATCAAATTCTGCTTCCCTCCTTCACATCAAGTAGCTTTTGATGCGCCAGTTAGGTTACTCTAATTTGTCTCTTCCAACTTAAGAAAAAGAATGCTTACCCAAATTTGTTTTTGAGAAGCCAGCCTCAAAGATGATTCAACCTACATTTTTATCAATTAATTATAATTACTTTTAACCTTGTGAAATATTCTTGAACCTCTCGTTACATTTGTGCTTTACTAGATGCCCTCAGTTGTTTTTCTTTCTTTTTCATGCAAGACTCACTTTTTCTCTTGAGTACGAATGCTTTTATTTCATGGTATCATAGCATGACATACCTATTATTATGTTGTTCATGCTCTAGTCGGCACACCTGAACAGGGTGAAGGGGGTTAAGTGGACCTACATTGCTTGTAGGACATGCGATCGATCTCCTTGTATGGTCATGGGTATTCCTCACCTCATGAGCTAGCTTTTGAGGTTGAGTTGGGCTATGGTTCATTTCTGATGAGATGCTTTATTGCATTTAAACCACTAAAGGTAGGCATAGGACAACTGTTATCATAATTATTATGGAAATATATCAAGTTTGTTCTGAGTTGAGTTGTTACTAGCACTGTAGGTTACAAATATTAGACCCTATGAAAGAACATAAAATTGGAGGACATGGCATCCTGCATCTAAGGATTGAACTGGTGGCCAATGGGGTAGGAGGAGAATCATGAGGTGTTAGGTTCAAATAGGCAAAAACAAAAGGTGTTTTCTTACCATCCCCACCTTTGTGGAGAGTTATCTATACATGTAGTGGTCGGAGTTGGCAGGTACCCGTTTGAATAGTTGAGGTGCATATACGTTGGTCCGGACACAAATGATTTAAAAAAAGGCATCCTATCACTTTTACCTCAGGTTAAGTCTTCCTTAGTTTGAATGGTAAAAGCAAAAACTCACCAAAATCATTGAAATACTAAAGCAAATATCATTCCACAATTGGGTTTAAATTCCTTGAGCTACTTGTTTTTTTTTTTTTAAGGCATGTAATATGGTTAAAGATTGTGCTTTAGTATTTTAAATTATTAAGGATCCGTTTATGCATGAATATACTTTGATATTGCAAATTCTGGACTTCCGTATTTACAAATACTAATTTGGGCATGAGTATTTGCAAATACACAACCTCTCGAGTGAATTATCGGTGTCCATTCACAGTTTTTTTGAACTTTGTGAAACTCTTTTTACCAATGAAGTTTATGGCGGATTTTTTTTTTACAAATGAAGTTTATGGCGGGACATGTTTCTACTTCCACAAATTTTTCTCTACTCTGATTGAATTGCTCTTCACTTTTCAACTTTTACTCGAATATTGTACAATGCCTAATGAAAGAGTTGGGTTGTTGGGTCTTGGTATGTTTCCTGCTGATAGGTTGCTGGCTTTGAAGAGTATTGTCATCGTTGTATTGATATGTTCTTCCGTAAATACTTTTAGTTTCTCTCTCTGAATTATAATCTAGAATTTCCCTGTGCATTTAGTTGTGTGATCTCCATTTAATTGGTCTAAAATGATGTAAAAGCATGGAGGGCTACATAACTTTTAAAGAATGGAAATACCACGAGCATGAGGTAACTTTTCCCAATATGAGGGAGTATTTTGTGCACATTAGCGTTGGGATTAAAATGCCATGCATCTTTGTTTAGTCCAGTTTTGTCACAATTCTGAAATTCACATTCATGCGTCGATGTATGATGCTTCTCTATTCAGAGGTTTAACTTTACCTAGCATGTTAGTCTATGATATTGTCATTCTGTGCTTGCTGCTGTATTTTAATCAATCTGTCTACGATTCCTCAGCTGAAACTTGTTGGGGGTCAGCTATATGAAAATCCCTGTACCAAACTAGAATTGTACTTGTGTTTTCCACTTGGCAAATAAATTACGTGGATGTGGATTGCAGGTCAGATGTTAGAAGTAGTTCTTGCAAAGCCTCAGACTGAAAAGAAGTTTGATGCAGCTAGTCCTCACAATGCGATGCCACATCATAATTATATCCCCCATCCAGGCTATGGTGCATTTCCGATGAACCCATATGCACCTCTAACTGCTGGTTATGGTGCTGCTGCTGCTGCTGCTGCCGCTGCGTTCCAACAAGTATTTTCTTTGTACCTCATGTCTTCATCATCGATTCTTCACTTTGTAATTGATCGTATTCATCTCATAGATTACTATTCTTCTGCAGCCTATGATATATGGTAGAGGACCGATGCCAACAGGTATGCAGATGGTGCCAATGGTTTTACCAGATGGTCAGATCGGCTATGTCCTGTAAGTTCCTATGAATATTAACATCTCGTAATTCTGAAATATCAGTTTAAAGTTCCTTTCATCACTACTGTAACTTTCAGTTTTTTGTTTAACTGGAGACTGGATGATCACATTATATAACTAGATGTTCATATAAATGTCAAAATATTGTAGTTTTGATAATGCAATGTCTTAGCAACACCGATAAAGCAAAACCTTTTAATGTTGTGATATTACCCATACAGCCAGCAGCCAGGAGTTCAGGCACCACCTGTTCGGCCTCGTAGGAATGACAGGAACAATGGTGCTGGTGGACCACAAGGACGAGGAGGAGGATCCAGTGGTGGCGGTGATGATTCCAACCGTGGTAGACGTTATCGACCATATTAGAGTCGGTGTAATGTTGTACTTGCTACTTACATTGAACACCAGACGAGTAATCCAGGACACAACTATTTCCTGTTTCCTCTTTATTTATAAAAAGGAAACTTAGTTAAAGTAAAACATAGACCAATCTCAGCAACTTAATGCGCATTGTAACTAAACAAAACATAGATGTTGCCTGCTTGACTAGTCCATAAATTGCTTTATCAATTGTTGAGATGAACTGCTTAGAGTCACTTGTAGCTTCACCGTTCGTCGTAATCGTTCCAAATTCCCCGAAACTGCAAATGACATGATGTTTGTGTTTGCTTGTTCAAATTTTGGATAGTTTAAGCGTCTATTTGCAACACATTTCAAAAAAAAAAAATTCAACGAATATCACATTGTTGAAATTTTGAATAGTTCAAGTGTTTTACACACTATAGTATTGATGATCCCAAAAGATCAAACTTGAAAGTATAATTTATCACTAATAAGTATAAAATTAGAGGGTGTATTACGCTAAAAACACAACAAAATTGTTTTTTTTTCGTGTGTGTATGTTTAGTATTAGCAATTGTGCATATTGAAGCTATTAAGTCTTTTTTCCAGTTCATCCAAACGAGTTCCCCAATCTTCTCTTATGCTCAATGGTCGAACAATTTTGCTACCGTAATCCGCCATAGCTTCATCCTCTGCTGCTTGTTCACTCACTTTTCTACTACTACTTAACGATGAACTATCTCTTCCATTTCTCTTCTTCTTCATTTTCCGTGCCGTTGCTTTTTCCAGTGCCTGCAATACGTCAAATCCAGTAAGTTTCTTCTCTTCATCCTTTAAATCTACTTGTACTTGTTCTTCTTCTGCTTGTTGGATGTTCGTTGTTTGTGATTTCTTCCAAAATTTCTGCTTCTGCTCTGCCGTATAACCTAGATGATTTGTTTGCGATTTCTTCCGAATTTGCTGCTTTTGTTCCGCCGTATATGCTAAATCGAGGTTTCTAAGCTGCGAGTAGAGCTGAAACTTCCTCGGAGCTCCGGCCGTAAGACAATTCGCCGCCGGTTTAGTGGTGGCGAATGGTGCCGGAGCGGCAAGTGAAAGGCTCATCGAGGCCCACATGATTTTTCTGGTTACAGTTTAGAGAGGGAGATTGGAGTAATACAAATACAAATACAAATGGTGTGATTAGGTGTGTGGACCAGAATTATTTGGGCCTCAACCTTGTAAAAATGGTGTGGGCTAACCATTTCACAAGCATGTCATTGCAATATTCAATCGCTTCAATAACTCTAATTCTACGTCCGGATACATAGGTTAGCGATGTATTCGAGATATATCAAAGAGGAGATAGGATATTCGGTTACATAGTTGAGGAAAGTATCAGAGAAGGAAAAGATGTATTAAGGGGATAGGGATGTATAACGAGAGAGAGAGAGAATTGTTGAATATATTTTTAAAATGATAGAAATTTTTAAAGATTATGATATAATAAGACGTGTATTTAAGTGATTTTTCCATTATTAATTAGAATGAAACTTTACAAATCACTAATTGAATATATTGCAACTTGATAGACTTGAAACAACTCAAAACTTCAAAATCTTCCAAACTTTATGGAGTCCGGAGCCTAAAGGGTATAAAATATTAATAAAAAATTTAAAACGGTATATAAAATTTTATATTAATCAAAACGGCAAAATTGCTGCAACAACAGCAATTTACTCCAGCGGAAAAAGCAAAATCGCTACTATTGCAGCGATTTTGCAAAATGTGATTTTTTTTTAAATATAAAAAAAATAAATTTAAATCGTTGCCTAGGCAGCGATTTTAAAAAAATGAAAATCGCTGTCTAGGCAGCGATTTTCAAACAAAAAAAAAATTATACAAAAAATTGAAAATCGCTGCCTAGGTAGGGATTTAATTTTTTTAAAAAAAAAAGAATCACATTTTGCAAAATCACTGCAGTGGCAGCAATTTTACTTTTTCCGGTTGAGTAAATCGTTGTTGTTCCGGCAATTTTGCCATTTTGGTTAATATAAAATTTTATATACCGTTTTGGAATATTTGTTAATATTTTATACCATTTAGGCTCTGGACTCTACTTTAATGCTCGTGATTTCTCTCTATTGCTTTAAAAATTAAAATGTTGGTAATCTTAAAGGAATACAAGACTTTCCTTAACTAATTTAAATAATCCTAATATAACTATAATTTCTTTTCCAACAAGAGAATTGTAACCAATTCTACAAGAATAATAATTCAAGAAAATTAGAGTTAGTTTCTTACAAGACAAATATTTCGCCAGTTTCATATTACTTGACTCATATTGACCTGATACACCTCTTAAAAAAAATTTATTAAGAAATACATTTTACTAAACTAATCTGAGGTTATGGATCTCTAAATTTGTCTACTATTATGTTAAAACATTCTTGTGTGTTCAACAATTCAAAGTCTACAATTGATGAAATGTGATCCATGGTCAAATTAAAATTAATTTAATTTCAAGTCTTCGGATTATTCGCTTTTCAATTTTCAAAGTAAGTATATAGGTTCATGACATACATAACTAAATAATTAATCATATTTGTCATTCGTGGATATATATAAGGTGTGTCCATAATCTTTAATATTACATCGATTTGATAACTGAATATTTTTTTATTCAATATTTTGTATCGATTTTTTGTTTTTTATCTATCATATGTATTATTTTCTTTTTCCTCGATCTGCCTCTATCATGTAGTAGGATTTCATTTATTCAAGAAGTAAATGAATATGTGATTTTAATGTAAATGTGTGCATGCCCATAATCTTTAATACTACATTGATTTGATAATTGGTTTATTTTCATTCGATGTTTTATATCGATTTCTTGCTTTTTATCTATCATATTTATCTTTTTTTTTCCTCTGCCTCTATCGCGTAGTAGAATTTCATTTATTTAAGAAATAAATGAATATGTAGTTGTCCTATATATAAATGTGTGTGTGCCCATAATCTTTAATACTACATTAACTTGATGATTAAAATTCTTTTTTTTTTCATTCGATATATGATGTTCTGAATATTTGATTAATTCCAGAAAACTAAATATTTGATTTCTTGCTTTCGATTTTCACTATGTCTCATTTTCTTTTTGTCCCACCTCTATCAACTTGTAAAGTTTCATTTATTTAAGAATTAAATGCATAGGTAATTGACTTAATATAAGTGACCATATTAATCTTTAATATTGAATCCATTTGATAATTTGTTTTTTATTCGATATTTGTACTGGTTAAATTTGAGATTTTATTTACTTTGAATTAATATTTATGAAGATCTTATCTATTTTTAGAATTCAAAATTGAAACTTCTAACTAAAAGAAACCGAATCTCGTAGAGTTAAATAATGTCATTCTCAAATAATAGAAGTATCATTTTTTCAACAAATTAAAACGAGAAGATAAGCAAATGAAAAGAAAAGATGGTAAAAATGAACTCATAAATTTAATATAGTAGTAAGTATTTATTATACTTTTTTTTTTTTATTTGTCATCTTCACTTATCGAAAGTCAAATTGCATGAACTCTAATCAATAAGAAATAGATTTTCGTCAATTAATATGAGAAGGATTGCAATTCATAATATTTTTCTTATTTTTTTAACACTAAATTTAAAATATTCAATTCAATTTAACTTTAAAAATTAATTTTCCTCAAACAAAACATGACAAATAAAAATTGAAACTAGTGAACAAAATGGTTTCCTTTTTAATAACCTAAAAAAATTGAAATTAAATGTTTTCCAAGTCCTACATGACACATGGCAAAATTACTCATTTTCGTTTTGAGTTACCCATTGAGTGTTCATCTGTAGAATAGAATTTGTGATAGAGATTGTAGCAGTTATAAATTGTTTTGATAGTTATTATATTGTAAGTAAATCAATGAAACCAAACCTATATATTGAGGAAAAATTAAGACAATTTTTACACTATGGTTAGATATGATAATCTTATCAAAATAGTACCATTTTCTTGCTATATATCTGCATCTCTCACTTTATTGTTGTCCCAAGTGCCAACTCTACAAAGAAGTAACATTTCATTTATTCTAGAAGTAAATGCATATGTAATTGTCCTATATATACTAGTGCATGTACCCATAATATTTAATACTAAGTCCACTTGACAAATATAAAATTTTTTATTTTTTATTTTAATTTGATGATCTATTTTCATTTAATTTGGAATTTGATTAATTTCAATTTATGCATAAAGTCCATTAAAAAGAGAGCGCTTTTTATTAGAAATTTTTTCTATTCTCAAGACTTGAAAATTCAAGCTTTTAATTAAAAATGTAAAAATACATAATCATTATATACACTTAACCTAGCTAGCGATACTTTCAAAACATTATCTAATATAACTATACGAAGAATTTTATAACAAATCTCTCCTCTCTCGCTCGCCACACTCATCTCTCTCTTCCCTCTCTCTCCCTCACTACTTTCATGTTCACTTCTCTCTCTTTCTATAATTCATTGCGTGAATCTTTCTTCTTCTCCCTCTCTGTTTTTATATTAATCAATAAGGAACCCCCATTAATTTTTTTTTTTAAAAAAAGGGTCCGAAAAATACTTCTAACGGTCGAAATTGTTATTACGTTATCAAAATTTATGGAGGACCTTTTAAACCCCCCTCCCCCCGCAGTATTTAATAGCGTTTTTTAAAGGTATATATATGCTCATGTGGGCACGAACAATTTATAATTATCACTACAACAAAAACAACTTTTAGCGGCATTAAATATTGACACTAATAAAGAGCGCTAAAGTCTTTACCGCCATTAGTTAGGTGTCATTAGAACCAATGTCGCTAAAGGCTTTAGGGACATATACAAAGAGTGACAATTGCCTCTAAAAATACATATTTAGCGGCAATTAAGAATTAAATGCCGCTAATGGTTATGTTGTAATGTATGCAATATTTATGATGCTTACATGAGCACATATATACCTTTAGAATACATTATTAAATAGTTTAGGAGTAAAGGTCCTTTCCAAAATTTGATATTATTACAATAATTTCGATCAAAATTCAGATATATTTCAAACGGTTTTCCCTTTTTTTTACTTGAATTGTTCCTATCTACTCATGTGCATGGTTCTTGAATTTCAATATATTCAGAATGACTGCGATTGTTGATTCAATTTTTATTGGATTAACACCGGTACATCAAAAAATTTCATTCTAGGTTCTTGATTTGTTCTTCAATATTTGAATGTTCTCTTCTTTTATTGGAAAAATTGATACACCTATATCAATTTTTATCTTCTTTTATTGATACACACAATTGTATTTATGTATCATAAAATAACTTTATAAGTGTATCAGAAAAATTGATATATCTTTTATTAGATTGCATGTGAAAAAAACTAATACAACTATTATCAGAAAAAAATTGCATTTTATGTATTTAATATAAGGGTGATACAATATTCAAATACTTCATCAATACGTTTTCCATTTGTGTATCACAAAAAGTTGATACAGTCTGTATTTGTATATTCATTTTTACAGAGTGATACAATATGTATTTGTGTATCTGTGAGATTGAGAGAGAGAGAGAGGGAGGGGGGGGGGAGGAGGAGGGGGGTGGGTGAATGTGTATTGTGTATCCGTGATGTACGTATCACAATTTCAATTGAGATACATATTGTATCTGAGATACACCCTACTCGCCTCTCTCCTTTCCCGCTCCCCTCAATCTCTTTCCTCTTTTTTCTCTAAAATTATTATTACAAATCGTAATTAAATAAACTATAATTATTTATAAAAATTCCTTAATTTAATTGAATTGCATGATAATCTCGATTTTCGAATAATAGAGGTATCATTTCAATAATCAAAGCAAAAGAAGAGAAAGTCCAAATGAACTCATAAATATCACCTACTTTAAACAATAATCAGGCAAGCTGCCCAACTAAACTTGCGTGAACAATAAGGTGAGCAGTCTACCTGAAATTTGAAACTAAAAATCATGCAATCTACTCCCATTTTTTCGATTTATATGGTATCGGTAGAATTTTGATAGTCAGATATTTATTAATTTTACTTTAAGTATTTGGATATGGAATTTTTAAGTTTCTTGACATAAGAATTATATATTTGAAAAAAAAATATTGTAATTCATCGTAATCAATAATTTAAAATATTTAAAAAATGAGTAAAAAAATTACGATAAAATAAATTATTTGACTATTAAAATTCAAATAATAACACACAAATTAGGACGGAAGGATTATCATCTAGACCTCTATGGCTTGGCTAGGGTAGAGTTCCAATTGCATTCTTTACTTTTATTTTCAATTGTTATTTTTTTTTATTTCTTCAAAATAAAATAAAAGATAT
This sequence comes from Solanum neorickii, assembly GCA_027704865.1. Lineage (NCBI taxonomy): Eukaryota > Viridiplantae > Streptophyta > Magnoliopsida > Solanales > Solanaceae > Solanum > Solanum neorickii. The sequence continues at coordinate 2,886,419 of JAKWJC010000372.1, forward strand.
TTGTTTTTTTATCTATAGAATAAATTTCTTCAAAAAAATTATTATTATTCACGAAAAAAAAAAGAAAATGAGAAATATAATATTTTTTTAAAATAAAATCCCCTTTCGGATATCACTTTTCACTCGTTGATATATCTCTATCCCCTTCTCTGCAACGTCTCTCCCCTCTCTGATATATCTCTCCTTTCTCGAATATATTCCTATCCCCCTCCTCTCTCTGATACATCCGTCCCTTTCGGATATATCTCTCACCTGAGTATCCAAAGGTGTATCTGAAAGTCCGGTGATGTATCCGAATGTATCCTCACTCTAATACATCCCTCCTCTCTCGCATACATCCTTCACCTATATATGCGGATGTCTACTAAAATATTCGTAAGTTCATTGATATATTTAAAATCCATAAATTTTAAGATTCTTTTATAATTAAAAAATATATAATTAGCTCTAATATTATAATATTTAGATAAAATAATCCTAATTTTTTTTATTTAACTATGTTCAAAATTGAAAGAAACTTTGTTTTTACTCTTTACTAAAATAACTTCACACCTCAAGAGTGTATCATTAATTCTAGAAAGTTATATATTCGGTTTGTTGATTTGTATCTACATCTCTCATTTTCTTGTTCTCCCAACTACCAATTTCTATCAACAAGTTTACATTTCATTTATTTGATAAAGTATAAATGCATATGTAATTGTCTTATATATATAAGTGTTGTGTCCATAATCTTTAATATTTTGTCCACTTGATAAGTATAAGGTTTTTTTTTTTTGGAAAAAAGAAATAGGTAGATGTATATCCTTTATCATACGTACTAATTCAATTTATGATTTTAAATAGTACCCTATTATCTCAATATTTGTTAATTATAGATAGAAGTATTAAAAATATGTCTAGGTATGACATGAATTATTAGTTTTGTTTTTAAATTATTAACAGTTTTAAAACTATCTATTTACTTGACTAATTGAACTCAAATACACCTCCAATCTATCACGTGACATAACAAGTGATCTCAAACTCTTGTAGAAGCGTGAAATTCTCAATAAAAAAATCTAAAACAATATTAAAAATATCCTTAAATTTGACAATAATTTAGAAATAAACTAATTATTCTTGTCAAATTCAAAAGTATTTTCTATACTTCTCTCAATTATATATGCCAAATTTGGTGTCAGATGCATTGCATGTCCACTTAATTATCTATTTAATTTACTCCTTCACTCCAAATTAATTCACTAGATAATTCTCTCCCATATTCATCACCTAAAATACTTTCAATGATGATATCTCTTTGATCAATATATAATTTGAATTTGCAAATAATTTAGAATCCAATTAATTTGAATTCACATGCTAAGGTACATTACCATTTAATTTTTTATATCTTAGAATTTTAAGTAAATCTCTAATTAAACCATTTAATCACAACAGCTAATGGTAATTGTATAAGAGAAAATTATCTAAAATTGATAAAGCCTACCATTAAATCCTCAACTAAAGCAACAATATACGAATTTCACTATTTTATTCAATTAATTCGATCAACATCTTTTATATTAACATTTAATTTATCTATCATTGTTTACACAAAAAATGGGTATAATTGAATTTATCGTTAGGTCAAATCAACTCATTAATAAAGTTGTATCAAGCTGCCCACACAAAGTTGAAACTTGATTTACGTGAACAAGAATAATTCTCTTTAAATTTACTACGTATATATATATATATATATGTATATAAAATGAAACCAAAAACTTGCAATTTAATTAAATATTGATCATTGTTGATGTGTGACGATTTATCTCTGTTTGTTCTGATATCACGTTGAAGTGTGAGATCATATGTTAGAGAGAACAAACTTTAGTTAATTGTATTCTGAACAACGATATTATGTTACTTCCTCTTTCTCAACTTATATATAGTATTGTTGTTTGGATCTCGAGAGTCAAATATTATTTACTTTGACTATGAATTATGATTTGCGGAATCTTAAATATATTTTTTTTGCAAAAAAATAAAATTTACATATATTTGAAAACAATGTAAAAAGTACAATAATTCAAAATAATTGACAAGTTAACATATTAGAAATCCACATGAAAAAGTAGTTTAAATCTCGAAATTCAAACAGTATCACATAAATTGACACGGAATATCGTCTAGGCCTCTATTGCTTGGCAAGGGCAACTTTCACAGGGTAACGTTGAATGCAATCAGCCCAAGGGTTTCCATTTGCATTCACTTCATCACAATCAATAACCCTAAGTGATTTCCAAACTGCACTATTACATTTGAAACCTGAACCAAATGCAATTTGCCACACTCTATCTCCTTTCTTCACTCTTCCTTTTGATTCTGTGTAAGCTAACTCATACCATAACGAACTACTCGACGTGTTACCAAATCTATGGAGTGTCATCCTTGATGGCTCCATATGCCAATCACTTAGGCTTAAGTTGTTTTGTATTTCATCTAATACTGCCCTTCCTCCCGCGTGTATACAAAAATGCTCAAATGCTAGCTTGAAATCCGGTATGTAGGGTTTCACTTTAGCTTTCAAGAGTTTCCTCTTCACCAATGTCATGAAAAACCTGAATCATATGTGAATTCAGAATTTAAAGTCAATAGGTTTAGAATGAATTTGATTTCATTTTATGCATGTATTTTTTTATATGCATCGCGAAAAAAAGAGCCTAGTTAAACCTAATAATCCCACCTTAATTAACATGGCATCAGAGCAGAACAGACTTTTTTTAGATGAGATAGATGATGGTATCAGAGCTGACTTATTCTAGAAAGAATCGGGCCCCATGTAATAAATAACATAATATGAAAAGTTTAAACTTTTAGTTAAGAGTATGATGAACTCTGACCTGAATTGCTCAGTAAGGGGTAACACAGATGGCCCTAGGGTGGTGATGTTAGTTTTGAGAGCATCACCAGCTACGGCCATAAGTTCACGAGCTAGTGACACCCCTACGACACCCTTGTCATCTTCTTTTTGATACACACAGTTGTAGCTATTGTCATCTGCACCTTTATGAGTTCGAACGGTGTGGACCAGCTCATATTTAGACCGTGTTCGATCTTTGGACTTGTTAGACAAAAGCATAGCTGCTCCTCCCATACGAAATATACAATTGCATAGCAACATTGATCTGTCATTTCCAAAATACCAATTTAACGTAATGTTTTCCATGCTAACTACCACAGCATATGAATTTGGATTTGCTTTTAACAATTGTTTGGCTAAATCAATTGAAATTAAGCCAGCACTACATCCCATTCCACCTAAATTATAACTTTTGATGTCAGTTTTGAGCTTGTAGTGATTCACAATCATTGATGAAAGCGATGGCGTTGGATTAAACAAACTACAATTCACTATAAGAATCCCAATTTCCTCTGGCTTGATTTGTGTTTTACTAAATAATGAATCCAATGCACCAAACATAACCGCCTCCGCCTCAGCGCGTGCCTCTTTCATGTTGAGGTTTGGTGGGACGGATGTGATTCCTCTAGGTAAATATGTCTCGTCACCTAAACCTGAACGTTGAGATATCTTTTTTTGAAATACTATAGTTTCCTCTTCAAATGCACCATTTGTTTCTGTCATATTCAAAAACGAATCGACAGATATTTTTCGTTCATCTTCAGGTTTATAACATGCAAAATCAACCAAAAAAACTGGTCTATGTTTTTTTACATAATATACCCCTAGTAACAAAAATAGTACTATCAAACCGGTTAGACCGGTTGAAGTGTCAATTAAAAGTAAAGTTGGTTCATTTCTCCATGTATCGTAAAACCGGTCTAATTTTAGACCGGTTAGGGTAAGTATAGAAAAAATGGTAGCAACGAGAACAAGTGTGAGAGGGTTACATGAATAACCATAACCAAGTTTGACATATTTGAGCTTAACAGATTGTAAAAAATCCGGCAATTTTTGCCGGATTTTAATAACAACTGAAGATGAATCTTTGAAATTCATCTCAGCTGTTAGTCTCTCTTTTTCCATGTCTATACTTTCATTTGCCATTTTCTACAAAAAAAATATATATATGAAGTTGAAGAAGAAGAAGAAGAAGAAGCAACAAAAAATAGTGTATATTACTCCAATAATTTTGATGTGGTGTGTTAATTGTGTGTGGGTGTATAAAGTTACATGTATAATGGATAATATATATACAAGAAAGATGTATAGATAGAGATATATAATAGGTTATTTACTAGGAACCATTGTTTTTGTATATGTAATCTTGTTTTCACAAGAGGTGTGGGGTTAGGAATGAGTTGTTCCAATAGAGGATAGATAGCTCAACTACCATAGGGAAAAGAGTACTACTAATAGAAATTATTGCCAAAAAAATGTGCCAAGTAGCAAGGGGAATGATAATATATTTTCGCGGTATTATTTTATGTGGCACAATTTGATTTAACGTAATATTTTATTGAAATAATAAACGACCTTTGAACCTGTAATCTAAAAATATATTTGACAATTTTTTTAAAGTTAATCTAAACAAATTTTTAAATATTTATGTGATTATAAATATTTTACTAAAATGGGACGAAGAAAATAGTAACTAAAATGTCAATGTTGTAAGGTTAATTGACCAAGAAGGCAAATAATGAACATGTGAGAAAAGGGGATTTCGTCCAAGCAATCATATTATGACTAAATCATGAGAGTCCCTTCGACTTTATGTCATTATCAATAACGTATTCCCACTTTATTAATTCGTCGTTTTGTTTATTTGATTCATATTTGATTTGATTTTTTTTTTAATAATATAGTTTTTAAATTTATTTTTATTGATTTAAATGTTGATCTTATATGTTACTAAGAAACAATAATTAATATATCATAATATTAATTATATTCAGTGGTGGAGTTAGAAGTTTCGCTAAAGAAATTCAGAATATTAAAAAAAGACACATAGAAAAGTTAAAGACTGATCAACGTCTATTATATACATAATATAATGATTTTAACTATGTATGCATGTAATTTTATGTCGAAGGAATTTTAGATGATCCATGTCTGCCTTTTCTAGCTATGGTTCTGTTCATATTAACTGATGTATAATAGTCTTATATTTTGAAAATTGAACTTTTTTTAAAAAAAGGTAATTAATATTGAGAGTGAAATAGGAAAAAGTAAAAGATAATTCTTTTTTTTTTTTGGAAAAAGTAAAGTGAAAACCTATATAATAGTGAACAAATAAAAGAGAATGAAAAAAGTAATTAATTATACTTTGAAAATATAAATTTGATTACTAGTAGTACTTTATGCACAATTATTTAATTATAAGAATAATTTTGAAAGAAAATAATAAATTTACCTTAATTTAATAATATATTTTTAATATAAGCACTAAATGAAATAAAATGGAGGGAGTACTTACACATTACATCACATGCCATATTTTGTGAATTCATCAGTAATTTAAACGTTTATTCGTATTATTAGATTAATTAATCGAAAACCATTGGTAATATACATGCCAAATCAAAGGTACGTGATAGAGTAACATTTACTGAAATTATTTAAAATTAATTAATACATTGATAACGTGATAAGAATTTTAATTGCATTTAATCAAAGGTATGCACGCTTATTACATAGGTAGAACCAATGTGATTGGTTTGCGTTCATTCGAATTTAATAATTTTGATTCAAAATTTGAGTATATAGTAAAAAAATCATTGATTTACACAAATTATTAATATTAAATCTAATAATCTAAAATAAAATTATTTATAAATTTTAAATTCTGATTTCGCCTCTAGATATGTAGGTTTCTATAAACAGGGTGGCTCGACAGTGTTAAGAGGCCTCATTTTTAATAATAATAATAGGTAATTAGTTATTATTTTTTAAAAAATATTGAATACTATTTGTAGAAAAAGTAAACTTTTCATGAAAAATGAAGGAATTATTAGAATTTTTTTTTACATATTTGGAACAGTATATCTCATGAAAAATAATTTAAAATAAGAATTATTATATTATCAATTAAAAACTAAAAGAAATCAATTATATAAAAATTATTAACAGTTTAAGTTTAAGGCCCCGTTTAATTTTTACTTTAGGTCACTAATATGCTTGAGCCGCTCCTGTCTATAAATTACGATTCGAAATCGAGAGAGATATAGCATGAAAAAGGCCGGTGGTTATAGGTGACTTACCATCAAGAAACTATTAAAAGCATAGGGTAGGTAAGAATATAGTTGCCAATCTCATCATAAAAAACACCAAAAATCCTAACATTTTTTTTTTGTTGATAGAATTGATGATATTCTAATATTTATAAAACAAATGAGAATTTGGTGAACAATGTTCCTATTGATGATATTAATTATGATATATTATAATGTTGATTCTACTTAATAAGTATGTTAATGAGATTATTTCTAATTCAGTGTTAGATTTGGTGTATTATACATGGCATAGTTTTTAGTTTTTATTTGCTTATAAATACTTTCACGAAGTATAGTAGGCTGAATTTTAAGAATAATCATGTCATTAATCATACTAATACAAACATTAAAACTTTTTATATTACTAATACTATAATATCAAGTAAAGTATGTAACTAATTAATACTTATATTAGTTATACATTAAAATACAATACATGTGCCATATATATGTTGCCTTGTGTATTACTTTGACTTTATTTTATATTCACGAGTATTATTACCAAGTGTGTGCAATTGCTTATAATATTTATTTGTAATATGTATAATTAGAATTTCAATATTGAGTGAAATGAGGGCAAGTCGGTGAAGGTTGATCAGTCGAATATTTTTTATTAAAAAATTAGATTATGTATATGATAAAATACTCTTTATTATGTGATATATAAATAAATAAACACACTTTAATATAATAAAGGTTTTTGCTCTAATGATAAGCGTACTCAGTTAAGAGCTTAAAATTCTCTTGAATAATAAAAATTTACTTATTTTAAATTATGAAAGAAGTCCCAATAATTCATTGTTAAAATAATTGTGCACTCACGTCGCTAAAAATATTCACTCTTTTAAAGTTTGAATATCCTTGATGAATTTTCTAACTCTGCCATTGCTATCTACATATGTAATTAGCTAAATTCAAAGTAATTTAGCTAGCGTTTGATTATATATTTATAAATATTTTTGAAAAAGTATATTTGAATGATTTTTAAAAAATCATATTTAAAAGAAGTTTGGATTGAAGTTTTGAATGTCCTTGGCCATATTTTTGCACATATTTCACTTTTTCTTTGAAAAATATGAAATATGACTTATACCTTAGAAGTTTTAAAAAACTATAAAAATATTTATATTCAATTTTTATTCGGAATTTTTAATTTTTTTATTAAAAAGATTGATGACGTGGTCGAATTATAATAAAAACAATTTTAAAAAAAATTAATTCAATTTTTTTAAAAAAAATTATGATTGCAAAATCATCATTAGAAAATAATGGCATGAATGAGCCTTTTCTTTCACGGTAATGGCATAATGAGCCAAACTTTTAACTGATAACATAAATGAGTCTTTTCTAAAAAAATTATGACATATTTAAGTATTCTCGCTTTAAAATATTCAAAATCTTGTAATATCATATTACTCATTCATATCACATAAATTGAGATAATAAAGTAATATATATTGAATCCGTGTTCACACGAAATTTAACTAAAATAACATATATATATTTTGAAGCCTATGAGAGCATTAGTACTACAAATAAAGTTGACTAAGACGTAACACCAATATTAAAGTTGTTTATTAAAAGTTGAAAGGACATAATATTATGGGTCAGTTAATATGATTTTCACTTATTAATAGCTTTGGCTCCACATATATATATTTCTATATTTAATTTATCTCCTTCTTTTTTTTTTTTTGGTAAACAAAAATCACCACGTCTACAACACGTTTGGTTGTTCTTTCCATTGAATATGAACAAGTCATATATTTTTTATTTTCATTTAATTGATATTTTTATTAAATTTTAAATATATTTTTAATTAAAAATAAAAAAATATTTATCAAAAATTTTATTTGTCCAAATCATATAACCATGCCTTTATTCATCATTATTAGTGGCATAGGCAAAACGTTCGTAAATAATATTAGTTATCATTATAATCCATCTTGTAAATGAGTTTATTGGTACTGGAATGATTTAAATGTTTTATTTACTTTTTCCAGACTTATATTATTTCACTTTTTGTTAATTTGACATATTTCCTAAATAAAATAATTAATTAGAGATATATCTTATTAAATAAACTGACCATATTAGTTATTAGTGTGTCTTTGAAACACAAAATTTGACTTCTAGAGTTAAATAACACAAAATGAATATACTTCTGTTCGTTATTTTGTGTTTTATAATCAGTTTGATTAATTTTTAAAAGTGGATTAGATTGCATTAATTCAATAATTTAAACTAAAAATTTAGATATTTAAAAATTATACGAAAAATATTATAAATTGCAATTTTTTACATATCAATATGATAAAAAAAATACATAGTAAAATGTAAGTCAAAGTTCTTATGGTGGGGAAACTATAACAACTAAAAAAAGGACGGAGAAAGTACTTTTAATTACTCATTTTGTCCAACAGTAATTATCCAGTATTAACTTGACACATGAATTCAATAGATAATAGGCCTAATTTTAACAAGTCATTAAAACAATGAAAAATGAATAGTACATAATAACAAAGGTAAAATAGACACAACATTATTCATTAGTTTTACGAACCGAACAAATACTATTGAAAATTCAAAATAATATAATGAACAAGTAAAAATAGACAAAAATAGAATAATGTATACAGATATAAAGAAATTATTCGTGAACAAAACATTAGATGATACTATGGTATAACGTTAGTCATTGATTCATCTAAATTCAGTAACGTTAATTCAAATTCGACGTATATATTTATTAAAATACCTAAATTGGTACCTGATTTAGTCAAAGGGATAGGCAAACAACACACGTATTTTTAGCTGGAAACAGATGCCAATTGCCATTAATAAAATTCAACTGCCAACATTCATCAGTTATCAAGCAACTGTTTCCTAAAAGTAGAGAAGAATTAATGAAGGGGATTGGGTCCTTTTAATTAATGTATTATTGCAAAAAAAAAAAAGTCATGTTTAAAACCTTATTCGAGAATATTATTAACTAATAAAATGTGTACTCTTTTTAATAATTTAACCTTTTAAACGAGATAATCACACAATTACATGTGAGGGGCATCTTGAGAATATCATGATTATCCAGATTAAAAAGAATTTTTACGTGCTTGACCTATGAAAAAAGAATCAAACTTGCATGTGAGGGGCATATTGAGAATATCATTAACTAATAATATAAGAAAAATACTTTAAATACACTTTATATTTATGTATCTTTGTAACGACCCGCTAGGTCGTTTTGAGAACTAGGACTAGTTTGACTCCTTTTGAAAAATTTTAAGGGGTATTTTTAAACTATTAGATAACTATGAGTACCAATTGATGAAACTTTTATTAATATAAGTAATATAGATAATAGATTAGTGGGGTTTCACGGTTAACAAACTCTTGTTCAGAAAATAAAAGGGGTGGAGGCAGAAACTTACCGTAAGCGACGAACGAGAGGAAAAACAATAAGAATTGCTCAGGTAAACGCAAGAAATTTTCATTCTTTCTCAGTTCTGCATATTAAAATAGGTTGTCAGAGGGCATTAGATTGTTGTTATTATTATATTCTTAGGTTGTTTATTAAGGGTGTTTTTTTTCATGGGTAAGATGTAGTGTATAGTGAGTTGAGAATTTATTTATTATCACGGATTGGGATTTCTAGGGACGTTAGTGTGGTTATTAGGTGATAGTCTAATAAAATCCTAATCGCTAATGGTTATCCCATGTAGTATTATATAAAGTTGAAATTTGAAAATAGACGTAGTGTGAAATCTGGAAATTTAATCTGCAAAATTTTTCTCCCTTATAATTTTTTTTTGCATAAGAATGATGGGGGTAAAGGCTTGAGCCAATCATTGGGCAATGATTTCCAATGATTGGCATTTGACAAACAATTTGGGAAGATTGTCACTTGTTACAGAATGACAATTAGGAGGAAAATTGCAGGCTGCTTGCGACTGATGTTTGCATCGTTAGGGTGGAATTATTCTTATTTTATTTATTTACAAAATTAATTTACTAGTTTTTGATATATTGAGATAGGTAATTAATTATTGGATATATATTATATGATCTAACATTGAAATTTAGTGTATTTAAGAAATTAAGGTTAAATTCTTGGCTTGAAATTTGACAAATTGGCATATAAATTATATCAAGATTTGGCGTTTGGTTGAAAATATGAGTGAGTTTAGCGTCTATGATAGACATATAATAATTTGAATGTCTACAAAAATTGCTTACTTACGAATATTGCAAAATTGGTAGATTGGGAACGTTCTGAAACCTTGCGAAAAGGAAAGGAAAAATCTTAAAAGATTCGTGGCACAAGTTCGGCATCTAAGGTATGTTAAGACTTGTTGAAGGACGTTTTCCTAATTAAAGATTTAAAATAAAAATAGACAAAGGGGTAAGGGGGAAATATGGTGGTCTCGTATCAATGGTGTGACGGGCATTGGTACGAGTACCGGTGTTTTAAAATGGAAAATTACTATTATAAAATGTGGATTGAAATTTGAGAATGCCAAAGCATATGGGCATTAGCTGATATATTATTGACTTGAATTCCTTGTGTGATTGTGTTTTATTTATTTCACTCGTATAGTTGTGATAATTGAGGTGGTTATGTATTATATTCATATTGATGGATTGAGATGCATCATCATCCCCTCTATTGAAACAATATTGTGCACATGCATAGAGATGAGACTGAGTATAAGTTGGGCACGTGGAGATCGTCCGTGCTGGGGATGGTGAGATGTTAAGATTGTAATTTGGGCATGTAGAGACCGTCCGTGCGAAAATTGTTTGATATTATGATAGTGCGTTGAGATCGTCCGCACAGACACGTGGAGATCGTCCGTGTCGGTATATGGACCTCGCGAGTCCCCCATGGGTCATGAACTCTCGATGTATTTCCGAGGAGTATCATGTATATACGGTTGAGTGAGTACTGGGTATTCTGAGACATATCATTACATGGCATCATATTGCATTGCATTTCATCCCATCATTCATTCTTGATGACTATATGTTTCGTTTGGTGTTTGGAAAATATTAAATGTTGATTTCCTTTATTGATGAAACTTAAATAGCAAGTGTAAGATATATATATATATATACTTGTACAATCTAAGAATTTATTTTCTTATATAACTCCCGTCACTACTTCTTCGTTGTCGGTCAATGAGACATACTGGGTACACGTGGTTTCGTACTCATACTACGCTTGTTGCACTCTTTGTGGTGCAGATTCGATTCCGAGTAGGAGCACATCTCGTGGAGCAAATTGAGTCCGGCTTGAAGTTCTTGGAGTTGTGGTGAGCTGCTTGGCTGTTCCGTGGCCCACACCTCCCTCTATCTTTTATTTATTCTGTTATTATTATTCAAACAGGATATCCCTTATGTTAGATTTGTCATTTAGTTTCAGACTTGCATCGAATTTTAGAAGCTCTTGTACTTAAGACACCAATTCTTGGGGTGATATATTTTATCTTCCGCGTTTCGTACTTATAAGGAACTCAATGTTGGAGATTCTTGCTAAGCGTTGGTCTTTTTTACTCATTTGTTGGTTTAGTTGGGTTAATATGTTGGGTTGGCTTACCTATTGGTTGGGAACATGGGTGCCATCACGACTTGCAAAATTTGGGTCGTCACAAATTTGGTATCAGAGCCCTAGGTTCATCGGTCTCAAGAGTACAAGAGCAATGTCTAGTAGAGTCTTGCGGATCGGTATGAAGACGTCCATACCTATCTTCGAGAGGCTATAGGACATTTAGGAAATAATCTGTTCCTTTATTCATTATCGTGCACACTTGACCTTGTAGAAATTCTAATCTTGATATTTCATTCTCTCTTAGATGGCGAGGAATCGTACATCGGCAAGTGGTGGTCAGGATCCTATTCCTACGCCTGCTTCTGGGAACACTGTCCGAGGTAGAGGTAGGAGACGAGCTCGAGGTCGGGGTAGGGGCCGTGTTGCAGCACCTGTGGATGTTCAAGTACCAGTAGCTACCCAGGGTCGGGATAGGACCGTACCTCCTGATGCAGAGGTTATTCATGGGGATTTGCAAGATCGTGTCGAGGGGGATGGGCCAGCTCAGGCTCCAACCAGTACTATTGTCCCCCCACTGCTTCAAGATACCTTGGCTCGTATGTTTAGGAATCCTAGAGGGGATGGCCCAGGCAGGAGCTTTGCCTGTCACTTCTGATGGCTCACAGACCCGTGTTGGAGGTCAAACTCCAGATCCGATAGTTGCTCCAGATTCTCAGACTCCCAGGATTCAGCCAGCTGCCGCTGTAGCTCCTCGTTTGGATAGTATGGAGTTTCCAGATATGACATCACATTTGGTGAACAGGCCTTCTATGACTATTGATGAGCAAAAGATGTTTGGGAGGTTCAGACTAATGAATCCTCCTACTTATACTGGTGACTTACCTGAGGATGCATATGAATTCATAGTTAGTTGTCATAAGAGGTTGCATAATCTTGGATTAGTGGAGTCTCATGGAGTTGACTACACAGCGTTTCAGATGACTGGCTCTGCTAAGCAGTGGTGGAGGGATTATATTAGTAGTAGGCCAGCTGGATCCCATCCACTATCCTGGACTAAATTTACTCAGGTATTTCTATCCAAATTTGTTCCACGCAGTGAGAGGGAGCGCAAGAGGGCCGAGTTTGAGGGTTTGCAGCAAAATGGTATGTCAGCTGCAGAGTATGAGGGTAAATTTCATGCCTTGGCTAGACATGCTTCGATGATACTTCCCACAGAGGCTGAGAGAGTGAGGAGGTTTGTTAAGGGGTTGATTATTCCGATCCGTCTAGGAGTTTCTCAGGTTGCTGCTTCTGGTGTTCCATTCCAGAAAGTGGTAGATGTTGCTAAGGAGTTGGAGATGATTCGACGTGAGGGATTTGAGCAGCGAGAGGGCAAGAGGACTCGTTATTCAGGTGATTATGGTGGTGCTCCGCCTAGGAGTCGGGGTTACTTGGGCAGAGGTTATTACCCTCAGTCCAGCAGACCCATTCATGCTGCTATACCAGCGTCTGAGGCTGGTTACGCTGGGCATAACTCTTCGAGCTCGGTACATACTTCGCAGGGTTCATCTTCTAGACCTGTAGTTCGTGGAGGGCATTCTGGTCATTCCTGTTCCTCTCATCAGCCGGCGTCTCGTAGGGGTTGCTTTGAGTGTGGTGATATGGGACACTTTGTGAGAGACTGCCCTAGGACCAGACGTGGTGGCTTACATCAGGGTTCTCAGGTTTCGACTTCCAGGGCTGCACAACCTCCAACTAGGGGTGGTGCACAGAATGGTAGAGGTGGTTCTCATTCAGGTAGAGGTGGTTCTCCTTCTGGTCGAGGTGGTGGTCGTGGAGGTTCATAATCTGATGGAGGTCGTTCTCACTCTTATGCTTTTCCAGGTAGGCCAGAGGCTGAAGCCTCAGATGCTGTTATCACAGGTATTATTCCGGTTTGTCATCGACCAGCTACTGTATTATTTGATCCAGGCTCTACTTATTCTTATGTGTCCACATATTTTGCTCCTAGTCTGGATATATTGTGTGAGTCTCTTGATTTGCCGATACGTGTTTCTACTCCTGTCGGGGATTCTGTAGTTGTAGATCAAGTGTATCGTTTATGTACTGTTACTTTGATGGGGTATGACACTCATGCAGGTTTAAAGGTCTTAGATATGATAGATTTTGATGTGATTCTTGGTATGGATTGGTTATCTTCTTACCACGCAATTTTAAATTGTCATGCCAAGACCATCACTTTAGCTATGCCTGGAATTCCTATAGTAGAATGGAGAGGTACTCTTAGTCATCCTTCTAAGGGTGTGATATCAATCCTTAAGGCTCGTCAGTTGGTACAGAGAGGATGTTTGGCGTTCTTGGCCCACATTCGAGATACTAGTATTGAGACTCCTATGCTTGAGTCTATTCCAGTAGTGAGTGAATTTTCAGAAGTATTTCCGACCGATTTGCCAGGTCTTCCACTAGATCGAGATATTTATTTTTGTATTGATGTGGAGCCAGGCACTCGGCCTATTTCCATTCCTCCTTATCGTATGGCACCAGCTGAATTGAAAGAGTTGAAGGAGCAGCTGCAGGATTTGTTGAGCAAAGGTTTTATTAGACCAAGTGTATCTCTTTGGGGTGCTCCAGTGTTATTTGTGAAGAAGAAAGATGGATCTATGCATATGTGTATTGACTATCGGCAGTTGAACAAGGTAACCATCAAAAATAAGTATCCGATACCTCGTATTGATGATTTATTTGATCAGTTGCAGGGTGCTTCAGTTTTCTCCAAAATTGACTTGAGAATCTGGCTATCATCAGCTGAAGGTTAGGGCGGAGGATATCCCTAAGACGGCTTTTCGAACACGTTATGGTCATTACGAGTTTTTGGTGATGTCTTTCGGACTGACTAATGCCCCAGCAGCTTTTATGGACTTGATGAATGGAGTGTTCAGACCGTATTTAGATTCCTTTGTTATTGTCTTCATAGATGATATATTGATATACTCACGCACTAAGGAGGAGCATGAGCATCATTTGAGGATTGTTCTTGGGATTCTAAAGGAGAAGAAGTTTTATGCAAAGTTTTCAAAGTGTGAGTTTTGGCTTAGTTCGGCAGCATTCTTGGGACATGTAGTGTCCAAAGAGGGTATCATGGTGGATCCTAAGAAGATTGAGGCGGTTAGAGATTGGGTCAGACCTACTTCAGTTACTGAAATTCGGAGTTTCTTGGGCCTTGCAGGTTATTATCGACGGTTTGTTGAGGGTTTCTCATTTATTGCATCTCCATTAACTAGATTGACACAGAAGGAGGTGACTTTTCAGTGGTCTGACGAATGTGAGGTTAGTTTCCAAAAGCTCAAGACTTTATTGACTACTGCTCTGATTTTGACCCTACCCGTGTAGGGAGAGGGTTTTGTCGTATATTGTGATGCTTCTCGGGTTGGTCTTGGTTGTGTGTTGATGCAGAAGGGAAGGGTGATAGCTTATGCTTCGAGGCAGTTAAAGGTTCATGAGAAGAACAACCCTATTCATGATTTAGAGTTGGCGGTTGTGGTGTTTGCATTAAAGATTTGGAGGCATTATCGATATGGTGTGCATTGTGAGGTGTTCACGGATCATCGTAGTCTCCAGTATATATTCAATCAGAGGGATCTAAATTTGAGGCAGAGGAGATGGTTGGAATTGCTCAAAGACTACGATATGACTATTCTTTATCACCCAGGCAAAACAAATGTTGTAGCAGATGCCTTGAGTCGGAAGGCGGTGAGTATGGGTAGCCTAGCCATGTTACAAGTTGGCGAGCGTCCCTTAGCTAAGGATGTCCAATCCCTGGCCAATAGCTTTGTGAGACTTGATATTTCAGAATCTGGTAAGGTGTTGGCTTATATGGAGGCTAGGTCATCCTTGTTGGACCAGAATCGGGCTCAACAGTTTGATGATGGTGATTTATGTAAGATTAGGGACAAGGTTTTAAAAGGAGAATCCAAGGCTGCAATTCTTGATAGTGAGGGAGTTTTGAGGATTAAAGGTCGTATATGTGTTCCTCGTACAAGTGATTTGACTAGATTGATCATGGAGGAGACTCATAGTTCGAGGTACTCCATTCATCCGGGGGCTACTAAGATGTATTGTGACTTGAAGCAACACTATTGGTGGTGTCGTATGAAGAGGGACATAGTAGATTTTGTATCTCGATGTTTAAATTGTCAGCAAGTGAAGTATGAACACCAAAAGCCTGGAGGTATGACTCAGAGGATGCCCATACCTGAGTGGAAGTGGGAGCGAATTGCTATGGACTTTGTGGTAGGGTTGCCACGTACCTTGGGTAAGTTTGATGCTATATGGGTCATTGTGGATCGACTGACTAAGTCTGCACACTTTGTACCAGTTCAGACTACCTATAACTCAGAAAGGTTAGCCAAGATTTATATTCGAGAGATAGTTCGGTTGCATGGGGTTCCTATATCTATTATTTCAGATCGTGGCACCCAATTTACAACTCATTTCTGGTGGTCTATGCAGAAAGAGTTGGGCACTCGGGTGGATCTTAGTACAGCCTTTCACCCTCAGACTGATGGTCAGTCTGAGCGGACTATTCAGGTTCTTGAGGACATGTTGCGGGCGTGTGTGATTGACTTTGGTGGTCAGTGGGATCAATTCTTGCCATTAGCGGAGTTTGCTTACAATAATAGTTATCATTCGAGCATTGAGATGGCACCATTAGAGGCTTTGTATGGTAGGAGATGTCGATCTCTAATTGGTTGGTTTGACGCATTTGAGGTTAGACCTTGGGGTACAGATTTGTTGAGGGAGTCCTTGGACAAGGTCAAGTTGATCCAAGATAGACTTCTCATGGCTCAGAGCAGGCAAAAGAGTTACACAGATAGGAAGGTTCGTGATTTGGAGTTTATGGTTGGAGAGAGGGTTTTACTTAAGGTTTCACCCATGAAGGGTGTGATGAGATTTGGAAAGAAGGGCAAGTTGAGTCCAAGGTACATTGGTCCTTTTGAGGTTGTGGAGCGTATTGGTGAGGTGGCATATCAGTTGGCTTTGCCACCTGGGTTGTCAGGTGTCCATCCTGTATTTCATATTTCAATGCTTAAGAAGTATCATCAGGGTGGTGATCATGTGATTCAATGGGATTCAGTGTTACTTGATCAGAATTTGACTTTTGAGGAAAAGCCGATCACCATCTTGGATAGGCAAATTCGGAAGCTAAGGTCCAAGGAGATTGCTTCAGTAAAGGTTCAGTGGAAGCATCGTCCAGTGGAGGAGGCTACATGGGAGACAGAGTCAGACATGAGGAGTAAATATCCTCATCTTTTTGAGCGTCCAGGTTAGCTCTTTTCTTTTTTCGTTTGAGGACGAACATTTGTTTAAATGGTAGGTGATGTAACGACCCGCTAGGTCGTTTTGAGAACTAGGACTAGTTTGACTCCTTTTGAAAATTTAAAGGGGTATTTTTAAACTATTAGATAACTATGAGTACCCAATTGATGAAACTTTTATTAATATAAGTAATATAGATAATAGATTAGTGGGGTTTCACGGTTAACAAACTCTTGTTTAGAAAATAAAAGGGGTGGAGGCAGAAACTTACCGTAAGCGACGAACGAGAGGAAAAACAATAAGAATTGCTCAGGTAAACACAAGAAATTTTCATTCTTTCTCAGTTCTGCATATTAAAATAGGTTGTCAGAGGGCATTAGATTGTTGTTATTATTATATTCTTAGGTTGTTTATTAAGGGTGTTTTTTTCCATGGGTAAGATGTAGTGTATAGTGAGTTGAGAATTTATTTATTATCACGGATTGGGATTTCTAGGGACGTTAGTGTGGTTATTAGGTGATCGTCTAGTAAAATCCTAATCGCTAATGGTTATCCCATGTAGTATTATATAAAGTTGAAATTTGAAAATAGACGTAGTGTGAAATCTGGAAATTTAATCTGCAAAATTTTTCTCCCTTATAATTTTTTTTTGCATAAGAATGATGGGGGTAAAGGCTTGAGCCAATCATTGGGCAATGATTTCCAATGATTGGCATTTGACTAACAATTTGGGAAGATTGCCACTTGTTACAGAATGACAATTAGGAGGAAAATTGCAGGCTGCTTGCGACTGATGTTTGCATCGTTAGGGTGGAATTATTCTTATTTTATTTATTTACAAAATTAATTTACTAGTTTTTGATATATTGAGATAGGTAATTAATTATTGGATATATATTATATGATCTAACATTGAAATTTAGTATATTTAAGAAATTAAGGTTAAATTCTTGGCTTGAAATTTGACAAATTGGCATATAAATTATATCAAGATTTGGCGTTTGGTTGAAAATATGAGTGAGTTTAGCGTCTATGATAGACATATAATAATTTGAATGTCTACAAAAATTGCTTACTTACGAATATTGCAAAATTGGTAGATTGGGAACGTTCTGAAACCTTGCGAAAAGGAAAGGAAAAATCTTAAAAGATTCGTGGCACAAGTTCGGCATCTAAGGTATGTTAAGACTTTTTGAAGGACGTTTTCCTAATTAAAGATTTAAAATAAAAATAGACAAAGGGGTAAGGGGGAAATATGGTGGTCTCGTATCAATGGTGTGACGGGCATTGGTACGAGTACCGGTGTTTTAAAACGGAAAATTACTATTATAGAATGTGGATTGAAATTTGAGAATGCCAAAGCATATGGGCATTAGCTGATATATTATTGACTTGAATTCCTTGTGTGATTGTGTTTTATTTATTTCACTCGTATAGTTGTGATAATTGAGGTGGTTATGTATTATATTCATATTGATGGATTGAGATGCATCATCATCCCCTCTATTGAAACAATATTGTGCACATGCATAGAGATGAGACTGAGTATAAGTTGGGCACGTGGAGATCGTCCGTGCTGGGGATGGTGAGATGTTAAGATTGTAATTTGGGCACGTGGAGACCGTCCGTGCGAAAATTGTTTGATATTATGATAGTGCGTTGAGATCGTCCGCACAGACACGTGGAGATCGTCCGTGTCGGTATATGGACCTCGCGAGTCCCCCATGGGTCATGAACTCTCGATGTATTTTCGAGGAGTATCATGTATATACGGTTGAGTGAGTACTGGGTATTCTGAGACATATCATTACATGGCATCATATTGCATTGCATTTCATCCCATCATTCATTCTTGATGACTATATGTTTCGTTTGGTGTTTGGAAAATATTAAATGTTGATTTCCTTTATTGATGAAACTTAAATAGCAAGTGTAAGATATATATATATATATATATATATATACTTGTACAATCTAAGAATTTATTTTCTTATATAACTCCCGTCACTACTTCTTCGTTGTCGGTCAATGAGACATACTGGGTACACGTGGTTTCGTACTCATACTACGCTTGTTGCACTCTTTGTGGTGCAGATTCGATTCCGAGTAGGAGCACATCTCGTGGAGCAAATTGAGTCCGGCTTGAAGTTCTTGGAGTTGTGGTGAGCTGCTTGGCTGTTCCGTGGTCCACACCTCCCTCTATCTTTTATTTATTCTGTTATTATTATTCAAACAGGATATCCCTTATGTTAGATTTGTCATTTAGTTTCAGACTTGCATCGAATTTTAGAAGCTCTTGTACTTAAGACACCAATTCTTGGGGTGATATATTTTATCTTCCGCGTTTCGTACTTATAAGGAACTCAATGTTGGAGATTCTTGCTTAGTGTTGGACTTTTTTACTCATTTGTTGGTTTAGTTGGGTTAATATGTTGGGTTGGCTTACCTATTGGTTGGGAACATGGGTGCCATCACGACTTGCAAAATTTGGATCGTGACAATCTTACTAATAATGAAAGATTTTTTTTATTTTTTAAAACTTTGCATTATTCATACTTCCAAAAAGAACTAATCTAAGGGTAAAAGAGGGAAAATTAAATTAATTCTATTTTGATTTATAATTAATAAGTAATTAATGACAAATATTTTAATAATATGAAGAAGTGGTATAAAATAGAGTGGGTACATTAATTAGACGGTTTAATGATACATTTAAAATTCATAATTTAATTTAATTTTTGTAGGTTAGGCACTTTTCTATTTGACAACTTATCTAAAAGAGAGTTAATAAGTTCTATGTGTGCCATATTTCAACATGTCTAGAAGTTTATTAATTAAATTAGGCTTTTTAATAGTAATGGCCACTCTAGATTAGGTGTACCAAAATATGTCAAATGGATTAAATATGGGTGAAATAGATTGAACAGAGGATAAGAATTGGTGTGTGAATGGTTATTTGATCCGTTTAAAAGTTATTTGGATTGAATTAAATTTTAAAATGTAATTGTGATTCAAGTTGTTCAATACTCTTATTATTTTTTATATTTTGTTTGTTTTTCATAATTTATTTAACTATCTAACGGTCTTGGTGGTGTAGTAATAGAAGGTGCCGTAACTTTAAACTCTTTTTTCGAAATGAGAATCGTAGATTTTTTTTATTGTCCAAGCAAGGAAATCATTTGCTTTCGACCTGACTTTCTGAAATGGAATTTGAGAAGATGGAGTTCAGTAACCCAGTTTAGTGACCGGGGAGAGGTTGAGAAGAAGACAATAAATGAAATGGTCCGAAAGTCGCTTTAGAAGATCGAATGAGTCTTAGTAAAGCTAGTCCATTAATTATAGTATTTGTTTATTATTGTTACTTCTAACAAGTCAAAATAAAATAAAAAAATATTTGAACAAGGCTTTTCAAAATTAATTTGGGTTATATATTATCTTAATTTTTAGAAAAATAAACTGGATAAATTTTGAGTGATATATATATTAGATTCGCTCAGTACAGGCCCAACATAGTTTATTTTGGTGTCCTATTTCACAGTAACAATACAACCAAATTAATTTTATGTTGGTTTTAGTGCCGCCTATTTCATCGCAACAATACAACCAAATCAATTTAACTATATGGGTAGAACAAGACATTGTCATATAGATGTACGAAAACATAAGTTTATATACCTTTAAATAATATTGATCATTTAGTTTAAAATAGGCTACGTATCACAAATACATGATTGGGTAAGTGATAAATACACATACATAAACATTATAGACAGAAAGACCAGTAAATATCTTGTAGGTGATATATTGTTATCTTATTCACATTCTCAAGTCCTATATCATCAATAAACTCACTTCATAAATAATCAATATTAGTGAATTTGAAAGAACACGTACATGTTTCTCAACAAAAGAAGATGACATACAAGTATCACTAAAATTATTCTTACAACGCTCATTTAACTCTAAGAGGTGCAAACATCAATTAAAATTAAATTAATGACATTGCATCTAGATTTGCTAAAGAAAATATATTTCTTAAAATTTATCGATCATCGAAACTCGAATTCGATATCACTCAACACTTTCCTGTTTTTCAATTAGATGGCTCTGTAATCAGTGTACGGTGCAAAAAACTACAACAAATTATTTAGGTTATTGGGCCTGGCCTATTAATCTTTTCAGTTTAGTGTTGTTGGATTATCTATATTTATAGTAGGGAAATTTGTATAAAATAGCAAACTAATAACCTAAATTAAATAGAATAGCTAGGGTTTGATTTAATTGTGCTCCATAGCAAACATTATCTAAAATTTTCCAGCGTCTCTCTCCCAGGAATCTCGCTCGCCACTCTCCATTCTCGCTCGCCTCTCTCGCTTTATACACAGAAGTGTATAATTCTGTTTCTGTTTTGTATAAAGCGAGAGAAAATTGTATATACACATGCAAAAATGTATATCTTCGTGTTATACACTTAATTATACAATTTACAAACATTTTACTTCAAAAATTGCAGAGAAAAAGGCCAACGAATTATACAATTGCGAATTATACAATTGCAGTGAAATACAATTTTCTCTAGCTTTATACAACAAAAGTGTATATATTGTGTTTCTGTTTTTGTATAAAGCGAGAACAACATATATCTTTTTGCTATAAACTTATAATTATGCAATATACATATATTTTAATTCGATTCAACTATATGCAAAGCAAATTATACAATTGCAGCGAAATAGGCCAACGAATTATACAATTTAGGCCAGCGAATTATACACTTGTACATGTATAGCGAATTATACAGTTTTTATGTTTGCTATGGAGCGCAATTATGCAAAGTTTGCTGTATTATACAAATATGAATTTTTTGTTTGCTATATGTGAAAGTTGCCCTTTAAAGTAAGCCCCAACTTTGTTTGCCTTTTTCTATACCAAAAAGAATATTTCATAAATAGCTAAGAGATAAAATTTAATAAGCTTCTTTAATCATACTTTGCTTAATTATGCTTTATAATTATAGTTTCAATTGTTATGGATAAATTTTTTTATATCTCGCTTGCATTTAATATTTTAAACAATTCGATTCGTTAAATTTTTAATGAAAATGAACCGTAAGTTCAGTTGAAAAAAAGGAAATCAAATTCCATAAATTATGATATCATATCTCAGTAGAGTGTCATGTAAAATATGGCTTCCTTCATACGAAAAACACGATTCTACAGGAGTTCATAAGATCGACGAAAGTAATCCTAAGAAAATCAATTGATTTCTTCGTTTATTATACAACAGGTACGTGATACAATCAATTCACTTTTGTTCTTGTTACAATATGTTTGAATCAATTAAATTGATTGAATTATACAAATCAATAAACGTATACCATTGTTGAAACTATATAAATAATAGATGAAATGTATAATTGTAGATAATATACAAATACAAAAAAAGTAATTGCATATAATTATTGAAAATATACAAATAAGGTCGAAAAATGTAATGTGACATGTATTGATAGAAATACAAATCACCAAAAAAAATAAAAAATTATACAAATACCTTAATAATGCTGAAATTATATAAATAATGGTTGAAACATATACTTGTTTGATATTTTACAAATACAAATTATTGAAAATATACAAATATGGTCTAAGAAAAAGTAAAAATATACGCTACATCTTCTTTTATTGTTTAAGAACTCTTAAGTTAGATCCAAATGGAAAATCACTCATTTTTTGTGCATGTATGTGTATACTTCGACTGATTCTCTTGAAAGATGTGTGTTCATTTATGAGTTGTAATGTTGTATGTATATATGGAGATAAAGAAAAAACTAAAAAAAAATTAATGGGATATATAAATACAAATCATCCATGAGTTTGTAATGTTATATGTAAATTTTTTTATAACTGTAGTTATAATAAATAATAAAGTGTATATGTTTGCTTAGTCGCACAATTTATAACATGATTCTTACATAACTTTACAAGTAAAAAAAAGAAATTTCAACAAAATGACCAAATGGCGTAATGTATCAATATTAAATAAATAATATACAATTTATGTGTATCACAATATATAATTAGGGAAAAGATATAAGTTGCTCTCTAAATTTGTATTAAAAAGTCATTTACACATTTTTATTAGAAAAATTACATAAATAAATATATTTAAAAAAATATTACTGATTTTAGCGATATTTTTTGTTCATTACCATTTATAGCAATGATTTGTTAAATCTGTAATATGTATTAAAAGTGAATTATGTATGCAATATATATGAATTATAATTGTTTTTTTGAAATATATCATGTTTGTTTGGTAAAAAATTATCGCATTGTATTATAAGTGTATTAAAATGTGTGATAAATGTATTATTCATCATTAAAATTTGTATTATAGGTGAATAATAAATCGTTCTTTGTAATATGTATCAAACTTGTATTGTAAATGAACTAAAAGTGATCAAGTGAAAAATAATATATTATTGCTGTAAATGATAAATATTTTTTTTATTATAGTATATTTATGTAAGTTTTCCCTTTTATTAATAGGTCGACCTATTACACACTTTAAGTACGCAAAAGTGTATTTATTTACCCCTTGCATCACCCAACCCAAGACATTATGCATAAAGTGAGAGTCACTCGCCTTTTAGTGAATAAATACACATTTGTATACTTAAGGTGTGTAATAGATCGCTCCATTAGTAAAAGTGTGTAAATGACTTTTGGGTACAAATTTAGAGAGTAATTTATGCCTTTTCACTATGTAATTATGTATAAAATTAATTTGGGTGAGAAACTTTTGATCCAATGAACATTTTGTCTAATTTCTCTTAAATAACTTGGTACGATGAGCACAATTGAGACTATTTTTTTTATTTTTTTTTTGACATGACCATTTTATTAAGTAATTAGCAAAGTATTCTTAATTGTTATTTAATCAGGTTTTAATATAAATATTATCGTATCGGCCATTCTATAGGAAAAAAATCTGTAACGACCTGTTTAGTCGTTTTGAGCAACAGATGTTATTTCTGGAAAACTGACTGAGACGACGGATCCCACGACGGACCGTCATGGGCACGACGGACCGTCGAGGGGGTCTCGTTTCAAAACACTTAGAAATTCTGAAAAATGGGTACTGAAATCGACTCTCTGAACTTCGTAACGGAATGGCAGGACGGACCTTCACAGGCGTGACGGACCGTCACAGACTCTTTAAGGGAATTGAGTCTCTGAACTCTGTGACGGAGCAGCAGGACGGACCGTCGCAGGCACGACGGGCCGTCACAGGCTGCGTAATCCCAGGCTGAGTCGGATTTCTTTAATGTTTTAAGGGACGTTTTGGGGAATTTGCTTGCTTGATTACTAATCTTCGGTGGAGGTAGGTTATGGTTTTTATACTATTCGTAGTTAACTCTTAATAGTGAATGATATGTGTTGGGTTGTATTGTAAAGTCTTCTATATGCTTAATTGTATGCTTGCATGAATATGATTATATAATTGTGATGAAATAAGCATGATGAAGCTATTGAATCCCAAATCTTGAAAACTCCAATCTTGAAAACCCCTTGTTAATGATGATGCCTTGGTATAAAAGAAGGCTTGATGAACTAAAGTAATGAGATTGATGATGCCTTGGTATAAAAGAAGGCTTGATGAACTAAAGTACTGAGATTGATGATGCCTTGGTATAAAAGAAGGCTTGATGAATTAATAGAATGAGATTAGTGGAGCGGGTGTCACGAACCGACACGTAGAATTAGGGGATCGGGTGTCACGAACCGACACGTAGAATTAGGGAATCGGGTGCCACGTTCCGGTACCAGGATAGTATATGAGGATCAGAGTGTCACGTTCCGACACCAGGATAGTATATGGATCGGGTGCCACGTTCCGGTACCAGGATAGAATATGGATCGGGTGCCACGTTCCGGTACCAGGATAGTATATGAGGATCGGAGTGTCACGTTCTGACACCAGGATAGTATATGGATCGGGTGCCACGTTCCGGTACCAGGATAGAATATGGATCGGGTGTCACGTTCCGACACCAGGATAGAATGAGGATTGGAGTGTCACGTTCCGACACCAGGATAGTATATGAGGAGCGGAGTGTCACGTACCGACACGAGAGGAATAAAGATAATGAATCTTGAAAGATGTTAATATACTCAATCTAATGAACCTAATTCCCAAATGAGTATCATGAGGAGGCGTGAGTCCTCATTGATGTGCTTGGTGTTGTAACCAAGGGTTATGGTAATTGTAAATGCTGCATGCTAAGGATATTAGTTGATTTTATGATGTTACCTGATATATACTGTTTTCAATTTTGAGTTGGCCGATGATACCTACTCAGTACTTGTGTTTTGTACTGACCCCTACTTGTATTTGTTTTCTTTGTAAATTGTGGAGTGCAGCAAACGTAGCGTCGTCTTCAACTCAACCGCAACTCTAGCCAGTCTTCATTACTCCGGATATCAGGGTGAGCTAATGCTTCTAGCTTGGACTGGATCCTCCTCTTCATGTCTTGATGCCTTGAAGTTCCGGCATGGACTAGCTGTTTATGTATTTTTGCTTCTTAGATACTCTTAGATTTAGTAATTTAAAGTAGATGTTCTTGTGATGATGAATTCCAGATTTTGGGGATAATAATAGTTGTTGAGTTTTTAGAAGTTATTGAATTGGTTTTTATTAATGAGTTTAAGTCTTCCGCATTACTTTCTGTTGACATTATATTGAAATGTTAAAGTTTAGATTGGTTGGTTCGCTCACATAGGAGGGTAAGTGTGGGTGCCAGTCGCGGCCCGATTTGGGTCGTGACAAACTTGGTATCAGAGCATTAGGTTCGTTGGTCTCATCACACAAGAACGAGTCTAGTAGAGTCTTAAGGAACGGTAGGGGGACGCCTTTACTTTTCTTTGAGAGGCTATAAGACTTTAGGAAAACTTCATTCTTTCTTTCTTTCTTTCGTGCTATTACTTGGATCCAATTGGTATCTAGGTGATACAAATTGGTATCTGACCATCTTCACTCTATTTCGCAAATGGTTAGAACTAGAGCAACAACCGCGCCAACATCAACATCGGCAAGACAAGATGCATCTGAGCCAGCCACTGAGACTGTAGCTCAAAGAGGAGCAGTAGCAAGAGGCCGCGGTAGAGGTCGCGGGAGGACGTCCTCTAGAGGAAGAGGACGAACGCCTGGACCATCTGGTACTAGGGCGGTGACTCCTCCACCGACTGAGGAAATAGTAAGAGAAGGGGAGGAAGGGGAAACTGAGCAAGTGCAGAATGAGGAACTACCACCCCAACCTACCCCAGAGATGATCAATCAGGTTCTTGCTTATCTTAGCGGGTTATCTGATCAAGGCCAAGCGCCTCCAGTGTTTTCTACACCAGCACCTCAGGCTCCGGAGGTACAACATGCGGATACTGTGGCTCCCCGCATGGATGCCTCATTGGAAATAGGCACGTTTCCTCGTCTGACTACAGGGCCTATAATGACAAATGATCAGCATGAACTTTTCAGTAAGTTCTTGAAACTGAAACCTCCAGTCTTCAAGGGTGCTGAATCTGAGGATGCCTATGATTTTCTGGTTGACTGTCATGAGCTACTACACAAGATGGGTATAGTAGAACGGTTTGGTGTTGAGTTTGTGACTTATCAGTTTCAAGGGAACGCCAAAATGTGGTGGCGGTCACATGTGGAGTGTCAACCAACAGAGGCACCACCTATGACTTGGGCATCATTCTCTAGCTTGTTTATGGAGAAGTATATCCCCCGTACTTTGAGGGATATGAAAAGAGATGAGTTCTTGAGCCTAGAGCAAGGTAGGATGTCGGTTACCGCATATGAGGCTAAGTTTCGTGCATTATCCAGGTATGCCACCCAACTTTGTTTCAGTCCACAAGAGCGGATTCGCCGTTTTGTGAAGGGGTTAAGGTTAGAATTGCGGATTTCAGCCTTACAGGTAGCGGCTACGGCAAAATCTTTTCAAGAAGTGGTAGACTTCGTGATAGAGGTAGAGGGAGTGAAGCCAGATGACTTCACCATGGCAACGACATCAAAAAGGCTTCGAAAGGATGGTGAGTTTAATGGTTCTTACTCTAGAGGACAGGGTTCAGGAGGTTACTCAGTCCGACCAATTCAGTCTTCACTACAGACTGTAGTTGGGGGTCCACCTCAGACCGGTCAACACTTCTCTGTGAGACCTATGCTTGACTCCAGGGAGTGTTATGGATGTGGGGAGACTGGACATATTAGGAGGAATTGTCCAAAACAGAGTTATAGACCCCCAATAGCTAGAGGTAGAGGTGGTCATGGTAGAGGCCGCTATTCTGGAGGACGTGGTGGCCGAGGTAATGGTGGTCATCAAAACGGCCGGGGTGACGGACAAATGGGAACTACTGCAGCGCAACATGGTAGGGGCAACGGGCAAACAGGTGATAGGGCCCATTGTTACGCTTTCCCTGGGCGGTCGGAAGCGGAGACATCAGATGCTGTTATCACAGGTAATCTTTTGGTTTGTGATTGTATGGCTTCTGTATTATTTGACCTTGGCTCCACATTTTCATATGTATCTTCCTCATTTGCTAATGGTCTTAATTTACATTGTGAATTGCTTGACATGCCTATTCGTGTTTCTACTCCGGTGGGTGAGTGTGTGATAGTTGAAAAAGTGTATAGGTCTTGTTTGGTGACTTTTGTGGGGAGCAATACTTATGTAGACTTGGTTATCTTAGAAATGGTTGATTTCGATGTGATTCTGGGTATGACTTGGCTTTCTCCAAATTTTGCAATCTTGGATTGTAATGCTAAAACTGTGACGTTAGCTAAGCCTGGGACAGATCCGTTAGTGTGGGAGGGTGACTACACTTCCAATCCGGTTCGTATCATCTCCTTTCTTCGTGCTAAGAGAATGGTTAGTAAAGGGTGTTTAGCTTTCTTGGCACATCTCAAGGATGATACTACCCAAGTACCTCCAATTGAGTCGGTTTCAATAGTTCGTGAGTTTTTAGATGTGTTCCCTGCAGATCTTCCTGGTATGCCACCAGATAGGGATATTGACTTCTGCATTGATCTTGAACCGGGTACTCGCCCCATTTCTATACCTCCTTATAGAATGGCTCCCGCTGAGTTGAGGGAGTTAAAGGCCCAACTTCAAGAGTTGTTGAGCAAAGGCTTCATTAGACCAAGTGCATCCCCTTGGGGTGCTCCTGTTCTGTTTGTGAAGAAGAAGGATGGAAGCTTTCGGATGTGCATAGACTACAGACAACTGAATAAGGTAACGGTTAAGAACAAGTATCCTCTTCCTCGCATTGATGATTTGTTCGATCAGTTACAAGGTGCTTGTACCTTCTCAAAAATCGACTTGAGATCTGGTTATCATCAATTGAAAATACGGGCAGCAGATGTGCCCAAGACTGCTTTTCGGACCAGGTATGGGCATTACGAATTTGTAGTGATGTCTTTTGGTCTTACGAATGCCCCTGCTGCTTCCATGAGCTTGATGAACGGGATTTTTAAGCCATATCTGGATCTCTTTGTGATCGTATTTATTGATGATATATTGGTATACTCAAAGAGCAAGAAGGAACATGAGGAACACTTGAGAATTGTATTGGAAATGTTGAGGGAGAAAAAGCTTTATGCCAAATTCTCCAAGTGTGAGTTTTGGCTAGATGCGGTGTCCTTCTTGGGGCATGTGGTTTCTAAGGATGGGGTGATGGTGGATCCTTCTAAGATTGAGACGGTGAAGAATTGGGTAAGACCTACTAATGTGTCAGAAATAAGAAGCTTTGTTGGTTTAGCTAGCTATTACCGTCGATTTGTCAAGGGATTCTCTTCCATTGCTTCCCAATTGACGAACTTGACTAAGCAGAATGTTTCATTTGTATGGTCGGACGAGTGTGAAGAAAGCTTTCAGAAGCTCAAGACTTTGTTGACCACTGCACCAATTCTCACCTTGCCCGTGGAAGGTAGGAATTTCATTGTCTATTGTGATTCATCCTATTCTGGTTTGGGTGCAGTGCTAATGCAAGAGAAGAATGTAATTGCTTATGCTTCAAGGCAATTAAAGGTGCATGAGCGCAATTACCCGACCCATGATTTGGAACTGGCTGCAGTAGTGTTTGCATTAAAGCAATGGAGACATTATTTATATGGGGTTAAGTGTGAAGTCTACACGGATCATCGTAGCCTACAGTACGTCTTTACTCAGAAAGATTTGAACTTGAGACAGAGGAGATGGATGGAACTACTGAAGGACTACGACATCACTATCTTGTATCATCCAGGAAAGGCTAATGTTGTGGCAGACGCCTTAAGTAGAAAGGCAGGGAGCATGGGAAGTCTAGCTCACTTGCAAGTCTCTAGACGTCCATTGGCTAGAGAGGTTCAGACTCTGGCTAACGACTTGATGAGGTTAGAAGTAAATGAGAAGGGAGGATTGTTGGCTTGTGTGGAGGCAAGACCTTCTTTTCTTGACAAGATTAAGGGAAAACAGTTTGAGGATGAGAAACTAAGCAGAATCCAAGATAAAGTATTGCGAGGAGAGGCTAAGGAAGCACAAATCGATGAGGAAGGTGTTTTGAGAATCAAGGGAAGGGTATGTGTACCCCGTGTCGATGATTTGATCAACGCTATTCTGACAGAGGCTCATAGTTCAAGGTATTCTATATATCCTGGTGCAACCAAGATGTATCGTGACCTAAAGCAACACTTTTGGTGGAGTAGAATGAAGCGTGATATTGTTGATTTTATTGCCAAATGTCCAAATTGTCAGCAAGTAAAGTATGAACACCAGAGGCCCGGAGGAGCACTTCAGAGAATGCCCATTCCTGAATGGAAGTGGGAAAGGATTGCAATGGATTTCGTAGTTGGTCTTCCAAAGACAATGGGTAAGTATGACTCTATTTGGGTGGTTGTTGATAGGTTAACTAAGTCTGCTCATTTCATTCCGATCAAGGTGACTTACAATGCAGAGAAGTTAGCCAAAATCTATATCTCAGAAATTGTTCGGTTGCATGGGGTTCCACTCTCCATCATATCAGATAGAGGTACGCAGTTTACTTCTAAGTTTTGGAAAACATTGCATGCGGAATTGGGTACTAGGTTGGACCTTAGTACTGCGTTCCATCCCCAGACCGATGGTCAGTCTGAGCGAACGATTCAAGTGTTGGAGGATATGCTTCGTGCATGTGTGATAGAATTTGGTGGTCATTGGGATAGCTTCTTACCCTTAGCAGAGTTCTCCTACAACAATAGCTATCACTCAAGCATTGATATGGCCCCATTTGAGGCACTATATGGGAGAAGATGTAGGTCTCCCATTGGGTGGTTTGATGCATTTGGGGTTAGACCTTGGGGTACTTACATTCTAAGAGAATCGTTAGATAAAGTGAAATCTATTCAAGAAAAGCTGTTAGCGGCGCAAAGTAGGCAAAAGGAATATGCAGATCGAAAGGTTAGAGACTTGGAGTTCATGGAGGGTGAACAAGTCTTGCTGAAGGTTTCGCCCATGAAAGGGGTGATGCGGTTTGGAAAAAGAGGTAAGCTAAGCCCAAGGTATATTGGTCCCTTTGAAGTACTTAAGCGAGTAGGGGAGGTGGCTTATGAGTTAGCCTTGCCTCCAGGGCTGTCCGGAGTGCATCCGGTATTTCATGTGTCTATATTAAAAAGATACCATGGGGATGGAAACTACATCATTCGTTGGGATTCAGTGTTGCTTGATGAAAATTTGTCTTATGAGGAGGAGCCTGTTGCTATTTTAGATAGAGAAATTCGCAAGTTGAGATCAAGGGAGATTGCATCCATCAAAGTTCAATGGAAGAATCGACCCGTTGAAGAAGCCACTTGGGAGAAAGAGGCTGACATGCAAGAAAGATACCCACATCTGTTTGCAGATTCAGGTACTCATGTTCGCCCTTGTTTTTCTTCTTGTGATCGTTCGGGGACGAACGATGGGTAAATTGGTATCTATTGTAACGACCTGTTTAGTCATTTTGAGCAACAGATGTTATTTCTGGAAAACTGGCTGAGACGACGGATCCTACGACGGACCGTCATGGGCACGACGGACCGTCGAGGGGGTCTCGTTTCAAAACACTTAGAAATTCTGAAAAATGGGTACTGAAATCGACTCTCTGAACTTCGTAACGGAATGGCAGGACGGACCGTCACAGGCGTGACGGACCGTCACAGACTCTTTAAGGGAATTGAGTCTCTGAACTCTGTGACGGAGCAGCAGGACGTGGACGTTTTTGACTATTCCTGCTTTAAATATAAAGTTAGTGGGTTAATGTTAATAAGTCTAATTACTTGGGGGTTAAAAGAGGTAACCTTGAGTAAATTAGTGGGTTATTATTGCCATCTTTTATTCTTAATTATATGCTAATTAGGGTAAAAGAAAGAGGGTTTGAAGAAAGAAAATAGAAAGAACAAAGAGAGAGAGAGGATCGAACGAGAAGAGGAAAACACAAAGCTTTGGGGAATTTGCTTGCTTGATTACTAATCTTCGGTGGAGGTAGGTTATGGTTTTTATACTATTCGTAGTTAACTCTTAATAGAGAATGATATGTGTTGGGTTGTATTGTAAAGTCTTCTATATGCTTAATTGTATGCTTGCATGAATATGATTATATAATTGTGATGAAATAAGCATGATGAAGCTATTGAATCCCAAATCTTGAAAACTCCAATCTTGAAAACCCCTTGTTAATGATGATGCCTTGGTTATAAAAGAAGGCTTGATGAACTAAAGTAATGAGATTGATGATGCCTTGGTATAAAAGAAGGCTTGATGAACTAAAGTACTGAGATTGATGATGCCTTGGTATAAAAGAAGGCTTGATGAATTAATAGAATGAGATTAGTGGAGCGGGTGTCACGAACCGACACGTAGAATTAGGGGATCGGGTGTCACGAACCGACACGTAGAATTAGGGGATCGGGTGCCACGTTCCGGTACCAGGATAGTATATGAGGATCAGAGTGTCACGTTCCGACACCAGGATAGTATATGAATCGGGTGCCACGTTCCGGTACCAGGATAGAATATGGATCGGGTGCCACGTTCCGGTACCAGGATAGTATATGAGGATCGGAGTGTCACGTTCCGACACCAGGATAGTATATGGATCGGGTGCCACGTTCCGGTACCAGGATAGAATATGGATCGGGTGTCACGTTCCGACACCAGGATAGAATGAGGATCGGAGTGTCACGTTCCGACACCAGGATAGTATATGAGGAGCGGAGTGTCACGTACCGACACGAGAGGAATAAAGATAATGAATCTTGAAAGATGTTAATATACTAAATTTAATGAACCTAATTCCCAAATGAGTATCATGAGGAGGCGTGAGTCCTCATTGATGTGCTTGGTGTTGTAACCAAGGGTTATGGTAATTGTAAATGCTGCATGCTAAGGATATTAGTTGATTTTATGATGTTACCTGATATATACTGTTTTCAATTTTGAGTTGGCCGATGATACCTACTCAGTACTTGTGTTTTGTACTGACCCCTACTTGTATTTGTTTTCTTTGTAAATTGTGGAGTGCAGCAAACGTACCGTCGTCTTCAACTCAACCGCAACTCTAGCCAGTCTTCATTACTCCGGATATCAGGGTGAGCTAATGCTTCTAGCTTGGACTGGATCCTCCTCTTCATGTCTTGATGCCTTGAAGTTCCGGCATGGACTAGCTGTTTATGTATTTTAGCTTCTTAGATACTCTTAGATTTAGTAATTTGAAGTAGATGTTCTTGTGATGATGACTTCCAGATTTTGGGGATAATAATAGTTGTTGAGTTTTTAGAAGTTATTGAATTGGTTTTTATTAATGAGTTTAAGTCTTCCGCATTACTTTCTGTTGACATTATATTGAAATGTTAAGGTTTAGATTGGTTGGTTCGCTCACATAGGAGGGTAAGTGTGGGTGCCAGTCGCGGCCCGATTTGGGTCGTGACAAAATCAGAAAGGATTGCATAATTGTGACATATGTATTATCCAAACTTAATAACAAAAATAAATAAGAACAATATAATCGAGATAGCTTGGTGGTAGGGGTGACAATGTCAGCCCATATTAATAAAATGAGTCTATTTTGACTATATTTAATGACTTGGATCACTCATATTTTAATTGATTAAATACTATTTTAAGAGTCTCCACAAATATGATCAAAATGGTTAAATATGGGTATCTATAATTTGACCCATAATAGATCACTTATTTTCACTTTTACTCAAAATTCTTAATAAATTATTTTGCAATTATTTTTTTTTGGAAAAATATATTTTTTGTTTCATAAAACAAAAAAAAATTAGGGACAGGTGGTGGAAGGTGGGGTGGTGGGCCGGGGGTGGGGGTGGTGGGCGGAGCTAGGTGGTAATTTATTTTTTTTGCAAAAACAGTTTTTTTTTGTTTTGTTTTGAAAAACAAAAAATTAGAAATATGTTAGTGGAAGGTGGGTGGGGGGGGGGGGGGGAGGTAAGGATAAATTTTATTTTTAGTTTTTTTGCAAAAATAATTTTTTTTTGAAAAACAAAAAAAAATTAGGGGTAGGTTGGTGGAAGGTGGGGGGGAGGCGCCCCAGAGGGTGGGGGTGCCCGGAGAGGGGGCGCCCCGTGGGGTGGGGTGCCGGGGAGAGGGTAGTTTCTTTTTTTGAATTTTTTTTTTTTAAAATGATTTGAATTTATTTTACCCAAACCATATTTGACCAAATCCATATTTGCCCATATTTTATTTGGATTGATTGTAATCCAAACCATTTTTGCTCAATTCATATTCAATCCATTCAAATCCGATCCGATCCAACCATTTGCCACCCCTACTAGGTGGTAATACTTCAATTATATTTTATTTATCGAAAAAATATATTTAATTAATAATTTTTCTTATTCCATAATATTGTCCAATAAGATAATAACAAAGGTGTTATCCAATATGCTAAACTGGTTATAACTTAGGGCGGCTAAAAATTGAATTCTACATTATTTACATGTGTAAAAAAAACCTTATTATAAAGTAATGAAGTTGGTTATCAAAACATAGTTGTATACATATAAGTTGTACCAAAAAATTTCAAATTGATCCATGCAAATTTTAGAAAAATATTTTTAATTTAAAAGGGCTAAACTTCATGCTACAATTAATTCAAATCAAATATACAAGAATATTTGCTTAACGATGAACCTATTTATTTTGATTAGGTTAAATTAATATTTAAATATAATTAAACTTGTGTAACTACTTCAAATATAGGTGGCATTTATAATTACTATGTTGACTACGTTAATAATGTCATTCATAGAGGTAAAGGTCGATATACTAATTATGAGTACAAGAATTTTAATAAAAGAATACACATAAAATAGGTTATTTTCTTGATAATAATCATCTGGTATTTGATACCATCAATCAGTTAAAAAGAAAATACATTTTATTAAAAAAAAATATTTTTATTCTCAAGACTCGAGATCTAAAATACGTATATTATAGGGGTATAGTTTAATTTATTTACCTTATATAGTTATAGTTTATTTTTGTTTGCTATATTTAATGAGGTCCACAACCTATTATATAACCAATGGTATAAAAACATTATTTTCTAATTTTGTATATAATTATACACAAAACAATTTTCTCTCTCCTTTTCACATTCCAAATTTTTCTCCTACATTTAATACTCCAGCTATCCGGTTTGAAATTCAAATTGTTGTCCAAAATTAGATTACTCCCTCCCGAAGTTGAAGTTCCCTCCCGAAGTTGAAGTCAATTTCGTAAGTACTCCTTAATTTTAGTTGTTTACCTCTTCTTCTTTTTTTTTTTACTTATTCAAAATTTGTATATGTGTTCTGTTTATTATTATTTTCATATATTTTGATGAAATAATCGATTTTTTGTTCTTGATAGATCTAAAATTGGTCACATAATGAATGAATCATCTTCATCTTTAAGGATTACCAGAGGTATTCCTTTGCATGTCATTGAATCAGAGGAAAATGCTTCTGAAGTTGTCGGATCTGAAGAACATAATATTCATGAGGTACTGTATTAAAACACAAAGTTAGATACAATTTTTTGGTTAATTAGATGTCAATATACAAAAAATATTACTTAAGTATTGTATATAGTATAATTGCATGTTTAGTAATTGTATATAGTATATTGCATATTTATGTTATTTTTGTTTTTTGTATATATATACAAAAAAGTAATTGGACTTAGTTATACAGATGAATTTTTTTTATATATGATTAGAATTTGTATATTCTATTAGTTATATACAAATTATTGAAGTTGGTATATATTAAGTTTATATACATTTACAAAAATTGATTTGTACATGTTTGTTTTAATAGCTGGTAGTAGGGAATCGTATATTAAAGGCTCATTATTATTTTTTATATACATATGTACACAAAGTAATTGGATTTAGTTATATAGATGGGAAAATATTATATGCGATTATAATTTGTATATTGTAGTAGTTATATACAAATTATTGAAGTTAGTATATATTAACTTTATATATTATTGGAGTTTAACTAATATATTCATGTACATATATAAATATACAAAAAAGGTAAGTTCATATATATATATACAGATTTTTTTTTTTTGAATTTGAATGTTTAGCTTAAAAAAGGGACGTTTCCCTAAAATTGTGGCATTATCTAAATTTATTGTTAGCATATTTAACGCTTCAGTTACAAACCACTTTTTAAAATATAATTGTATAAATAAAAAAAAAATATATAATACCTAAAATAACTAAACTATACCCATATAAAGTAATTAGGTAAACTATACCCATATAATGTTATTTAATCTAATAAGTTTGCCATATATGAGATTTTCCCTTAAAAAAATTGACATTAGAAGTTCTATTGGTCTCTAGAAAATCTTTTTTATATATAAATACACTCTCATTCTAAATTTAAAAGATAATACTTTTGGAAACTTATAAATTTTAGTAAAAAAATTAGCTTAGTCAGTTTTATTAAATTTTTTCCTGTAGAAAAATTGCAACGTACGTATTACAATATTCTTTTTAAAGAGCAGATAAAAATTTGATACAATCTAATAAAAGAACGTTTGATTCATTTGAAAGAAAAGAATTATGAGTTAGCATTATAAAATTGTTAATTAATTTTTTTTTGTCATTATTTCCTTAACTTAATCGATATTGTACAAATTTAGAGTTTTTCTATACTCATAAATAAATATGTTCACAACTCAATTGTATTTTTCTTGTATTTGATGTGCACTATTAAAAATAAAGATTTGTTGAACCACAATTAGTGAAAACTTTGTATTCATTCATTTCTCATCGAAACAGTTCATTGAAAAATTGTATGACGTGAAATAAATTCATACTAAAATAGAATATCCATATGAAACTATTTCAATTTTTTTAATTATCTATTTTATTAGAATATCCATGAAAATAACCGGTAAACATTTTTCAATAAAAAAATAATGATTTATTTTTATAATACATAAAAAGATAATTAAATTAACAATGAAAAATCTAACAAATTCAAAGAAAATTAAGAATAATAAATTAGGCAAATCTTCCCCAGATAGCTCCACCCCCTGATTCATCCATTAGAACTATTACTTACAATTACTTTAAAAATGATAAGAGCAAAAACTTAAAACTTCTTATAAATTTATCTGTATCAAATATTTATACTGAATTGATATAAATATTTATTAATTGACTATATGATCTAGTGATTGATAATATTTATTTAGACAGATGTCATATATTTATTAGTGTAAACAACTGGCGCGATAAGTATTCGACCCAAAACTTTATACTAAGAAAAAAAAACATTCAACTTGGAAACGCAACCTTCTTTCTTATTTCAATTATTATTTTCTGTTTTTAGCAAACGACTTTGATAAAAAGGCAAGTTTCATGCTCTTAATCAGACTTAATTTTCAACTTGTAGCATCAACAAGGCCAAAAAAACCTTCAAAATTCGTAGTATCGAACCTATTAAATATTTAAAATTATGGATTCAGATATACTTTAATAAATGAATTTTTGCACATAATTTCATGTTCTACATTGAAAATATTAGATTCAAATAAACCTGTTCTAAACGTTAACTTTTACTTAGACACTCCACCTAATCAAGTTTATATATATATATACCTACCCCAAAAAATTATTTCTATAGTACATCTCATGGATAGTCTTTTTCTCTTCAATACTACCTTTGACAAACGTTAGTTTCTATACTTCTTTAGCTAATTCTTATTTGTACCCTTTTCTTATTAGCTAGTAAAGTAATAACATTTGTTCATTGAAATCTTGAGGGGGGAAAAAATTGGTTAGTCATTTATTGTCTTTTTCTTATGTTAAGAAACTCCGAAGAGTTTGAAGCAAATCAATCTGAATTGAAACAGAGGAAGTAGAGATTCTCGAGCTTGTAAGCAATAACGACTTGCATCAATATTGATTTCTCCTTCTTTTCAAATTCCCACTTTACCCTTTTCCCATTGGATAGTATAAATCATTTATTCATTGAAATCTTGAGGGGGGGATATATTGCTAGTCATTGATATTACCTTTTTTCCTATGTTTTGAAATTCTGGATAGAAGAAGCAAGTCAATCAGAATTGAGATATAAAAAGAGATTTTCGAACCTGTAAGCAACTAGCAACAACAACTTTGTTTCTTGGAAATCAATCAATTTATTCAAATGGCATATAAGACATGGATTATTTGTTTGGGATTATTATTTGTAAGCATGGGAGGTGGAGTAATATTAGCATGGTGGAGTTCAAAGTTTCATACATCAAATAGACAATTATGGATGGTGCCTTTAGGTCTTATCTTATTGGTTACACCAATTATAATTTGTCTTGCTATTCTCTTAGAATCTTATAATAACCATAGGGGAATTAATGATCATCAACATCTTGAATGTGTTCCCAAAGAGTATTCTCAAGATTTGGAGAAATCATTCTAAGCTTCTAACTATTAATTAGTTACTATGTCAAGGTATATAAGTTGAAACATCATATATTAAGTTAGTTACACTAAGTTGGTTTGTTTATCCGTTTTAATTTATTTGTCTTATTTTTGGTACACTATACACTTATTTTCAGTTTACACCCACATAATCATAATGTTTGTACATTCTTTTATGTATATATATATATATATATATATATATATATATATATATATATATATCGACCTTATATAAAAGTGTATATTAGCGTATAAACATGTATTAATCAACTTTGTATAATCAACTTTGTATAAAAGTATATACATGCTAGCTACAATGGAAATTTCTTCTAAGATTTTCAATTGTTGTTTTTGTTCAAAAACAAGCCCAAAATCATTACAAAATGACTTCAAATTTCTTAGGCAACCTCCTTAGAATATTTTTCGAAAAATCTGAACAATACACATTTAAATTTCTGGCAAAACTCAAATTTAAATGTCATGTATATAATTCTATATCTCTAAATGAATTGTAATGTGTTACGTATGATAAAATTGAGATTTTTTTTTAATTGTCGAAGTCAAAATACTCAATTATATAAGGATATGTTAATCGAATTACAAACTATAGTTACCAATTTGTTATATCTATAGCAAATATTGAAATCGAACTTTGAAATACCGAATCATATCATATCAAAT
This sequence comes from Solanum neorickii, assembly GCA_027704865.1. NCBI lineage: Eukaryota > Viridiplantae > Streptophyta > Magnoliopsida > Solanales > Solanaceae > Solanum > Solanum neorickii. The sequence goes on from JAKWJC010000372.1 coordinate 2,925,164, forward strand.
TAAATTAATATGATAACTATATAATAGTTTTAAAAACCGAACAACAAAATAAACGTAACAAATTATAAACTAAATCGAGAAAGATTACTGGCACAGGTATTATCCACATGCTTTAAGACGTCTGATAGGCTGGAAATAGTTAGAAAAAATTATTTTATTTAAGAAGTACATGAATAGTTAAAAATTATACATGATATTTATACTACTTTATAATATACTATCTAAATAATTACATATGCTTCAAGAAATTTAGGTGGAAATCGTGGGATTATAAAAGTTTATTTTTTAAAAGCATTAATTAACGTTCCAACGTATGCTTATAAATTAACAAGATGTGAGACAAGTGTTATCACAGACAGGTATCAACTTTAAGTTTTTGTTATATTAGCTTTCGGGCTTAATTCACACCTGAAAAGATATCTCAAAGTAGAGTTGTCAAATGGGCTAGGTCCGTTCGACCAACCTAACCTAACTCGTATTTTGATAGGGCTGACTATGATATTTAGAGCTCATTTAAGAAAAGAGTTTTTTAGCCCGACCTGAATAAGTCTACCGATTTGTGGGCTTGATAAATATGTATAGTGCCAGCCCGTGGGCCAAATAAATATTAATTAAAAAATAAAAATAAAATATAGTATTAAATATAGCACGAGTCTAAACTTGATATATGTTTAAACTTTGAAATATTACAATTATAATGTAAATTATGTTTATAAAATATGTACTACATAAAATAAAAATTTCCTCAAATTTATAGGGAATCACTACATAGGTCATAGTTTTTTGTATTTTATTGTAATCATTAAAATTATTAGGTAATATTATTTCTAGCTATTTATATTTTTACTTGAAATTAAACTTAATAAATATTATAAAAATAATTTTACTTGTGTATTTGATTAACAAATAGTAACACTGACACCATGTAATTATTGTCTTGTTGATATTTTTGATAATATTTTTAAATTATAATTTAATTTTAAAACTTATAAAAAAAACTATATTTTTAAGAGAAGAGGACTAACTTCGAAAAGTCTGTAGCCCACGTACTTGTGGGCTGCACCAATCAATTTCTTGCCCACACAAAATAGGCTAGCCTGGTCTGGACCGTCAAATTTCTAAGCCGTATGGCTTGGCCCGGATGGGATGGCTCATCCCATATTGACAGCTATACCTCAAAGGGAGGAGGGATTCAAGTGAGCAGTTCACCCATTTCATTAACTATCATTTATTAATATGAACTTTCGTCATTCTTTAACACCCCCTCCTCATGCCCAATGCTTAGCATCTAGTGCATGGAAATTTTGAATATGGGCCCCTAACATTGTGTAAGATGGGCCCTGCATACTATGTTAAATTAGATATATGGTCTAACTCACACCGCAAAAGCTAGTTCAAATGGAGGAGGACTGTCCAAGCATTATAAGAAGTCCGATCATCTTATTAACCACCAATGTGAAACTTTTGTCATTTTTTAACACTCTCACCTCAAGTCTAATGCTTAGTATCTAGTGCGTAAAATTTTTAAATTTTGAGGACTCTAACATTGGGTGAGATGAACCCTATTATTTAACAATGTTATATTAGGTCTTAGAATTAAATCTCACCTAGCAGTTAGGTTAAAGGAAGGAGAATTATATTAAAAAAAGGTATCAAAAGTATTAAAAATTATCTATATTTTCTAATTATATAAAAAAATCTAATAAAGTAAAAGGCCCCTTAAAACATAAAATTTCAAGTAAACAATTAAAGTGATCCATATACATATTGATATCAACATGGTGAGGATCCAAGAAGAAATTGATACTATTAGATGAATGTTTTTGATAGGTAAGCAAAATATATTATCTTAAAAGTAATCGTATATAACTTGGATAAATACAATGAAAAGTAAGGGTAGCGGTTTAGGGCTATGGGGATGGGGTGAATTACGTGACGGATACAGTCAATATGAAATGTCACTAGTGAGATTTGTTTTCTCTATTTTCAGCAGAGAAGTCAATTTCTTAACATTTAAAATATTACGTTTCTTAGAAAAATTATTTTTCAAAAAGTTTGACTAACAAAACATAAAAAAGAAATTAAAAAATATTTTTCTCCGTATCAAGCGCCCCCCTTATCTCCTCTTTTTCTATTACTTATATATTGATGACTAAAACCTTTTAACTTTTAAGCATACCTAAAAAATGGTCATCCCATGTAATGTTTACTCTTATTTTTGGTTAGCAATTCAAGAAAGTAACGAAAGGCTTCTATCAAAGCCCAACAAAGGCTACTAAGTAAGCCTATTGACATAAATAGAAGAAAAAATATCTAATTAAATAAATATTTCTATCATATTTATTAATTCTTTTTTATTATTTTTATAATAATTATTTATCGTTTTACTAATTAATAATTTCATATCAGATACATTAATATATATGGATTTTTTCTATCACATACACCAAGGAGAGAGGCGAATGAGATAATCTATATATCCTATATACATACAAATAACAATATATATATAGGATAACAGATACATGAAGTGAAGTGAACGAGACAGCGAGATAGGAGATAGACAAGTGAGAGAGTCAGATATATGCGAATTTACTTAGATACAATATATCAAAATAACTACACCTCATGATTTGACGTAATGCATCTAGATGCTCAGATTCATGCATTTGCACGCTCAGATACGTGTATATAAAGTCTAAATTCTGATAAATACCGTGATAATGAAAAGTAAAATGCCCAGAGGAAGATACTTAGATAATAAACTAGCAAACTTATGTAAGTTACCCATAACTATACCACGCCAACAAATAATTGGCATCTACGTAATAAATATTAGATTAGTAAATTTAAAATTTAAAAATATTGACACAAGTTAGCCAACTAAATAACGAGGCTGCTAGATAATAAGAATTTTCATATAACAATGAAATTTTTTATACCTTAACTTATCCAGGTAAAAGCAAATAAATGTATACAATGTTATCATCAGTGTATACATGAATCAAATGTTCACAAATGTATGTTTTTTTCCTATATTGTATCAAATTCATCTAAAATGTATATCTAATCTCTCTCTCTCTCTCTCTCTCTCTCTCTCTCTATATATATATATATATATATATATATAGATATGACAAATTTTTAACTTTAGATTGGATCAACAAATTTCATTATATTTATGTATATCACAAAATTACCTAAACTAAATTGAACCTATACATATTGCCTACATATCTTCTTTTCTTTTCGTACTTAATGTCAGAAAATAAACCACATATATATCACAAAATGTTGACATTGGGAACTTCTATCTACTAAGAAAAAGAGATGTGTGATTTAAGACCTTTCCTTCTTCTTCTTTTTCCAACTCGATGTCCAGAGAGGTCATATTGGAGTTTTGATTAAATTTAGATGTATAATGCAGAGCCCATTCAGCGATGGCGTTCCAATATAATCTTCTCCATGTCCAGGGTTCAAACACGAGATCGCTAATTAAAGATGAAGGAGTCTCACCGCTGCATCACAACTCATGTTGTATGTTGGTATTTCCCTTCTTATTATATTCATGCTACGTTTAGATTATCTAGGGATCAACCTTCTCGTATTGTCAAATTAGGGTACATAATAAGCCCTTACTTAGAGCGTTTGGGTGTATTTTAATTTAGCAGACATGTTTGCTTGGTTAAAATATTTTTAAACATATTTTTTTTATAAGAAAATAAATTTCTTTAAAATGAGAAAAATGACTTATCTAATGAAGGTAGAAAAAATAAGTTTCATAAGTGACATTTCAAGTTTACTGTCTCCTCCCCATCTACGCAACGCCTCAACCCCCCCCCCCCCTCTCTTGATCATCCACCTCCCGAAGCCTCCCACACCAATAGTGTTTTGCTAAATTACATATAAATATTTTTAAAATAACTTTTTTAACTACTTTTTATCAAACATTTTAAAAAATAAACAAGGAACTAGTCAATTATTTTCTAAGAAAATATTATTTTTCTTCTACCATACACAACTATTGATCTTTGATTTTCAAGTTTTTGCAGGGGGTGATCTAGGGGGTTGGGAGGGGATTCACCCGAACCTCTAGGCAAAAAAAATAATAAAAATACATATATTAAATCTTCAATAAGATTAGATGTTAACTCAGTAATTTAAAATACGAAATTCAACTTGAGAATTCAAGTTCAAATCTCAGTATTTTTAATGAAAATTTTGATTCTTCTACCCTTTTGATGAAAATTTTGATTCGAACAAACTTTCGTGATTCAAAAACTCGTTTTTTAGAAGTTCTATTATTGATTGATAAAATAAGCAACTAGGCAACTAGACTAGGTATATATTAATACTATTATGTAACTTAAATATAAGGCATTGAAAAAGATGATCAATTTTAAAAACGTTTTCCAGTATATAATATTGTACGATGCAACATTCATAAATAATATATACTCCTAGATACCTAGTTCTAGGCTCAAATTATTTGGGTTGATATACAAAAATGACATTATAATAAACATATTAAAATAACAAAATTTCTTGATAAGACGTTTGAACACGTATTACTTTGTTTACAAGCATACTTTTTTTTTATATATATAAAAAAAAAAAAACAACTAAAATATCTAAGATAGAGATGTATAGATTGTTTGCCAAATTTTGGTTGACCAAAAATATTTATTTAGAAAAAATAAAGAAAAAATGTTAAATCAAATTTTAAGGGAAAATATAAGCTTTTTTGGGAATGGTAGAATTTATTTTTTGAGAATTTAAACTAAAAATATTTTTTTAAAAAAAAAAACTTTTGAGAAAATACACTTAAAATACTTTTAAAAAAAAGTGAAAAAATCTTAATTATCATTTAAAAGCGCTTTTAAATTTTATTGGTTAAATACAAACTATTTAATTCTCACCAAAAAATAATAATTTGTATTCGTTGTAGTGTCAGTTGAAACTTGTAATGACAAATTAAATTGATACACATAGGAGAGATTTGTATTCACAGCAAATGGGAAGTATTCAGTGACTTTTGGCTATTGGGATTGGTGGCAGGGGCGGACCCATTTAGGGTCCATATATATATATATATATATTATATATATATATATGTATATATATATATATTAATTAAGAGATATTTATATATAATTAACATTTTAATGAACAAATGATTTAGTGACTCTTCGATGGGTACTTAAAACTCTTTTAGTAAACCGGATCAAAAAAAGGTTTGGGTGATGACTAAGAAATTTTAGGTTAGACAAGTATCAGAAGAAATCTGAGTGAGCCGAGGTTTAGGGCAATTAGGGGGTGGATGGGGTACTACGTCTAAGCTTGGATCACGTTTTCTAGCATCTAAGATATCAAGGAATCCATATGACCTTTCAAAATTGAATTCAAGTGAGTAAAACTCTTGGTATTGGATTTGACGTGAAGAGGTTAGTTTAGAACATCAAGATTAGAAGGTGTGTTGCGAAATGGGGGCTTGGGGGAGAATTTACGAGTTTGTCTTCGTTCAAGATGTTATAACGGTGTCCCTTATAGAGGATAGGCCGCTATGGCGACGTCGCTACAGCAGGATGGATCGCTACATCGGAATTAATCAAAATTTTATGCAAAAATTCTCCTATTTTCTGCAACTTTAATCTTGAAATTGAAAAAAATATTTATGGCAGTTTATTTCGAATTTTCCACCAATCTCTTCGATAAGGGTGAGTTAATTACTTCCTCAACTTATATTTTGATAATCCTTAGAATCTAGGTTGTTAATCTTGAAAAATAATTTTCAACTGAAAATAATGGTGGAGAGAGCCTTTGTTGAGTAGAGTGATCATGCAAATGACATAAGATTGGGATTTGGTTATAATCCGGATATTATTAGACCATCTTTGATTGATTATTGAATTTGTTATCTTAGTTTAGACCAAGAACACACCAATAAATATTGTTGTTAAACCAGATATCATGTCGGTACACTAACATCTAAAACGGGTTCTACACCGATACATTAACATGTGAAACAGGTAGTACCACGCCAGTACACTAACTATGAAATGGATACCACACTAGCTAGTACTCTAACGGTTGTATATCTAGCTTCCATGAGAGAACCAAATTGACTTGTTGTATTGTGAGGATTCAGAATGTTTGATAAGGACTGAGAGTCGTGGTTATGTTATACATGTATTTGTAATCTTGTGTTGTCTACTTACTAATTAGTAGTTGCCGATTCATATTTCATTTATTGGAACTTATCGATTATTCTGTCAGTACACTGTGATTGTGTACTAATAATATGACATTGCACTTGCTTTTTTTTAGTACCCTCAATATTTCGACGACTGTTTCAAGACCTTAATTGTGAGACTTTCTGTTGCTGTAATATACCACAAATATAATAAATTACAGTTGAAATAAAATGAACAAAAATGTATAAATAAATCTTTAGGCTGAGGCACGGATATCTCGCTTCTTTAAGGAGATTCAAGTCTACTGCGGTATAATCTACATCGATCCAGCAGTAATACTCATGACTTGTCTCATCCAGGATACAACAGCCAACAACATGTATAACTCAAACAACTTCGGATTAGTTGAAGAGTCCAAAGCTCCACAAAAGAACACCTTCCTTCAACATATAATACTCTCTTTTGTATAATGAATATAGTTGAAGACTCTCTCTTTCACTACACTAACCTCAATATAATACTACTTATCTTTTTCACTCTATATTTTCTTGTACTTCTCTTGTTTCTTCTTCTTATTTTTTTTTTAACACAAATGAAGACTACACTATTTATGGTTAATTAATTCTTCCTTGCAATGAATAGGAAGATTGTGGGTAGTAAATTTGCTAAATGAATGACTCAAATGTTACATAAGTTACAAGACATGAATATAGAATAATGGATGAAATGAAGAATTGGTGGTTACATAAGTTACAAAAATTAATGACTACTTTCTTCCACAATTGATGAGAGTAAAGAGGCACAAATGCAATGTCCATCAATAAACATAACATGATATGTAATGTGACATAAAATATACTTTTGGAATAATGCCCGAAATCTTAGAGACACATTTATACTATACTAAGGTCCTATTACCCCCTGAACTTATTTTATCAATAATTTTTTGCCCCTTTTTGGCCTACGTGACACTATCTTGTGGGTCCAGCGTTGATTAACTTATTTTTTTCAAACTAGTGTCACGTAAGCCGAAAAGGGGTAGAAAATTACTTATAAAATAAGTTCAGGGGGGGTAATAGAACCTTAGTATAATATAAGTGCGTCTTTGGGATTTCGAGTATAGGTTGAGGGGGTACTTGTACATTTTTCCTATACTTTTATTAATATCAAAATGTCACACCAACAATGCCCCACTCATTTTAATATTAAGATAAGAGAGTTTTTCACAACTTAGTTGAAGGTAGACTATTATGCATAACGAAGGTGTGCTCTGCATTGAACCTTCACTTAGTAAAACAATAACCTTTACTCCAGAGTCAGTAGTGGTCTTAGACTTGAACTATGACTGCTTAAGGGAAATAAAGAATTACTGCTTACACACAATAATCAAGGTGTTGACATTAGTTATAATAGCCAGCATGTTACGGTCTTGTGATACGGTTTCAGGAGAAATTTTTTTAGAACAATCCCATTATCATAAAAAGCGACTTACTTTCACACTCACATAGGTGAAATCTGTTAAGGGTGCTCCTATAATTTGACACCCTACTCATACGAGATACATACTTTCCTTGAGAGTTTAAAGACTCAACCTCCACAAATAATTATAGGTTAAATGCACTCACATCATAGGGATTGAATAAAATTAACAATAGTGCATTTCATAACAAGTCATCATATGATTCGTTCTTCCTATTGAACCTGGTTATAGGATCTCTAGTCCCCAGGTTGGGTTTCTTCATATGTGACTCAGAATTTATGAGCTTCAATTTTCATCCCCCTCGATGTGTTTCAGACTCTTTATCTTGCTAAGGCCTTAGTTCATGAATTTGCAAGATTATCACAAATTTTAACACAATCAACAGTGATGGTATACCAACGATCAATATGATCTCACAATATTGTATTTTTCTCCTCACGAGTCTAAATTTATCGTTATAATAACGATTTTGTATTCAACCACTATATTGGTTCTTTCTCATTTAATCAAAATTAGAAAAATTATTTTCTCAAAATAAAGTGTTTCAATTCACTTTTTCACTAGTTGAAGTTTATTTTTTTTTTACTTTAACCTTCATAATAGAGATAGCAACAAATAATTTGCTTTTCTCATCCCACCAAATAACACCAAATTTTTTCTCATCTAGTTTATTTGTACCTTCAAAGTATTTGTACTTCAAACACAACATCAAGTCAAGTTATTAGTCACATAGCTCATATTTTTATTAGACTAGCGAACTCCATTTGTTTTTATTTGTCATAACTTTCTTACACAAATGAATTAAAAGGAGTTGCAAGACTCACACAACAAACGAAATTGCATTTCACAATTATTTTCATATTATGAGACTTGACAAGGAAAACTTCATCACATATTTTATGGTATATATAGATTATTTTTTTTCATTTCAAGAATGAAATTTATCTCACCATAAAATTTCATGTTAAATGACTAATCAAAATGGTTTTCATAATTTATTTAAAACTCTCATTTTAGAGCTAAAAATTACCATATTATAGCCAAATAATAACATGTGATTTATTTTCGAGTTAATATATAAGCACTGTAACACTCTTTTAGAGCATTTTCCAAAGATGTAAAAATCACAATTTTACAATTATTATTTTTTCATTTAATAAACCCCCGCTACTTCAAGAATTCAAACATTATTTTTTTTTCATAAAAAATAGATTTACTTTATTCATGAAAATACTAGGTAAATTTTTTTATTTTTCTTTACCTTTTCTCCACTTTTTAGCAAGTAGAAAAATACTTTATCGTGCACCTCTTCTCTTCCATCTCTTGAAGAGAGATTCTTCCTTGCAATGAATAGGAAGATAGTGGGTAGTAAATTTGCTAAATGAATGACTCAAATGTTACACAAGTTACAAGACATAAATATAGAATAATGGATGAAATGAAGAGTTGGTGGTTACATAAATTACAAAAACTAATGACTACTTTCTTCCGAAATTGATGAGAGTAAAGAGGCACAAATGTAATGTCCATCAATAGAAATAACATGATATATAATGTGATATACAATATACTTTTATTAATATTAAAATGTCACACCAACACCTTCGTCATCTGAATCCAAGGTGACTACTTCCTTCGGACTACTACAAATTTCCTCTTTTTCCTTCTTAGTCCATTATTCCTACTCGGAAATTCTAGACTTGTGCTTTATTTATTTTTTGGGGGGCTTATCCTAAACTATTAGATGTTTTGGTACTATGACTTTCAAGTTTTAGGTTCTGCAATTGTTTTAATTGACTAATCATTTTTATAGAAGTTCAAACTTTTAATTAAGAGTGTTTTATTAACGTTATATACTATGATTTGATTTTTAAATGGTTGATGGGTTAATCTTGGGTTGGTAGTTGGTTCTTCCATCGAGGGTTAGTGTGGGTGTCAACTCACGACAGGTCAAGGTCATGACAAATTTGTTGTTCAACTTACGAATACAAACATTGTCACATAAATTAGAACAAAATGAGAAAGTTAGGTATGAGGCCATGAGAGCACATATATATAAGTTGAGTTAATGTTGTTCCTCTTCATACGTGCTTCAAATATTCATCTCTTTTTATCATCAATAATACCTAAACAAAATTACCAAAAAATGGATGAACCAATTTTTTCCCCTTCATCATCACAATCAAGCCTTCAACATAGGCTTCAATATATTGTCAAGAATCAAACAAAATATTGTTCTGATTGGGCATATATTATTTTCTGGCAATCGTCGAATAATCGTTCTTGTTTAACATGGGGTGATGGCCATTTAAACATGAAGATAACGAATAATAAAGACGTCGAATGGTTCTACATGATGTCTTTAGCTCAGTCTTTTTGTGTTGGTGAAGGAGTTGTTGGAAAATGTTTTAGTAGTGGCTCTTTAGTGTGGCTAGCAGGGGATCAACAATTTGAGTTTTGTCATTGTGAAAGGGCTAAAGAAGCTCATTATGTTCATGGAATCAATACTTTTGTATATATTCCAATTTCTAGTGGTGTGCTCGAACTGGGCTCGAGCACGGTGATTAAACAAGATTTGAACTTGGTTCAACAAGTCAAGTCTATGTTCTTTGGTTATGAAACAATTGATCAATTTGATGATTTTGGTCTTTTCAACTGTTTGGAACTATATGGTGAAGAAGCAAAGAAAGGTGAAGTGGTAGTAGGTACAACACCACATGAAAACAAAGTTGGACTTAAGGTTAGTTGCTTCAACTGAATTCATTGCTTTTGTGTTCGATATATTTTATACCTATACTATGATATTCTAATATTTACTTGGACAAGTGAATCGGTTCAAGTGATTGAACACATCCACGAAAATATCAAATAGATTTTAATTTGACTGGACACAAAATTTTAAAAGGAAAAAGACTTTTTTTTAGTTCATACACTAGCTAGGTGTCATAATTCTTTCATTTAATTGAATGTATATGCATCATTCTAGCTTTTTCTATAAAAAAATCTCAAGTTAGTGGCCATTTGGGCATTAGAAATTGAGGAATTTTAAAAAAATAATAATTATTTCCCTTTTTAGCAATTTTTTTAAATTTCTACTTGTTATTTAACATGTTGAAAGTCAAATGATATACGTAATATTTATGAAAAAGATGAAATGCAAAATTTGCTATTACAGAACAAGACTTCGAAGAAAAGGAGGAGAGAGATTTGCGAAACACAAGGAAACCACGTAGAGGCAGAGAGGCAGAGAAGAGAAAAACTTAACTCTCGATTCTACGCGTTGCGCGAGGTGGTTCCAAACGTAACGAAAATGGACAAAGCCTCATTGCTATCAGATGCTGTGACATATATTACCCAACTGAAAGCTAAAGTGGATGAATTAGAATCAAAACTTCATAGTAACAATTATCACTATTATTATCCAGAGATGAAGATCAAACACAAAATGGAAAATCATGATATAAATGTTGTGGACAACCAAAGTTCTATAACAACTTCCAGGGATCATGTAAGGCACTCGTAATTACTCTGTTCATTTTTACTTGTCAATTATTTCTTAAATAATCGTGTTCAATTAAACTACATCATATAGATTTCATATATCCAAAATTATTCCATGAAAAGACATGTTATATATGTTCATTTAAATTTATTAAGTTCTAATAAAAACAAAAATATCTAAATATAAATTTAAACTAAAAACAAAATTTACATGTCACGATTTGCACATGTTTTTTTTAATATCTTCATTATTTTTATCACAACTTCTTCAATATATCATTTTCATATCTACTTTATTTTGTGCCGAAAATCTATTGACAACTTTTAGATCTATCTTCACAGGATTAGATAACGTCTCTCCAGACTCTGCACACCACACCTTTTCTGAATTCTTATTTATGAAATTACACTAATATGTTATTGTTGCCTAAGATATGCATGCGAGATTACTAAAATAATAATAATAATAAAGCCTCCAAACTTTTTTTTTAAAACTTCCAAAGTGACACAATCCCATTTCAAATGTTACAAAGTATCTCACATTATCTTGTAACAACCAGACAATGGAAATTGAAGTGAAGATGGTAGGTCAAGATGCCATGATTAGGGTTCAATCAGAGAATGTGAATTATCCATCAACAAGATTGATGTGTGCTCTTCAAGAAGTTGAACTACATGTCTACCATGCCAACATCTCAAGTGTCAATGATTTTATGCTACATCACATAGTTGTTAAAGTTCCTCAAGGATTGGAGACTGAAGATGAAGTAAAAAATGCTCTACTTAGAAGCTTAGACCAAATAACATGTTCATAATTACTTATTTGGAGAATGAAGATTATGTATGATCTTCAGCCTCTTCTTTTTTTTTTTTTTAATTTTCTCTAGAAGAACCGTCAGATCTCTCTATAATAATCTTGTATGCTTTGACTTTTTTGGATTGAGAACCGACTTTGGATTTACTCCTTTGATAGCTAATGAGTAGTAAAGAAGTGTAGCCGTGTAGGGTTTTCGCTTACACGTCGGAGAAAGGGGTGTGATTGGTTGGTTTAGTGTATTATCGATTTGGTTTATTGTTTTTTGATTTTTAAATATATCGAATCAATTAGCTATTTTTAGCAATTTATATCCTTAACGATTAGATTTCGATATAACTAATAAGAAAAAGCTCATAAATTACATGGCCAGGATCATGCCTGCCACCTTAGCTTGGTCCTTCCTTTCTAAGTTTACATTTTCCTTTCATTTTGTAAGCGTTTAGTTTGATTTAATAAAGAATTTAAGAATTTATTTTAAAAAGATAAATTGGTGTAAAATGTTTAATTTGTTCATTTTTACGTATCACGTTTGATTTGATATTCTCTTTGTTCAGCAATAGTTGTCAACTTGGCACACCGCTGAAAAAGCTATAAATAGAAGAGTAATTTTACTATATCATCATTTGAATATAATAAATTTAATGTCTTAAAAAAGTAATAGGGAAATAATTATAACTAATGATAAGGGTAACTTAGGGATTAAGTACAAAATTATGTATTGATTTCCTAAAGTGGCCAACTATTGTTGGACATTTCAAAATAATACTATGATTGGACGGAGAATGTACCTATTAAGAAAATAATTAATGATATAGGTATTTTATTAAATTATTACTTATTAAATTATATCTTGAAAAAATAATTTTGGAAAATAAGAATTTAATTCTGAGGGAAAATATGGAATAAAGTTATTGTTTTTTTTTAATATGTCAAAAATAAAAATTAAAAATGAAATTTATTTTAGAATCACGATAAGTAGAAATATACCGAGAGAGTAAGTGATAAATATTTGTGTGACGATAAATGATTTCATTAAGAGTAAAATATGCACTTTGAAGTTAAGTTATTACTTAATACAGAAATATATCATTCTTTTTAAAATTGACTGAAAAAATCAATTATTTATAAATAAGAACAAAATGAGTAATTTATTTAAATTAAAAAAAAAACTTGTTTAATTTATACTTTTTTTATTTTTATTTATTTATCTTATTTCACAAAAGTAAAAAATATTTTTTTCAATAAATTTTTTTTTAAAATAAGACAAACAAATTTAATTTTAAACAGTAATAGATTCTCTCTTTGAAAGGATATTTTTGGGGACCGCTACATGGCTGTTGACATTGGAAAACAACTCACCTCAACCATAATTGTTTTTGGAAATTTTGAAGAGTTCTATCAATCTCCTAACACATCTCTATTTTATATTTTATTTTAATATTTCATAATTTTATCAAATAATTTAAGCACTAAATTACAATATATGTGAGTGAAAGTCTAAGTCCGTGACATTATTTTTATACTTAGAGAGTAAAACAAAATGTAGTATCCAACCCCTCTTAAAGTCATTATCTATTATTCATTAACAACTATTCACGCTCTCTATTTTACTTTTTATTATTTTATTATTTTATTATTAATTATAATTTTTTCTAATTAACATATTATTTTTCATATAAGGTCACTAATTAAATTTCTAATATTCGTGATTCTTTTTAAATGTAATATAATACTTTAAAAATATATTATTTAATATATTATACTTTCATTCAGTACTAATAATTTTAATTTTATCAATTTTCGTTACTTTAATATAATTTTACGAATTTTCACTATAAAGAATACACAAGATTAAATGACCTACAATTGTTCAAACTATTCGTGATTCATGTTTCCATAAGAAGAAATATTCCGCGCTAAAACAAGCTACGTGTCAAAAAGATATTGATCGTGCATTCGGAGTTTTGTAATTATTGCAGGATCGTCATTTTAAAAAAAAAAAATTAAAGTGCTACATGACATAATGACTACATGTATTATACTACACAAAATAATGGAGGATGAACGTGATCTTGATGCACCAATTCAAGATGCCGTAGAGTTAGTTATCTAAAAAATGGAGAACTCTATATTTTCGTATTAAAATGTTGTACTAGCCGTATTATTCTTATTGTAGCTTTTGATATCTATTATTGTATGTTGATTATTATATTTTGATTATCACACTATTTTATTTTTTGTTGTTTTTGTTCCTTTCTAATATGTTTTTGCATTCCTTCCCTTGTTAGTTGCATGTTTTCTGCACTATATTTGTATACATGTATTTGTGATACTTGAAGTAAGGAAAAACACTCTCCACCTTCATGAGATATTGATAAAGTCTGCTTACACTTTATCCTCTTTAAATTTCATTAAATATATTATTATTTTAAAATAGTATAATTGATTAACACCATAAAGTTCCACCAATTTCTTTTATCAAATGTGATTAGGTTTGTGTGTGTAGTCTATTTTTGAAAGTGACTATTCTATTAAACCACGAAATTTCCGTAGATGAATTAAATCTTTCACGATGAAAATGTACTCTTTTTTCTTTAACTCTCCAAAATAAGGGACTAGCTTGCTTCTACTTAGTGCCGGCAAAATGAGCTCATATTTTGGTGACCCGCCCAAATCGTCTATATTTTAATTGATTGGGTGAGTGATTTTTCACATGGGTAAAATATGATTCGATACCCATATTTGACACATAAAAATATGGGTAAAATATGAATTAGCCAAAATATAGTTAAACTTCTAACTTTTATTCACTCAAAATTCATGATATCACTAAAAATAGTGTAACTTCTCTTCCTTTTTATGTTATTTTATAGAACTAACTATTTTCTCTCTAATTGAAAAGGGAAGTCTTTGACCCTCCAAAAAATATAATTTAAATGTAAATTTCTTTTGTTAATTATAATTACTTTTGATTTATTTATTTTATTTATATTGGATAATTAATAATAGTGTAAAATATGCAAATCATGCATTAGTATTGACATCGCTTAAAGTGCAATAAGCATGTTTTAGTTCTAAAAAAAAGACTAAAATATCTCCTCCATATTGAATTCTTAAGTAAAATACTGTTTATTCATCAAAATATGAGTAAATTGGTAAGTTATCCGACTCATTTATTATTCAACCCATTTTTGTTCATATCAAATATGAACAGGTTGAATGATTATCCATTTTATATTTACCCATTTTTAATCCGTCCACGTTTGACCTAACCCGTTCATTTGCCACCTCTACTGGTGGGGGACGGGCGAATGTCAATAGAACACGTGGCCGAAGGGTTAATTAATCCATTTTGCCATAACCATCTATGTGACTTTGTCCTATGCAAGAACAAGATTGGTGGTCCTATATATATATATATATATATATATATATATATGAGATTCATTTAATTTGAACTAAATGGACAAAAACTTCAAATTCATTTCAACAACATTTGGCAAATAACACGTTTCATAATAAATGACATTGTACAATTTTAAAATGACACTAAATGTCTAATACATTTTTGGCATAAAAATATAATTAATTCCACTAGATAAACAAATAAGGAATGAGAAAAAAACAATGAATATTTTGTCCTCAAAAATGGATATGGACACCAAGTGTCCTCTTTATATCCCTCAAAATGAAGTGACCAAATTGATCACTAGAATAAAATCTTA
Source organism: Solanum neorickii (assembly GCA_027704865.1). Lineage (NCBI taxonomy): Eukaryota > Viridiplantae > Streptophyta > Magnoliopsida > Solanales > Solanaceae > Solanum > Solanum neorickii. The sequence goes on from JAKWJC010000372.1 coordinate 2,940,881, forward strand.
CCATGTGTGGGAAATTGTACCATGGTTCCTAGCTACACGTTCTAATTTGTGAACACCAATTGGACTTATCAATTTATTAATTGTTAGATTTGATCGAGAAATAATATCTTTTATTGAATCGATAACTATTTTTTTTTTTGGTTAATTTAGCCTTCTTCGCCCCTCGGGACTAACAAAAGATAGTAAAAATATTCACATGATGTCTATTGGTTACGCTTTATTTTTTGTCATTTTAAACATAACGGAATATAATATAATGATTGAAGAAACAAAATTGATTAAATTATAATATACTTTTTCGTCTAAATAATGAAATATAGCCGCCACACATTTTAGCTGTTGTTGGATTCCATTATATTAGTTTATTTTATATTTATGCCGGTTTTTTTTTGTTAGATATTGTCTTGATTTTTAAAATAATTAAAGTACAAATGGATAAATTCATGTAATAAAAAAGTGGTTGATGACTCAAAGATAACAATGATTAATTAATATAGAATTTAAAAATCATAGTGTATAAAAAGCAAACTCCTTGGAGGTCTTTGAAATCAATCTTATTATTTTAAGATGTATTAATAAAAAAAAATGTCCCATGTGCAAATTTATAGAATTGTACGGACGCTTAAAAGTATATTAAAAAATAATAGTAGAAATTATATGAGTGAATCTAATTTGATTTTAATTTTAAAATTTTAAAACCAAATGATAAAAAATAACCATCGATTTGGTTATAGTTGGTTGGATTCGGTTTAGTTCAGTTTTTCTAGTTTATTGGGTTTGAAAGTAATAATTTTTTGAGGACGTATGTATCTCGATAGATACAACAAGTACATGAACAATCTACAGAAAAGCTAATGTCAGTTCAGTCAAGCAATTAAGCAATATTAGAGTTATGATTACATTAACAAAGTGATTCATTTAAGAGAAAGTGCGACTATTTTATGTGAACTACAACAGGTAAAAGATTAAAATGGATTTTGATGGCACTGGATTTGAGATTTGATGGCACTGGATTTGAGATTGTTATATTTGGGCTAAAGTGTTGGGTTTGAGAAAATGATAAAGTTAAACTTAATTAATTAAAATTTAACAAAATATTTTTAATTTATTTATGAATAATAGTTAAATAATTATAAAATATATATATCTAATTTATCGGTTCGATTTGGTTATTTTTGCTGTTGATTTTAATAAAACCAAAGCAAAAACAAATAGTATCGGTTTTCAAATTTTAAAAACCAAACCTAATCAAACTACACCAAATATTAATTTTTTTTAATCGATTTGATTCGAATTGCGTTTTGATTTGATTGTTAACTTTAACCATGAACAACCATTTATCTCACAAAAATTAAACTAAAGACCAAAATTAGACCAAAAAAGAAAACAAAATTAGTTTTGACAAATTTAAAGTATAAAAAACTGTTTAGGGATACAATTAAGGGAATTTATTAAACTTTTTTTGTTTTCTCTAAATTAAAAATAACTACGTATTTCAAAAGGAATAGTTTTTCTTCATTTCAAATAATGACGTCTTCTATTTCAAAATGACATATTAACACCATGAACTTTTTATTATCTTTTTAGAATTGAAATTAATTTAATTGCTTAAATTTTAAGTTTTTTTTTTTTTGTCTTAATTTGAGTCTAGATAAAAGGAAGATACATCTTCCCACGTAAATGATTGTCAATTATTTGATTAGTTTAATTTTAAACTAAAGTAAAATAAGACATGTATATATCACATTCCATGATATTGACATTAATGACTGATTTTAATATTATATGAAAGAGCCAGTAGATGGAACACTAATTAATTATCTTAATAACATTATTTTAACAGTCTAAATATAAAATTTTCCCAATAATATATGATTGCAAGGAAAAAATGTACATTTTCCCAATTAATTAAGAATGTGTCATTTCATAACGTGTAAAATGTCAGTATTTAAAAATATATATTGCGACTAAAATACATTAATATAATCAATTCACCACTGTTTAGGAAGTTGAAATGTATCATCAACCTTTTCATCAAAATGAATTTTAACACACAAATATAGTATTTGAATTTTTATTTTTTTTTTGTGTAAGGTTGAAACATTCAAGATCCTTTAAGGATGACTGAAAAACTACAACACAATACTATTCAGATAGAAACAGCAACAGTTCTATGTTGTTACAGAATTACAAGCAGTGGTTACACAAACTGAACAAGCTTTCTTCCTCTAAACTACACGTTGGTTAACTCGAACGAGCTCGAAAACACAACATACCTAACACTCTCTCTGTAACACATCATGAAAAGCATGACATACAACACTAGTTCTAAACCCCTATTATGAACTGTCCTTAGTGGACATATTGTACATTATTGAAAAGTTCATTCACTTGCGTTCTTCTGAGACATGGGCAGTGACCGAGCTAGCCTGACCATCAGCACCCGAAGGGTCAGTTTCAGAGTTGTCTTGTTTGTTTCCTCCACGTGCATCACCGGCACCTGAAGTTGTAAGCTGGCTAACATTACTTGTAACACCAAGAATGGAGTGCATTCCACTGTTGGCACCTCCAAGTTGCATACCTTGCTGCTGTCGCTGTAGTTGTTGATGTTGAAGCTGCTGCTGATCGTGTAGTTGCTGGGGGTTGTTGAACTGCAGTGGCATCTTTGAAGTAAACATACCCTGTTGTTGAGTCATCGCTGCAGCTTGAGGGTGCTGCATGTAAAATCCTCCTTGTTGCATTGCAGGATGAGGAGCCATCTGTATGTCATGACAAAAACTATAAACAAAACCGCACATAAGTAGTAAATAAACTACGCTAGATGCCACTCACTTGCGTTGGAATAGCTGGTGATTGTGGTTGAGCATCAGCAATAGCGGCCAAGTACATCAAGTTCTTCTGAAGTTTAGCCTGGTACCTAGATCATCAAGATGTCGAGGTACATCATCAGTAATGGAAACTCAATTAAGCACTTCCATTGATTGAGTTAAGGAACAAGACAAATGTATCTCATAATGAAATACGAATATGAAGACCACCGTCCATTATCATGTATGACATAAAAATACTAATCAAATTTTAACTCCATTGAACTTGGTCAACTAATGGTAATATTTGATTGTCACACTATACATTCCTTGTCCCAAATACTGTTAACACAATAAATCAACAAGTATAAGTTCACACTAATGTAACAAAACTGATGATCAATACTTGTAAGTTCTGATTAAATTTCTGCAAGTTTATCACCAATTTCTTTATTCAATTAATCAGCTACACAAACTAATTGCAGCCAAACATGAGAGGTTTCCGTAATTTTCTTGTGCCAGAATCTGCTGCTTTAGCTTGAGCCACACCATCATCTCCTACGTTCCCCTTAGCCAGTGCATACTGTACCGGCAAATCTGAAAATCATCCCAGAATTTTATTTTGACACTCTTAAGACTAGTTTGCACTCAATTGTGAGAGCTCTGCTTCTCTTTTCTGTTGAATCGTGACCCTCTCTCTTGCTTTGGGGGGGGGGGGGGTTATGTAGGGAGTAGGATAAAAGAATCACGTCTTCACCTCAAAAAAAGACATGCCTATCTTCTCTCGCACTCCTCCTAACAGCTCCCTCATCTACCAAAGGTAAGGTCTCACTTCAGTTCTAAGCTCTCCCTACCAAAATGCCTCCCCCTTTTTTCCTTTCCTCCGTTGCTACAAAGGGTGTCAATTGCATTTCAAGCAGCCGATCCCCCAATAGATCTCTTTCTTACAGGATGATAGTCTGAACAGAGAAGTGTAAAGAAAAAAGGACCAAGCTCTATAGAGGCTTTAAGTGCATAAAACACAATTGAACATATTCTTGAGGTGAAGAAAAGAGCATGTATAAAAATACGTATGTGCCACGCCTAAGAAAATAACTATAATATAAAATATCAATTACAGACTATGATTAATATACAGTACATCCATTAGCTCAAAGAAAAACACTCAACTGACTAATTAGCATTGTATTTCTCACCTCAGTACTTTTGCAAATGCAGACTCATCCTTATAATCAAGAAAAACACTCAACTGACTAATTAGCATTGTATCTCACCTCAGTACTTTTGCAAATGCAGACTCATCCTTATAATCACAATGCATCTTGCCTAAATCTACCCCTCAATCTTTCTACATACATTTTGTCTTAACGACATACTCAAATTAATAAAGCCTTCAACTCAATTACTGCACCAAAGCAAAGACCGACATCTGGTTACAAACACGCAAATTGGGCCTCCAGAAATTTTGACCAAAGTGCATCTGGCGGTTGTTGCCTATGCTCATTTAAATTCTCTAAATCAACTAAACTAGCTCTAAAGTTGGTTGTGGAACTTCAATACAAGATCTCAAAATCTTTTGTTTTTGGTACATGATATCATAATTGTGACATGTCAATGTTTTAAACCAAAAAAACATACAAGTCCAAGTACCAAAGGAATGAGTTGAATGGGGATGCCACCACTTACTGTGCACATTCAGCTAGTTTCCCAAGATTTTGATGGTCCAATATGGCCAAAATCAATGTCTTGTTCTCGTCTAGGTACTGCATCACATAACAAAACCCATTTTACCACAAGAACCCTGACACCTGAAAATATAAAGAAATACCTGAGGTGGCCGCAAAACCACTCAGCCAAGTAAGTATTTATTCTTTCAAAGTAGTTGTGTCATAAACATAACTGTGAACTCACCTACAATCATGATAAGATTAAGAAGTACCGAGTCCGTAAATAAAATCTGTAATGAGAAGTATGCCTCATTCTTCTAGTTAAATTGTCAAAAATAATATTTGGATATGGTGAAAAGATATTTCATCAAATGTTCTAACCCTAATATATGTTTACTACTTGTGTTATCCAATCAACAAACATGAATCGATCATGCTGTCGATTTCAAATATTAATTCTTGCAAATAGGCCCAGTTGAAACATGGGTTGACTCCTAATTGCTAGAGAAACTATTCCAGCTCTTCAATAATCATAAACACAACCACCTCTTTAAAAAAAATTGTAAGAAATGGCTTTCTGAAGTTCAAAGCTTAATGCACAGATAAATACACTAACTCGCGTCTAATCTATAGATTACCATATTAATGGACTAAGCGTCAACATATTAGTGAATTCAAAAGAGACATACTTACAAAATATCCTTAAACTGTCAACTAATCCACAATTATTACAGCACCAATGATAGACACCTTATACTGTATATCCTCGTTCCTAATCCTATCTCTCCAACATTCTTATTTCCTCTATTTACATCTTCTTGACCGACCAATACTCTGCCCTATACAACATAGTTGATCCAACCACCACTTTATAAAACATACCCTTAAGGCTGTGGTACATTCTTATTACATAAGACTATCGATCCGAGCCTCCATTTCATCCCCTAAAACTCCAATACGGTATGTAATATCCTCGTTAATCTCCCAATTTCCTAGGATTATTAACCCCACATATAGTAGTTCCGGTGAAGAGTCAGCAGGAAGGACAACCCAAAACTTGAGGACTATTTGGCCAAGTCGCCACCGGAAAATCAAAAGACATAAGTTTTTTTCAAGGTTTTTGCAATTTTAAGGAACTAAGCAAAATAAATTCTAGAAACTACAGTGAAGCAACAAAAGTAGAAATTTCAGAAGCAAAAGATGAAACTGATAATACCTTTTGAATCTGCTCAGTAGTGATATTAGCAGAAGGAAAAGATGGCATCATCGATGGTGGTTGCTGCATCCTTGTAAACTGCAAAATCCTGCTCTTGATTATTGTTCTTTCAGAAACCCTATTTTTTCTAATTGAAGAACAAAAAGGGGGAAAATCCCCAATTTTTGAGAGTTGGGTTAGGTGGAAGAGAAGTGTGTGGCGGGTTCCGGTTGGACCAAACGGGTGGGTCGATGCTTCTCCAAAATTTCAAATTTCTAAGGTATTACACCAAATTCCGTTCGAATTCTATTGAGTCCAACCCAATTTTAAGCTCATTTTAGTCGGATATAAATTGAAATACTTTCGTGAATAGTCATTATAACAAAATTAATTAATTTTAATAAGGAAAAATTGTATATAATAGCAAACTAATAACCTAAATTAAATGGAATAGCTAGGGTTTGATTTAATTGTGTTCCATAGCAAACATTAGCTAAAATTTGCCAGCGTCTCTCTCCCAAAAACCTCGCTCGCCACTCTCCATGCTCGCTCGCCTCTCTCGCTTTATACACAGAAGTGTATAATTCTGTTTTTGTTTTGTATAAAGCAAGAGAAAATTGTATATACACATGCAAAAATGTATATCTTCGTGTTATACACTTAATTATACAATTTACAAACATTTTACTTCAAATATTGCAGAAAAAAAGACCAACGAATTATACAATTGCGAATTATACAATTGCAGTGAAATACAATTTTCTCTAGCTTTATACAACAAAAGTGTATATATTGTGTTTCTGTTTTTGTATAAAGCGAGAAAAACATATGTTTTCTTGCTATACACTTATAATTATGCAATATACATACATTTTAATTCGATTCAACTGTATGCAAAACAAATTATACAATTGCAGCGAAATAGGCCATCGAATTATACAATTTAGGCCAGCGAATTATACAATTGTATATGTATAGTAAATTATACAGTTTTATATTTGCTATGGAGCGCAATTATGCAAAGTTTACTATAGCATACAAATATGGATTTTTTGTTTGCTATATGTGAAAGTTGCCCTTTTAATAATTATAGCGTATATATTATAAGTTATAACTATAATTTAAGTTATTGTATAATTTGCGACTATGTTTGTATGATTTTTTTATTTTTGTGTAATCAAAATATTAAGAAACTTCAGTAAAGTGATCAATATTGGATCGAAAGATGAATGACAGGGTATTTAGGAGTCAATAAGTGAATATCACGAGTATTTGAGATTTGAGAGTGAATAAGTGAGCAGAGAATAATTTTATATTATTTCTAATAGTTCAAGGTATTTTCGGTCATTTTTCATTTTTTACAATTGAAAAAATACAATATATAAGAAATGAGTGAGGTATTATTTTGTTCGATGTATAATCTATAAGGGATATATCAATACTTGGAGGTTTGTCATATATATGATATATGAGGAATTTTGTGATGAAAGTTAAAGATACGATTTATATTATGATTAAGAATTAAAATATTATTAAATTATGTAAAATTTAATAAAAATATTTTAATCAGTTATAATTTGATCTAAGAATTCATTTGCCAATTGCCATCAATAATTTAGCCAATAAAATATTTGAAAGAACTCATGCAATATACCCACACTTAGGAATCGGTTGATCTAAATTCAGAATAGCCAAAGATTATAATTCAAGGATTAAAACCAAAATTATAACCTAAATAATTTATTCCACCTTCTATATATAGAATATTTTTTGGGAAAATTTTTAAAACGTTAATATTTTGATATTTAATAAGTCTCCTTAGCTAAACTTTCAATATTTATCTAAAATATCAATAATTTAGTTTGTTGTGTATTTTTTATTTGTTTGGTTTCAAGTTTACAATTATTTAGAAAGGAGAAAATTAAGTGTGATTATATATTATTTTTTTTAAAAAAGGAACATATCACTTGAAATTCTCATCATTTATGATTTCAAAAAAATTCTTTTTTCATTAGATTGGATCAACTTTCCTTTTTATTATGTTTTCATTATAATTGTATACCAACAATTTTACATTTTATGTGCTACCTTTACTATTTAAATTAAATTTAATTTTTTTATTTTCGTAATAATTAGTTCTTCTTCAACAATGAGGGAGCGAATAATGGTGAAAATTTGATGAAAGAGAAAAAAATATAAGAAAACGTGAATAATGCGGACAGTGGTGAAAATTCAAAAGTTGATGAAAGAAAAAAAAATTGAAAACGTAAAAGATGAAAAATAAATTTAATGGTATTAAAGTCTAAGAAGAAGTGTAAATAGGTAGTTGATATATTTCATGTTGGACTGTTTTGAAAAATACAAGAAAAGACAAATAATAGTATTTTGATATAAATTATTTTCTAAAATACTGATATTTTGACATTTTAAAAAATTGTTTTTAAGTATAAATGGGTTTACTAATTATTAATTAAGTAAGAAATTGTGACTACTGACTAGTTTAGTAGTTTTCCATATGATAGAAATCATATCTTTAAGTTATTTTATTATTATCCCCTATTAATTTAACAAATTTCCAAAATTCATCATTTTTATGGATCAAATTAATGTATCGCGCATCATATTAATGTATCAGCGCATCAAAATAATGTATCTCGCGCATCAAATTAGTGTATCATGTATAAATTGTAATGTATCTTACTTAATGATTAATGTATCTCATGCATCAGATTAATGTATCATCGCTTATTTATTGTATCATTTTGAAAAATGTCTGTAATTATAAACTTATAAGAAACAAATGGTACTTCTGTTAGATTGTAGAGCCTGATTAATATTTGATGTATTGTCATATATTACTGTTTACGTTGTACTATTTATTCTCCATTTATTCTCTGTAACCAAAAATACTCTGATTTATTAATATATATACCCTACCGCCGTGGAAGTTTACTCACGGGGTATTACCACGAAATATTGGCTTCTCTTTTTCTCTCTCTATATCTCTCATCTCTCTCTCTTAAAAGTTCTTGTGTTCTTCATTCATTAAGTGTGTGTGTGGATTCGATCCTAACAACTTCTACCTTAAAAAATTATGTGATATCTGTCATTTACCCTATTTTTAATCCAAAAATTCACCAAAATAAGACATTCTTTTACGTAAACATAATTGTTCACTGAAAATGGAAAAAGAAGGGCATCTAAACATAAGGCCAGTAGGCCACAATGCCTTGAATCGAATATTTATTGATAGTGTATACTAAAGAAGCTAAGAATCAACAATTCTACTTTAATTTTATTATTTTAAAAATCAATTTAATTGACTTAATATTCTTTTAGAAAAAAAATTAACTCAAATTAAACCATGAACACCACAAATAGTCATTGAGAAGGATATACTCGGCAAAATCTTGAGTTAAATGATCAAAAATATATATTAAAACTAATATTTTATTATTTTTAAAAAAATTCAGACTTCACCATTAGTTATTTTTTTTTTTTGCAACTGAATTATCATCCTCTACTAAACTAAATGTATTTTAATATATAGATATCGATAATATAAATTGAAAAAAGAATACTTAAAATGTGAAATTCACGAAAATAATAGTTGAGATGTACTATCTCCTTAACTTTTTTACATTTTCATAAAATATGAAATTAGCTTTTAAGTAAATGTTTCTATATGGAAAATCTATATCCATAGCTAGAATTTTAGAGATTAATTAAATTTGATCTGCATAATATATCAAATTTGCTCTCAAGTAAATGTTTCTATATGGAAAATATTCATAGCTAGTATTTTATAAATTCATTAAATTTGATCTGCGGAAACAAATAAGAAAAGTCAAGGTGAGGCAAACGGGTGAGATAAAATCGCCAGTAAAGTCAGTTTTTTTTTACTAAATAAATTTTAAAATATAAAAATATAAATATGAAAAAGAAATTGAATATATATATATATATATATATATATAAATAAATTTAAAATATAAAAATATAAATATGAAAAAGAAATTGAATATATATATATATACAAGAAATAAAAACAGAATTAGAATCAATAAAGAAATAGTTCTTTCATGATAGATTTAGTAGAAGCAGAAACAAATAAGGAAGCAATAAAACTAATAGAAAAAAGAATAACTCTTCCATCAGACTATAAAGATTTTATCCCATCTTCAAAATCAGATCAAGTTATTATACAACAAAATAATATAATAATATCACTTTTATTATCTCTAAATAACAAAATAGATAGAAACTATAAAGAAAAATTTGAAAGCAAGGATATAGATACAACTGGAATAGGAGAATTAATAGAAAAGTTAAATAAAATAGAAATTACTCCTCAAAAAGAAAAATAATTAAAAAAGAACAGAAAAAATGGACATTTTTCCAACTAGATCAAGAGATAAAAGATCAGAACCTAGTTACACCCAAAATAAAATAAGTAATAATTTTATATCAAAAATATTAAATAAAAAGACAAAAGAAGAAAATAATCAACAATTAGGAGAAATAATAGACACAGAATTTTTTTTTTTTTTTTTTTTTTTATGTGTCTAAATATGCAATGTAATTGAATCAAACTTGCTCCGGAATCATCATCATTTGGATCTTGGGCAAATTGTATTGGGTCTTCAAAATTATATATATATATATATATATATATATATATATATATATATATATATATATATATATATATATACCAAATATGGCGGTGTTTCAATAAGATAATATTTCAATAAAAATATGGTGATGTTTAAAACGTTGTTTTTTCTTAAAGTTGTACAGTCCTACTCAGTACTCCTTCACTCTATAGTGTTCTTATTTTGTTATTTTCATATTAAGTTCTAGTTTTAACTTCCCAAATTTTTTTTTTTTTTTTTTTTTTTTATGGATTCTGTCCATTCATGAATCTATTTTTACTGTTCATCTCTTTCTCTTAGCTTTTGTTCTTAAAATTAATTTTCTTTAACTCCACCCCGGACTTGGTCATTCATAGTTCATCTACGAACTTTCAAACTGACCACACATTTTCCTAGGAATTTACAAGTTAATCCATCAATAATTAAGAGGCTAAGAGACTAACCATATACTAAGTAAAATAGATTCATGATGATATATAAATTTAACAAAATATAATATATAAAACTCATGTATTTACATGAACTTAGCACACATAATTTACATATATGGGAAGTTGTACTAGAAACATAAATACGAAACTTACATTATAAGAACAGAGTGAAGTTTCCCTTTCGGGAAACCCGAAAAGCTTCCAAGCTTTCTTTAGGCAAACTTTAAAAAATACTTAAAGAAAAACTGAAAATCTTTTTACAAAAAGTCTAAAGATAGTTTTTATGAAAGGTTTGTCTTAGGGAAATCTTTTTGGGAGTGTTTGTAGTGAGTTCTTTCTTTCTTTTTCTCTGTGTCTCTTGTCTTGATAACGTCTGCTTTTATAGGTGTCTTCGGACTTCAAACTCCGGACTTCAAATGGAAAAGGGAATCTTATCACTTCAGCCGGGTACACATTTGGGCCCCATCGTCACTTGAAGTTATTGTCCCTTCTTCTTGCATTATTGTTTCTGGAATCTGATTCACATCCTTTATCTTATCTGAATACGACGCGTCCCAACAGTTTTTCCACATGTGTGGTAGTGAGTAAAGTGGGACTCACATTTTTGACTGAAGAGGCATTCCTCTTTTAAGTATAATATGATAAGATATTAAATTATCTATTATTATTATATATATATATATATATATATTTTTTTTTTTTTTTTATGTGTCTAAATTATGCAATGTAATTGAATCAAAACTTGCTCCGGAATCATCATCATTTGGATCTTGGGCAAATTGTATTGGTCTTCAAAATTATCTGAATTATCTGGGCTAGGAGTAGAAATTTGTCTTGGGCTTTGTACTGGGCTTGGGTTTATATGTTTGTCTTTTTCTTGTTTTTGTTTGAGTAGTTTTTCTACAGTCTGGGTTATTAGGAATTCTAACTTCTTATTTTTTTGGGCTTTTTTAACTTTTTGTCTGATTGTCTGGTTAAAAGAAAGTGGTAATTTTCTTCTTAAAGATGAACTTTCTTCTCTTTCACTTTTTGGCAAAGTGACAGCCATTAACGGATTTGAGAAGTCTTTACCGGTCACCGTTTGAACCGGACTAGCTGTATCATTATCCGATACAGTGGATTTCTTAGCATTCAGTGGGGAATGCACACCCATCTCATCCATTTTTGTTTGGGATGGAGAACCCTGAGTATATGTCTGAGTTTGTGTAGTCTCACCTTTGCTTTCCAATTGCTGAGTTTTTCTCTGAGCTTGGCATTTTCTTCCATTAAGGCTTCATTTTTTAAATTCAGCCTTTTGAATGCTTCAGTCATGGATGAGCAATGATCACAAAATATGATTTGTCTGTATCTTTTTGGATGTTATACTGTGGGATTTTTTCTGGGTTTTTCTGAGAGCTGGGGAAATATAATAATTTGGTCCTAGAATTCCTCTAGCATAGTCTAAAGCTTCTGTAAAATCGTTAAAACCTTTGAAAAGTGGTTTTTGAAAATCTTTAATTGAGTCTAAAACTTCTATCCATGATTGGAAAATACCATTTGTCTTACCATGAATTACTACATAATATTTAAATTTATTGTCTTTATTTTTACTAGTAAAATAGTATCCTAAAGCATTTAAAACAGCAATTATATACTTAGTGTCTTTTTATTATGTGCTATCCATATGTTATCTATAAGACATGTCTGTTGTTTATCTAATTGACAATTAGGTAAATGTCTAAAAGTTAAATTTGACGGTCCATATGCAATTAAGTTTTGTAATCCAAATTGCATTCTTTCTACTCTAACATCGTCAATTTTGTCTGATGATTTAAAATGTAAATTAGATAGTACTGTCTGCTTATAAGAGTCTGCCAAACCTGAGGTTGAAGGTTGAACCTTTTTACCTTTGTCTGATAGTAGAGGTCTCATTCTGTAAAATTTAAACTTTAATTAGTAATCTACTTAATTGATCTGCTATATTATTATCATTTCCTTTAATATGCTCAAAATTTATAGAAGGGTAAATAGATATTGTATCTAAGAATTTTAACCATCTTCTTCTACTGCTAGTTTTATCATTAATTTTTTGATGGAATTTTACTATTGCTTCACAATCTGTTCTTACTAATATTTCTGGTTTATTTAAAATATAAATTCTAAAACTATCTAAACCATATATTACTGCTAAAATTTCAACATCTATACTAGCCTTATTACCTTTTTCTTTAAATTTTCCACTTTGATAGGCGCATATTTTTTCTTCTTGCTTACTACTATATTTATGTGGTTTTGATTTTAGTACTGCACCCCATCCCTCAATGCTTCCATCTGTTTCTATTATTAAATAATCTGTTTCTAGTGGCATATTTAAATCAGGAATATTTTTTATCTTTTCTTTTATTTTTTGTACTAATTTTATGTCTTCTATATTAAAATTTCTTTGTCCTTTATTTCCGGTCTTAGAATATAATGGTCCTGCTATTTTTCCTAAATCTTTTATAAAAGGTCTTGCATAATTAACTATACCTAGAAATTTTTGTAATTCTTTTAAATTATTTAATTTATCTGGCATATCTAATGCTTTTTTAGCTATATGAGGTTGTAATTTAACCTTTCCTTCTCCTAAAATAATTCCTAAAAAATTTATATAATTTTTACATAATTCCATTTTCTTTTTACTAATTATTATTCCGTTATTAACAAATAATCTAAAGACTGTTTGCAAATGTCCTAAGTGTTCTTTTATATTTCTACTAAATACTAAAATATCATCTACATATACTAAAACAAATCTTTTATATTCTCCAAATATTTATACCATTTTTCTTTGGAAAATTGGAGGTGCTGTTTTTAACCCAAATGGCATTACTAACCATTCGAAATGTCCTTCAGGACAGTTAAAAGCAGTCCATTCTATACTGTCTGGATGCATCTTTATTTGCCAGTATCCTGATTTACAATCAAATTTGCTAAAAATTGTTTTTCCTTGTATTCTATTTATTAATTCTGTCTTGTCTGGTAGTTTATATCCGTCTGTTCTAGTGTTGTCATTTAATCTTTTATAATTTATAACCATTCTAGCTTTTCCTCTAATTATTTCACTATGATTTCTTACCATAAATGCTGTTGATCTATGTTTTGAAGTAGATCTTCTTATTACTCCTAATTCTAATAGTTCTTTAATTTGTATTTAAAATCTTCTAGATCTTGATTTGTAGCTTCTATTGAGGCAGTTTTAATTATATATTCTGGATTTATTATGTCTAGTTTACATACTTCATGATTACTTTCCCAATATTTTAAGGGTTTTTCTCCTATTTTTCTATTTCATCTAATATTTTTACTATATTATCTAAGTCTGTGTGATTTTTTTCTTTCTCCTATTTTTGTATTTTCCTGTATTCTGTCTTAAAGTTATATAGTTTCTGTTTCTACTTCTATTAAACATAATTTTATTAATTATTTTGTCTTCTTCTTCTAGTATATTTTCATATAGTATATTACAATATTTTTAGTACATTTTATATCGTTTGTACAATTTTCACAACATTTTTTCTTTTTGTCTTAATTTAGTTTCAATTTTATTAGTTAAAACTGAAGTATAAGTAGTGTTTTTCATAAAAAGACTACTCCGTCTCTAGTTATTAAAGTTCCTCCTTTGTTATGTAGTAAAATCTAGTCCTAACACAAAATCTACCCTTATATCTAGATATCTTACCCATATTTTATCCATTTTATAAGTGGGTTTATAAAATTCTAAAAGTATTTAAGAAACTTATTTGAGCTCTGTCTATATAATGTCTATATATATTATGTGTTCCATCCATTTGCATGGCTGCAAGTGGTTTTTCTAAGTTTTTATTAATTCTATGGGTACAATCTTTTTATTTAGAATACTTTTAGTACATCCTGAATCTATTAAAGCTAAGTCTCTATTTCATATTTTCCAATATGAAGTTTTGCTAATATTTAATAGTATTTATATTTTTGTCTTCATTACATATTAAAGTGTTAGATTCTTCATTCATTAATTCCTGATTATCTACTGTTGTTCCTGTTGTATATTTTTTTCCTTTTTCTAACCTTACTATTCTTTCTTCTAATATCTTTTATTTTTGCTTCTAATACTAGTACTTTAAGGTTTACCAGAGTTCTTCTGTGTATATTTCTTTTCTTTTTGAGTTATTATTCCTAATTGAGTTTTCTATGCAATTTATACATCCTTCTATAAAACATTTACTACATTTAGCTCTTTTATGTTTACTTGGGTACCATTTACACCAGTTACATGGATTACTATCTAATCCTGTATCTTTTCAAAATTATGTTCACATTCTACTATATTCATAAATTTATTTTAGATTATCTATATTCCAATCTTCTATTCCTTTCATTAATTAATTCTTCTCCTTCTGAGTTAGAAGAATCTTCTTCTTTGTTATTTTCGTCTATATCAATACTTACTATAGAGTAAATACTTTCATTGTCTGACATATATTCGTCTACATTTAATAATGCTTCATTAAATTCTTCTACTAGTTGTGCATTTCTGGTTTTATCATTATATCTTTTAGGACAAGTATTTGCTAAATGCTCTATACTTCCACATGTAAAACATCTAGCTTATTTTTATAATTTCTATCTGTTCTGTATTTTCTAACATGTCTGTCTCTATTAAATATGTTTCCTTCCTGCTGAGGATTTTCTGAGAAAATATCCTTTCCTATTATATCTCTTATTATTTTGTGGCTGGTATTTTTTTATATCTTTTCTTTTATATTGGTCTTTTTATCATAACTTTGAGTTGTATTATTATGTCTTTACAGAAATTCATTTCATTCTGTTTTAGTTGCTTTTGTATTGGTAGATTAGTACATTTTTCTGTAGTATTTCCATTATATGTTGTATTCTATGTCCTATTGACCATTTAGCTTGCGGGTTTTGTATTACTCCCTCTCTTTTAGTCCATCTTTCTCTATTTCTCTTCCTAAGGCTCCTTGTATTTATTAAATAATTTTTTTTACCTAAGTCTTGATCAAAGCATTTCCACTAATTGTACAATAATAGAAATAATCGTTAAAAAATTCTTTATATAATACCAATTACTTATACTTAATGTTCTAGCTGTATTACAGCATTTCTTTGTAAAGCTAATAATCCACTATTTGGATCTTCTCCTGTTATTAATGTATGTACTTTATTTGTAAAGTTATAAGGATTTGGTCCTAGTGACACTAAATACTGAAATTCTGATGGGAATTCTACTTTATAAGCTCCCATAAGGCTTTAGTTGATTCTCCTAAAATGTTTTAAGTATTTGTACATTGTCTCTCTCTGCATCAGTTTTCTGTATAATTTTTTATAAAGTCGGCTACTACTATTCCTTTCCATAAGTCATTACTGATTCCACCTTTGTGGATCATGTGCTGCTATATTAAGATTTTACCTTTACTTCCTCCCTCTTGGAGTATTATTGGTTCTTCTATAGGATTCTTTTTCCCATAGGTTTTACTTCTATTGTTGGCGCGTATCTCCTTGTCTATATACTCTTCTTCGTGGTATATTCCTGTGCTATTGTCTGCAGTATGTCCTTGTTCATTTGTTCTTTGAAATGGACTACTAGAACTAGCTGTTTCCATCAATTCTTTCTGACTAAGTATAGATTCTAATTCGGATATTTCACTATCATCGTCTTGTATTTGTGTCATTATTTTATTGCTTTTATCTAATTTATCCTGTAAATCTTTTTCTAATCTATATCCTTTATTATCATTTCTTTGTTCACATATTTTAAAATGAGATATGTTTGTTCTAAATTTAGGTCTTTTAGTTTACATCCCTTACATGTAAAAAGTCTATTATTATTTTCTTTGCATATTCTTTTGCTTTTTCTATAGCTATATCTACTGCATAATCTTCTTCTAAGTTATTTCCATATTCATTCCTCTAAAGGCATTTCTTCTATAGTACTTTCTTCTTCAAAGTCTTTTTGAGCTTCATAATTATAATCTGTAAATCTAATTGAAGGTTCTCCTTTAGAATTTGTATATATTAAGTGAGCATCTGGTGTTAATGCTTCTTTTTCTTTAAAGTCTCCTAATTTCCATTCTAATCCTGCATATTCTTCAGGGTCTATTTTTATTGGTTTTATTAGTTTTATTCCTTTATTTCCCATTACTTCTACAACATCGTTTATTTGTAGTTTAAATCTAGTATTACTATTGTCTGTCATTTTTCCTAGGAATCCTACACATATTAATAAATTTTTTCCACTACTCATTTCTTCGTATCCTTTAGTTTGTATTCCTATTTTTATTTGAGTTCCAAATTCCTTTAAATTCATCATAAAGTCTGGACTTATGTAGAAAATTCCTCCATTATTAGTCATGTCTACTTCTGTTAATCCTATAATTGCCCTTTTTTATGTCTGACCATCTATTATCGTATATAGTAATTAATGTCTTTGTTCCTAAGTTTTTTCTAGTTAATCCTTTAATTCCTATAACTATTAATCCTATATGCATTAGATCTTTTTTAACATATTGTATTTCTTTTATAGATTCAGTGTTTATTAGTGGTAACGATACTGAATTTTTTCTAATACTGATAGTTGTTCTTCTCTATAGTGTCTATATAATTGGGCCTTTGAATTTGTATTATATAGTACCTTTGGATTTAATAATTTTAATTGATTTTGTTGAAAAATTTGTATATCTTTATCTGTGTCTATTATTTCTCCTAATTGTTGATTATTTTCTTCTTTTGTCTTTTATTTAATATTTTGATATAAAATTATTACTTATTTTATTTTGGGTGTAACTAGGTTCTGATCTTTTATCTCTTGATCTAGTTGGAAAAATGTCCATTTTTTCTGTTCTTTTTTAATTATTTTTTCTTTTTGAGGAGTAATTTCTATTTTATTTAACTTTTCTATTAATTCTCCTATTCCAGTTGTATCTATATCTTGCTTTCAAATTTTTCTTTTAGTTTCTATCTATTTTGTTATTTAGAGATAATAAAAGTGATATTATTATATTATTTTGTTGTATAATAACTTGATCTGATTTTGAAGATGGGATAAAATCTTTATAGTCTGATGGAAGAGTTATTCTTTTTTCTATTAGTTTTATTGCTTCCTTATTTGTTTCTGCTTCTACTAAATCTATCATGAAAGAACTATTTCTTTTATTGATTCTAATCTGTTTTTATTTTGTATTTTACTACTAATGTATTATTAATTTCTTCTTTAGATTTGTTTTTTAATTCGTTTAATTTTTATTTAAGTCTAAACCTTGTTCTTTTAAGTAATCTAGATTATTTTCTATTTTACTAAAAAGCTGTTTTTTTGCTTATTTTGTATTTCCTCTTGTTCACTTAATATCTTTATTATTTTATTATTTGATTCTTTTATTTTTTCGCTAAGGTTAATTATAAGGTCTATTAAAGTATTATATTGAGTATCTTCTTGTATGTAAAAATGATTTCCGTTTCCGAAATTACACTTAATCGTACTGTCTGGTTTTACTCTCTGGAATCTTTTTTCTGTTTGGATCTGTAAGTCTAGATAGTCTATATTCTTTGATGAAGCTATTTTTACTAAGTACTGTTTTTATCCTAGAGTAGTTGCTTTTATAACATTCATAAAAATATTTTATTCTTCTACTCGCATATTCTATATCACTTTCAAGTCCTTGTACTTCCCATTTTAAATGATTTATATATTCTTCGTTATTTATTGTTTTTTCGAAATAAACGCCTGTTGGTATAAAAAATTCGTTTTCGTATATATATATGTAAGCTTCTATAGATTCTTTTATTCTTATTAATCTTTTCTTATCTTCTATATGTTGATATCTTAGCTTATTATGAAATTTACACACTCCAAAAACAGGGCATACACTTCATAAAGTATTTTTAGTGAATATTTCTAGTCTTAAGGTGTATTATTAGTTTTTGTTCTAACTTTCTAGCTTCAATAAATATATGGTCTAAATATTTAGTAATTTTCTTTTTATCAATAACTATTTTTAAGTCTTCAAGTAGTAGGGTTTGCTTTAACATATAATTCCTTTAATTTTTCTTAGTTTTCTTATATTCTTTAGTATTTTATGTGGTCTTCTCATATACTTATCCTATAGAATTATAATATAAGGATTATTTTTAATTATTTTAATTCTTTCTATTACGTCTTTTATCTCAAATTCTATTTGACTTAGTTCTTCACTAATCTGTTTTATATTTTCTCTACAGGACTTCTCTAAGTGTTTTACTGAGTTCTTATATGTATAAGTTAACGATAGTCTTAGCTTTAAGGTAATATATGACTTTCTAGAGATTTTTTTATATATTTTACTATTTTTAAATGTTGTCTATTATAAAATAAAGTTCTATGTGATGCAAATGTTCTTCTAAAATAGTAATTTTTCTCATATAAAGGTCTTTAAGATCTAAAGCTTGATATCAAAATATGGCGGTGTTTCA